>CM028132.1:687490000-687797500 GCA_016271365.2 Neoceratodus forsteri
GCGTTCCATGAGATGTCAAACAAGCCACAAAATGTTCACCAAAAATAAAGGAGATTTGAAGCTTCTTTTGAAATTCAGACATTCATTCATATGGTTAGATAGTATTGGGTAGTGGATCAGGATTAACAATGTGGCTGAATTTCTCCATAGGCACTGTCAGTGGCGTTCTGAGTGTTCGATACATTGGTATCCAGTGCACTTTATTGGATGACATCCCGTTGGTTGTTCTACCACAATCTCAAGTCCAGATGTATCAGTGGTTGCTGACAATGACTCTGAATATTTGCCAACAAATGTATCCATCTTAGTGGCGGAGAAAGAGCTGTGTACACCAACAATGCAGTATGCCTTTTTGTTATAACTGTATTCGCTCACTATGTGTATGCATGCCTTTTCACCACATGATCCTTTATTCTCCGTAGACATAGGCTTGTAGTGAGCTACCATCACCCAATGCAACTCGTTGTTGCTGTGGTGGACCTTAAGTGCTTCTCAGCAGCACCCCACCACCACCACCACCATCACAACCCACGGATAATGGTATTTGTTATTTGCTTTTACAACTGAATTACTGTGTGGTCTGAGTTGCATTTATCCTCCTCGACACTGTAGCAGTATCATGTTGAAGATGTTTGAGTTATTGGTATTTTTATTGAATGTTTCACTTTCTTTTCATTGCCATTGTATGTTTCCTAGTATTTTTCTTGCATTGCTGATGAAATGATGTAACTGCAACGGCATACTGTGCAGCGATCAACACACATGATACCACACTCCCCATCAGGAAGAGGGAACTGTGGTCACTGACCCATGGTCATGAGTGTTGTGTACACACTGTGTGACATGCTTGCAAGCCTAGCCAGTGCTTTATACATTATTATACAATGGCAATGAAATGTCCTGTATTCTGATTGGTCAATGGGTACCTGAGACAGTGATGTTGTCATAATAACATCACTGTATTGATTATTGCCATGGGATTATCATTGTTTGCTCTTCTCTTAAGAAACAAAGATGTGTTGTCACACTCCAAATGTAGTAAAACAATTAAAAATTTTTTCTTAATTGTGTAGAACATTGAGCCCTTCTATAATTGCAATAAGGCACTCAAAGTGTGTGTTGTTGTGTAATAACGTCACTCCTGGGGTGGTGTAATCACTGGTATTACGCCTCGTGCTTCAAGCCACCCCAGGAGTGATGTTATTACATGATACACACACTGTCGTGCATTATTGCTTACATAATGACAGTGCATTATGCACCAGTATGACATCCACACATTTAGTACACTGTGTTCCAATTACATGGTCGCACCTGTCAGGTACTGCCTCTTGGAGCATCCATGTAATGTGTAGGATTGGTTTTGTGTCAGGCTCCATTTTGGTTCAGCCGATGGCTGTCCGTATTAATGTAATTTTCACTGTAACTGATTGTCATTGACCTTATTGGAATCGTGTAAGACACTCTTTACTGTCTCTCAGCAACATTGCACTGTTATGCGACAAAATAAATTCAACAACTGTTCATGAAATACTGAGAAACACGGACATAACATTTGTCTTCCTACATTGTGTTTCAGAACTCCAGTAAACACTTCCAAAAGAGAACCGCATGAACAGAATACATTCATAGTGCTCCGGTCATGTAACAAAGATCTTTTAAAAATGCGAAATTTATCGTGGATGAACCTTCAAAAGACAAGGCACATTTTTATCTGTCACTGCCAAATGCTCAGAGTGTGACCACTGTAAAATGTGGCATAGCCAGCCCTCAGTAGGTCACTTTGCACTTGGAAACTTGGAAACTTGCTGCTATCAACAACTATTTTAGTGCCTGGGTGCAGCATTTCAAAACATTGAGACTATTTGAATATAAGAGAATTCAATGTGTTTCTCGGTGGACTGTGCAAAACATATAAAGACCACCATCTCCCTGTCATAAAAACACCTGGGCCCATGAACAGGAGACAATGATACAGACATTGAGAGGCATGACCGGTGGTATGATACTTGGTGGTGATGGGCGTGCTGATAGCCCGGTCATTGTGCTAAATTTGGATCCTATACAATGATGAAGCAATGTCTAACTAAGGTTCTTGACATTTGTCCTGTTCAGGTACACTTTTTATGCGGAGATTGGTAAACAGGACTTCTTTAATTTGTACAGTGCAATAAAATCCATTACCTTCATCATTGTGATGTTTTGATTTTGATTTTAAGAGCAATGAAGTCAAAAACTCAGCCTGGATGGAGTTGGAGGGATTGAAAAATCACTAACTTTTTGGTACAGGAAAGGGGTTTAGGGTTTACAGCATCATTACAGATAGGCATAGACAAATCAATGCCTGGCTCACCTCCTCACCTTTAATGCAGGGTGGAAAGCATTATTTTGACATATGCACATGGCAAAGGTGTGCACGTATATAAATAAAAATAAGTCCATTGAAAGGTACACTAACTTCATGGCAGTAACATGAAATGCTGATGTTCACAGTGGCATGGCACACCACAGTGCTGCTGTGCTGGACAACAACTGAAGTTGGCAGGCGACTTGTGTTCCTGATGGACCACATGCCTTCAGGTGTTGGCAGGAAGGAGAAGGGTTGAGTGTGCTGTGGACTGCTCTCTTTCTCCGTGGAGGTTAATTCTGAAGCACTCTTTGATGTGCTGCTCCTACTGCAGGTTGCTGGACAGGGCTCCACGCTCTGGGCTGGGTTGAGCTGCTCAACACACTTGTATCTGGCGCATGCTAGATAATATGTACTGTCCTCTGCAGGCGTCATTGCACACACAACTTCCTTGCTCTAAAACAGAACAAGTTGAAAACCATGTGTGCGCGGGATGTCCGTCCAGGGATTCATGTCCTGGCGCAAGGCTGTTGACCCACTGTATGTGATCCATCGCTTTCTGGTCATTAAGGGTAGCTAGACACATACCCACTATGGATTGTGAAGCAGTGTGTCTTTGCTGGGCGATGACCTGTATTGGAGCCAGTGATGCACCAGCATGTGATGCGGATGCATGCCGAATGTGATGGGGATACAGTGACAAAACAAGAAGTAAAGCATGATCTTGACCATGTTGTTGTTAATGATTTATCCACTGTTTATTATTGTACTAGTACTTCTGTTTATACTGTTTTGGGAAGGTAGCCGTCTGAAAGGAATTTTGTGGGCTAATAATTTGGGCTTCAAACCATACTACTCTGGTGTGGCGATAGTCACTCTGTGTGAAAATAAAATGTTGTTACTCACTGAATAACGTTTGGGAAGGGATTGTACTATTGTCCAATACAGGGCTATGGTGCTAAGTTTTAAACTGATTTTATTAACCTTTAATGTTTGATAAAATGAAAGCCAACTAATAGTGTCTCTAAGTTGAGCAGTGGCTTTCATTTTCATGAAACGATTAGCTGAAAGGTTAATGAAATTGTTGTCAAACTTAGCACGATGAGACCCTGTATTGAAGCGTCTGACCTGCTCTCCCTGGTACCCTGTCACCAGATGGGACAGCGCGGGGTGGAGCAGGCAGAC
Organism: Neoceratodus forsteri; assembly: GCA_016271365.2. Classification (NCBI taxonomy): domain Eukaryota; kingdom Metazoa; phylum Chordata; order Ceratodontiformes; family Ceratodontidae; genus Neoceratodus; species Neoceratodus forsteri. The sequence goes on from CM028132.1 coordinate 687,493,533, forward strand.
TCATAGAGAAAGGATTGTCTGCCCTCACAGTTTGGACAATATTACAATCTCTTCCAAACGTTGTTCAGTGAGTTACAAATTTGTATTGTCACATAGAGGCTATTGACACTCAACGAGTAGTGTCTAAAGCCAAAGTGTGCTTTTCAAAACCACACAGTTACTGTAACATTGTTCATTGATTGAATGTAAGTGTTATGTTGTGCAACATACACATATGTCGATACTACTACCGCCATTCATCACCGTTATCGTGGGGCTCCGCAAAAAGTTGAAGCACTGTCCAAACAACGCAGCATGGATGCAATCAATCCATTGAAAAAAGAATAAACAACCATGTTTACTGGGTGGCTTGCACAACACCAGACAGCAATAAAGAGGTTATCAAGGAAGGTGGAACAGCATGATCGTCACATACAGAACATTCACAGCGGCCATAGCGATGTGTACCCCACTTGTAGCGCATGGACCGCTGGAGGAAGGAAGCAAAGAAGAAGTGACTGAGTCAAGTAAGTGTTGCACACAGTATCCTGTGGTCTATCATACAATTAACAAAATTTTCACAATACGACTACCTTTAAAACTGTCTGTGGATAGCATCACTGTGTTTCTTGCAATTGTGTAGTTTCTGATGGCATGAAAGGGGACAGTTTCAGTTACGTATTACAAAACTGGTGGACTACACCAGCCAATGATGGTTAAGCTCACCATGCAGGTAATATGTTCCATGCATGGGTACAAAAAGGACAGCAGTTAACAGGGTAAAATCACTAATCCTTACAACGTTGGCATTTAAAATGACTGCCATTGTTGTTTGCTTGCTAAAAGCAGTCTCCTCTGCTTATACTACTGCAGTTTACATCCTATGAATGTGAAAGTACAACAACCAAAATTACAGTACATATGTTGTAAAGGGCTAAGACAGTTTTCTTCTTGCGCTCCGTTGTGAGCAGCCCACAAAATATTTTTCACATGTTACTAGGATCTCTGTTCTTATCTCCTACATTTTGGTGAGTTACAGTACTCTTCTAGCGAGAATGAAACGGACAAAAAACCCTCCGTCTGCCTGTCCGCGGGTGTAGAGCAGGCCTGACCCATCCGGCTGCAGTCGCTCCTGCCACGTGTTCATTGTGGTTAATCCATTGTTGATGTTACTGCCGAGGCAGGCAGTGGTGCGCTGTAGCATCTGAAATGGATGCGGAGATGGAGCTCAGTGAGAATAGGCGTGGATACAGGCTGGAGCAATACCACTCTTTTGTACTCAAAGGTCTGCTGGCAGCTTTATTATCCCTGTATGTTTCATAGGCAGGCTGGTCAGTGGGATTCACTTTTCCATAGTCCCTGCATGTTGAAGAACAGACGGTTGCTGGAAATTATGGTGTGGTGACAGGCGGCAAAGCACAGTTCCTGTTTAGCCGACATGGACAGCAGGACAGGCTCCACAGCAACATGACATCATTTTCAATTTATTTAAAGGACTATTTCATAAAAATAGTGACCTAAATAGCCCTTTTACATATATAAATACTTGTTTTTAGGAAGTAAAACTGTTAAAAGTAGCCCATTCTTTAAGCGCCAATGAGACACTCCAGGTGTGTGCATTTGGATATATTTTACTAGCGCCAAGAGGCTAAAGGCACTCTGCAAAGGCCTGTTGGCTTATGGCGCCTTGTCCATGTGGCACAATATGTTCCATGCACACCCTGTCATGTCATGATTTAATTAACAGAAGACCATGTTGTGTTAGATATGCATAGCTGTTTTAAGATGTGCAGTACCGCAGTGTCTGTGCTCAATACAACGCCTGCTGGCCACCCCACCGCCACCACCCTTGGTCAACTTGCCTCTATATAATGGTGGTCACGGGATCAGCGTGAGCTTATCAGTCAACTTTCCATCTGCAACCTATATTTTTACACCACTAGAGGTCACTTCAGATTCTTTCTTTCCTATATACTCAAACACCATGTTGTATCTCTACCTCTTTCTTCCTACCCTGCTGTTCCCTTTGTTGTCTCTCCCACCCTCAAAGTTCCTAAGGAGCAGACACAACCAATTCCTATCTATACTGCCTGTTTGGCACTCTCCCAGTAGTACCCTCCATATTGGGCTGTGCCCAATTCCCATGCTACTACAATAGCAGGTCAACCCTCTTATACTGCCCCCTCCTTTCATGCAGGCCTTATATCCCTAAAGTATACCACTCCAAACCACTCCCACGACAGTCCCCTCCAAGGGCACTACCCGAATGTTTGCAAACCTCAGTTCCTTATGACACTAATAGTGACCCTCCTGTTACTTCTTGCTGGTGACATCGAGGCAAATCCATTCACCCACTCCTTATTTGCATGGACCACTACTACTCCTTTAGCCTACCTCATGGCCTAAAGTTGATGCATCTGAATGTCTACAGCCTGATAAACAAAAATAACCTTGCTGCAGCCTACCATCCAATCCCTGAACCTGATGTCCTAGTCATCTCCGAAACCTGGCTCAAGCCTCACCACTAGGACTGTGAGAAATCGCTATCCAAGGCTACTCTATTATCAGGCATGACCGATTCGGCAACAAGAGGGAGGGCTTAGCTATCTACATCTCTTCCTCCGTACAGTTCACCCAAATCACACTACCAAGTTTCCCACACCTGTTAGATGCAGCGCTATTCAAATTCTCCCTACCCCATACAAACCCAATTTTATAGCAGGGACTTACTGTCCCCAGTTTCCTCAGCTCCTGATATCTTGGAACTCCTTGTCACCTTGAAATCCCTTGCTAAGTGTGGCGAGCTCCATATCCTAGGGATTTCAATTTAAATTGGCTATCCAGCAGCACCTCCAAGCTCCAGCAAGTTGCTGGACTGAACCTATCACAACTGATCACTGAACCCACTCGACTAAATAAAAGTCATCTAATCACTCCCTTCTGGATTGGGCTCTAACCTCCCACCAGCATCTCATAATTGCCTCTGGCACACTACGGATTCCTAAGTGATCACCATATGGTTTCATTATCCGTAAAATATTCAGAACCAAGTCCTCCTCTCCCAGGATCATTCTCACTAGGTCTTTTAAATCCCTGGACCTCCCATCGCTATTATATGAGCTGTCTGTCACTGATTGGTCCCTTCTCCATAATGCCTCATCTGTTGATGAAGCATGGAGCTATTTCCAACTCAGAAGTTCCTAGCAGCTTGGGATACACATGCACCACTTAAAGGTCGGGTGAGGGTGCTTACTTGCCTGGATCACTGCGGGCATCATGGCCCTTATCAGAGAAAGAGACCAGGCTTGGAAACCATTTAAGGTCACCAGATCCCCTGCTGACCAGGCAAATTACCATTCCCTGCGCAACTCTTGCACTAGGCAAATCAGACAGGCAAAAGGCGTGTTACTTCCAAGCTTCCTTCTAGGCTAACCTAAGTAAACCAACTAACTTCTGGAAAGTGATCAAATCACTCTTCTCTCCACCTTCTCAGCCCTCTGCTCCTATGCTAAATGTGGATGGAACCACCACAACCGACCCATTAGTTGTTGCAACTGCTTTTGATTCCTACTTCACAAGCTGCACCTCAGCCTACTGTCCACCCTCCCCTTACAACCAGAACCCAAATCTGCAGCTGCCACATGGCCAATTCCTCCCCCCACCTTTCTCCTTCTGCCAAACAACACGCTCTGAGTATTTGAAGCCTTGATCTCCTTAAATACTAACAAAGGCAAATGCCCTATAGGGCTAGATGCCAAGATGCTACACCTAGCCGCTCCTGCCATAGCTGCCCCCTGGCTGACCTCTATAACCTCTCATTTTCCTTAGCCTCCATTCCCATGGAATGAAACATGCTACTGTCATCCCTCGCTAAGGGTGGTGACACCTCTGAACCTGGCAACTACTGACCTATCTCCCTCCTCCCTATCCTGGCGAGAAGTCCAGGAGAAACTAGTCCTCCCTTGACTCTCCACTTTCCTTAACTCCTCCTCCTTTTTCATCCTACCAGTCAGGGTTCAGGAAGTCTCCTCTACAACCACTTCCCTCCTACACCTCAACGATGCTATCCTTGATGACATGGACAAGGCCATCTACCTCCACAATTTTTGTCGATCTAGCAAGGCCTTGACATGGTCTCCCATCCTCTCCTACTAGATTAGCTCTCCACTGCTGGGCTGTCTGCCAAGGCCACCAGTTGGTTCTGCTCCTACTTGGAGGATGATTCAGTCAGTCAAATTTAGTGGATCCCTCCCCCCCTCCCAGTATCACAGTGTCTCCCAAGGAGCTGTCCTTGGTCCGCTCCTATTCTCCATTTTTCTAAATTACCTGCCAACCACCTGCCAACATACCTCAATACATATACAGTATATGCAAACAACACAGTCTTGTATGCTACTGGCCCTCAACCACTGTAGTTGAATCCACATTGCAGCATGACTTCAATCAAATCCAGCACTGGTTTCGTAATAACCAGCTATTCCTAAATGCCAAGAAAACAGTCTCCATGACCTTTGGAACAAGGCAGAGACTCTCTCGGCTCAAAACCCTCCCTGTCTTCCACACCTGGAAGGGACCACTCTGGAAGCTTGCACTGCCTTCAGTTACAGTATCTCAGAGAATGACTGGCCCAACATCGACTTTTCTGTACACATTGAAGTCATCCACAAAAGCTTCATCCTAAACTGGGAGCCCTCTACCGCAGCTGTGGTAGCATCCCCTGCCAGCCCGCGGGGCACTAGTTCAAAATGATTCTCCCTATCTTTGACTATGGTGATGTAGTCTTTAGTGCCGCTCCCAAATGCATCCTATCCAGACTGGACCCTCTCTTCCCTCTTTCTGCAGATTTGCCCTTGACAGCCTGCCTCTACTCACCACTGCGACCTCTATCAGGCCTAAAGCTGCCCTCCTTCCGTGACCGGCGACAAGCACACTACTCATAGCAAAGTACTGGTCCCAGTCCTCCCCAATACCTCAATGCAGTGCTAACTCCTCTCCTCATCACTGCTTATTCCCTGAGGAAAGCAACACCCTTCTCCTAAGCGGTACATGTATGACCTCATTGGCTGGCCAAGCAGTCTTCAGACACTGTATGCCTAAGCTGTGGAACTCCCTCCCTGCAAGCACTCAAGTGCCCTCATCCACTCACTCATACACCTCATAAACGTGCACTGCAACTCACCCTGCACATGCTCAGAGCGGTGCTGGCTCAGTACTCTGCCTCAACATCCCACTACAGAACAGAATTAGTTGTCTCATTTCTAATTGCAGGCTTTGCTTCCTTCTGCATGAATTGATGATTGACATTAGCTGCAAGTCACACTGTTAATGCCTAAATATAAACTTGGATGTATGTATGCTAAAATTTTTCCTAATGATGTTTTAACCTAGTGATGTATCTGAACTGTTGCTGTACTATGCGTTGTGTCTGTCTCCTTGTGTCCCCTTCCCCTTGGCGCACCTGGAATCGAGCAGTACTCTGCTCAGTGTGCCTTTCTGGTTAAACTTTTAAATAAATAATTTTGTTTTCTCCACTTTCTTACATGAGGCATCAACTGAGAGGCTAGTTTCCCTTCTTGAAAACCGTCAGCTGCTGAAGGACCTATCAAGACTGTCTCCACATCATCCGACATCCACTGTGAGGCCTCCACATACTATCCTACTGTTTGCTCCAAAACATACAGCATTTTCATTTGACGGAATGCATGTCCGGTAAATGTCTCATTCTCTCTTTAAAAGTCATGCAGTGCTACTGAACATCTTTGAATGATGGTACATCAGGCATCTGCCTAAGTTCTCTGTGGTACCAAACTGCACAGTTTCTGACACAGCTCGTGTCTCAGGGTACCACACTGTGACAGAATGATTTTAGTGTCTGACACAGCAGTCCATCATAGTGCTTTGATTAATGGCTGTAAGTATGACACTCCATGTTCATGAATGGTCACAGAATTTGACTGAAAAAGGCACTGGAAGTAGTATTGACCATACTGTACTTGTTGCATAGTGATTTCGTGGCATATGCTGCTTGCCTGTGACTGTTCCTGTCCATGGCGCATCACTGGATGCAAGTCTGGCAGGCCATGACCGTATGACCATGCCCAGCTGTGCTACACACTGCCTTGCATGTCCACCTGTTGTGGGCACTATAGCATGGCCATAGCGGGCTTTGAAATCACTATTCAAATACGATGGCCATTATGGGGCCAACAAAAGGGTTGTTGTTTGTAAGTCAGTTTATGGTGGGGTGGAGGCATGGATGTTCTGTGGGCAATGCTCACGGCGTAGAATGCAGAAAGAACAATAAATAAAGGATTTACTGCTTGGCTGATGGCTATCCTGTCATTATGTGTATTTTTTTTTGTCTTGTGGGGGCACAGAACTTCTCCACACAGAACATTTCTGCAAAGTATCCAACATCCGCTGCAACCAAAGACTGTACCTAGTACCTCAGTCTGTCTCAGAAAGTATCGCACGTGCCTGTCCATCCCCCTGCCCCCTTGGCTGTCCCATCAACACAGAGTGCTGAATCTAAGAATATAATGTTCCTGCTGTGATATTGGCCCCATGGAACCAGTGTTTCTAACTAGTTACATTCTTTGTAATCGGACTTCAGTTATGCAGCAATTGGCTATCCTTTTGTCATGTGACACATCATACACATTACTCTGTCTGATTTCACTGTATCATCTCCTCCATGAAGTCCACTGCCTTCAGTTTTGTATGCCTTGACTGAACAGCAGATGTTGTGTTGAGAACCACACTATTCAGTGGTCGCTTGTTCATGAAGGCTGCCAGTTGTAGATCTGCAATCCTGTTTCACTCTCCTTTTCACAGTACCATGTAACATTGCTCCTCAGAGAGGGTTACAGTCGGAGCTGCCTGAGACATGGCCCCTCTAGGGCATCAATAATGGCCCTGCTTTTGGATGTAGCCGCAGCAAGGTGGTCCACCTAATATGTGACATATTCTGGTCCCTCATCAGCAATGACTCCCCTTTCTGTGCCTTCCAAAGGATGCATTGTAGCATGCACTCTTCAATTTGATCACCCTGACAATGGGTTCTGTTGACAACTCTGTGTGGATTGTTGTCGACTTCCAGTCGTAGGGTGACCCACAGTGCCTCCTTTCCTCCCAGTGTACCCTTTAGCTCTGTTGCTGTCATTTCCTTTACATGCACAGCTACTCACCTCATCTTCTGCCCTCCCTGTCCCTTATGAACATTTAGTGCCATGGTATGTTGACATCATGATCATTGTTATGTGTGTGTCGATGTTTGTGTAGTGCCACTATTTCAAGGCATCCCTTGTTCCATCAAGGCCACCACTTAACTGATCTTGTTACCTACACTACAGCCATTGTTACTTATCACCCTTCATTCTTTCAGGTACTCCACAGTTTTTGACTGATCCTTTCCTTACCACCTTTCTGTTTGTCTCCATGTACCCGGACCTTATCCCTATTATGGTCTCTATTTTGATGTTTACCTTACTAAGCAACATTATTTTGGTTGTGCTTGGGCGTATGATTTCACATCTCCTTTTCACTCACTACCCCTTGACTACTTTAAATGCTTGCCAATAAAGCATTTCAACCTACCACATCAGATCGCGGTTCCCATCCTGAACAGATGCAGGCTTAGTGGCTTTCACAAGCCTGCATCCTCCCAGTGGAGCATCAGTCCGACTGAAGATAAAGCCTGTGATTTGAACCACTTTTCAAAAATCATTGACTCACATGATGCGGATCACCATAGCATAAAGAAAATGATAAAGAGCCACCTCCGAGAAGGGTACTGTGTGTGCAACTTGATTAGCCCTCCACACCTCAAGAAAGTGATGCCCAGTTATACAGTACTAACAATGGAGTCCACACCAGGAATTGTTTCCTTCCCTATCATGATACAGTTATTTTTTTTAATGTCATTTTGTTTTAAATGACTACAGGCTAATTCTTGGGTCTGCATTACAATCAGAACAGCTGCAGACCGGTGTCGAGGGATAATCCGGGAAAAGAAAAGTTGGAGGTGTATTTCAGCAAAGCCAAAAGAGAGCCTTCTATGCGCAAGGTGAAAAACACACGCTACCTATGGTGCGTATGTCTGGTGTTCATAGACTAAGTTTTTGAAAATTCTGAAAAGGAGTTGCACTAGCCATAAAGACATGCACTGTTGTTTGGGCCATGCACTGAATGACATCTCAACATACCTAACTTCTGCTCCTGTATAGTTACTTGTTATTATAAAATGGTTAGGCTAAACCAGCCAATCAGAGATGAAGCTCATCATGCATGAAATATATTTCCATGCATGGTTAAAAAAAGGACAGCAATAAAATACTGAAATCATCAAGCATTACAATGCTGGCATTTAAAAATGCCATCATTGTTGTTTCCTCGCTAAAAGCAGTTCTTCCATGGCTGAACCTGCTCGCTAACTCACTTTGCTTTCCTCTGTATTTCTTGCAAAATGACTAATAAAACAAGCATTTGTCAATGCGAATGTTTGCTTGCTGGCATTGGTATTGGTAATGTAGGAGTTACAGAGCTGCATAATAGGAATGGCAGTGAAGTATTGAACTGAAGCCAACCCCACCAGCACCTGCAGAGACTGACAGGCATTGGGGTGTGCCTTTGGGTCATGAGGGCATAACAGCCACGCCATTTCACCCACACCCTACTGTGCAGACACGAAAAGTGTCACGGTGTGCCTTGAGGTCTTTGGCCTTATCGCACCCATTCCACCAGAAATATTGTGAGATGGGTGCGGTATAGAGAATGGGGTGAACTTTGGGGCCGAAGAGTCCAAGGCACACCTCGATGCTTCTCAGTGGCTGCGGGGTGGGTGGGGTGGAATGGTATGAGCATTGCAGGTGACAACCCCAAGTCACAGCCTTGATGCCTGTCATTCTCTACAGGGTGGGGTGTTATGGTTAAACCCTAACGCCCTCAGGCATTCGTTGGTATTTTCACTCCAAATTTTCAATTTTTGTGACCCCCACCTCATGAACAGTGGCGATATCAGTTTGTTGGCGAAGCTGCTTTTGCACAGCGACTACGGCATTTGTCACCACAGGTGCAAAAACACATTCTGAGCAGGATGTGAAAAATGACAGCTGTACTGTTCATGGGAGGTGTAAAAATGGCAATGTTGAAAATCTGCAGTGAAAATATTAAAAACTGGTGAAGTCATGGCGTGCATAGAAAATGGCAGCGTGCACCCATAATGTAATTAGTTTGGGAATTGTTTACAGCAGATTGTCAACACAGGCATTTTGGGACCTCGGTCATGAACAGTGTCACTGTGATTTTCTTTATCTGTCCCGAACAATGATTTCCCACAGCGACCACGCATTTGTGCTGAAAGTGTGAAAACACATTTCGGCCATGTTGTGAAAAATGACAGCTGTAATGTTCATAGGGTGTGGAAAAATGCCACTGGTGAAAATCTGGACTGAAAATATTACAAATTCATGAACTTCACGGTGCGTGGAAACTGCTTAGGAATTTTTCACCAAATTTTCAAAATAACCATTTTAAGACTTCTGTTCATGAACAGTGTTACTGTGATTTTCTTAATGTGTCCCATACATTGATTTAGCACACCGACTGCGCCATTGTGCGCTACATGGGTGGAAACATGTTTTAGGCGAGTTGTGAAAAATGACAGCTGTACTGCTCATAGGTGTGGTAAAATGGCAATGTAGAAAATCTGGAGTGAAAATATAGAAAATTTGCGAACTTATGGCGTGCGTGGGATCAAGCGCAACAAGCGCTCATAAAACAGTCATTTTGAATTTTTCACCAAATTTTAACATAGCCATTTTAACACTTCTGCTCATGAACAGTGTGACTGTGATTTTTAATGTGTCCCATACATTGAGTTCGCACACCGACTGCGCCATTATCACGCTACATGCATGGAAATACATTTTGGGTGAGAAGTGAGAAATGACAGCTGTACTGTTCATAAGGAGATATGGTAAAATGGCAATGTTGAAAATCTGGAGTGAAAATATTGAAAGTCGCGAACTTACAAGCGTGCGTAAGAACAGCATAACGCATGCTTTCGTAAAATAGTCATTTGTGGGAATTTTCTCACAAATTTTTAACATAGCCATTTAACACCTCTGCTCATGAACAGTATCACTGTAATTTTCTTAATGTGTCCCAAACATTGATTTAGCACACCGACTGTGCCATTTATGCGCTACATCCTGAAAACACATTTTGGGTGAGATGTGAAAAATGACAGCTACACTGCTCATAAGGAGGTGTGGTCAAATGGCGATGTTGAAAATCGGAGTGAAAATATTGAAAATTCATGAACCGAGCATGCGTAGGAACGGTGTACAACGCGTGCTCGTAAAACAGTCATTTTTAGGAATTCTTTCACCAAATTTTTAACATAGGCTTTTTGAGAGCCCATCTTATGAACACTGGCACTGTCATTGGGGTGTCGGTCCCAAAGATGATTTAGTGCAGTGACTGCAATCACCCGTCGGCCCGGTTAATGCCATGACAGTGACAGAATTCATGAGGAGGGTCCCAAAACCCCATGTTGAAATTTGGTGTAAATCAAAAATGCCTGAGATATGCAGCAAAGTTGAAAAACCCTATTCATTACATTATACAGCTTACCGGCATTTCCTCAGTTTGTGGTGGCTTTGAAGAGTGCAGGCGTGTTCCTGGTCCACGAAGATCGTCGCGCTGAGCTCCGGAGGTAAGTATGAGGTGAGGTGGGGTTGTGGGGGAGGCAGGGTGCACAGAGGGTGAGCGGGTGGGGAAGGGGACAGGGAGACTGCGATGGACCGTTTTTGTGTTTTCAGTTTTTTTTTTTTTTTCAATTACGACGGGACATTTGCCATGCTGGGGTGGGCTCCCAGCGTGGTAATTACCTATGCAGGACATTTGCCACGCTGGGGTGGGCTCCCAGCATGGCAGCTGGAAACTTTGGGGGGCAGTGGAGCTGGCGGGGATTGGGCACCCCGTCGGCCATTCCGACTTTGCCACGCTGGGGTGGGCTCCCAGCATAGCTCTCGGTAACCTCTTTGGTGGGGGACTGTGGAGCCTACTGGGGGTTGGGCACCCCAGTCGGCCAAACACATTGTTGCCACGCTGGGTGGGCTTCCAGCGTGGCACCTGAAGACTGTTTTTGGGGGAGAGCATTTCAGTGAGCACTTCCCTTATCTGATCGTGCTCACTGAGCGGCTCTCTCCTTTCAGCTGTAAGCCACTGCATTCCGAGTGCTGTCATAGACAGCTGCAGCATGCATTGGGCAACTGTGGCCGTGCCTGCAGACACCGCGGAGGAATTGGAAGAGGGTGACACACCTCCAGAAACTCAGATGATGGCACTATGTTTCTTGCACATGCGTGCAAGCAAACATAAAAAGCAGTCCTGAGACAGCCCTGGGATAAAGTTAGCTCTGCTCAGCAGTCTATGGCAATTTATTTGGGCTCTTGTGTCCTAGCTTTCACTTCTGGTTGCAGTCGGTGCCCAAGCGTATTCCTTAGTGAGATCTGGGACTCCTGGACCCAGGACTGCTCGCTGTTGCCACTAATCTACCCCAGTCCCGATACTGTCACTCTCCCTCTTCTACCCCATTACTACCACCCGCATGTCTCCCCCACCTACGGCTCTCCTCCTCACCCGTCGACACCAACAGTTCCCTTTCGCTGACTGTGACTCCCTGGCAGGAGCAGTAGCACTGATGACGCGGTCCCTAGGCCCGGTGGCGGGAGGTTGGCAGACAGTAAGTAGAGGTAGACTGTGGCAGTGCAGAAAAGCAGCACCAAGCCGGCCACGAGCACATGGTCTCTGCTCCTTAGTGACAGCTCATTGCCTGGCTGACTTCCTGCAGTACCAGCCCTGCTCTGTCGGGAGACAGGTGAACTCAAAACAGGGCGCTATATGCAATGACCTCATGAATATTAAAACCACGTCCATGAAGGACTATTTTATTATACATTAGCAGCATTACATGTTTTTCTACATACCAGCAGTATTTCTCTAAATGCAAACTGTAAAATAAAGCTAGGATCCCATTTTATAGAGTAATAAGACACTCCAGGTGTGTGCATGGAACAGATTTTACCACATGCCAGGGCTAAATGCACTGGCCAAGGCCTCAGTGCCTTATTACGCCCCTGGCCGTGTGGTAAAATCTGTTCCATGCACACCCTGTCGTGGTCTTTGCATTGCTTACGTATGGGTGTCATGTATGACACAGAGTAACATGGTCATCCAACGTTATGGGTGAGGTTGTACAGTTGTGTTGAACTGTGGTGGTACCCTGTGGTGTCCGCATTGCTCAGTGCGTTGTGCATTGTGCTTTACGGTCCTCATGAATGACAACTGGAATGTGTGAAGTTGTGAAAACACAGTTGGTATTCACAGCCCGCTACACTATGGTGGCGATAGCCACTCTGTGGAAAAAATAAAAATATTGTACTCACTGAAGACAGTTCAGTAAGGGATCATAATCTTTCCAAACCGTGATGTAGCCAGTCCCTTTACACCTTCTAGACTGCCTGCTGCAGCACCCTCCCCATTTTGTGACGTGGTACCAGGAGGCGGGGACGCACAATATCTGAGTCCATGGTGCTTCTTTAAAGAACGTTGTTTTTAAACTGTTACCTAACTTTTGAGAAAAATTAAAGTCACCACTCAACTCATATGCTACTTATTACTTGGCGGTGACTTTCATTTTATCAAAAGATTACTAAAATGTAAAGACAATGTTCAGAAATAAGTACCATAGACTTGTATAAGAACATCCAGCGCTCTTCCTGTTAGCACGTCACAAAATAGGGAGTGTGGGGGAAGGAGGCAGTGTAGTAGGTGGGAAGGATCGGCTAGATCATGTTTTGGAAACATTAGATCCTTACAAAACTTTATTCAGTGAGTACAACATTTTATTTTTACACAAAGGGACTATCACTGCCACAGGGTAGCTGGCCGTAGCACAAAGCGTCACATCAACCAGTTTTTATATTTTATTTATTGAATTGTTTCACCAGGAAAGGTACACTGAGCAACAATGCTCATCTCGTGGCATATCCTGGGGAAGGAGGAGGATATACAGCATTTAAATGTATACAATGACCTTACAGAGACATGAGACTTTAAATACATGATAGTCAATGCAACCACTACAATTACAGTGGCATAATATAGGGGATACATGATGATTTACACAGCAAGAGAGTTCCTTTAAGGCACACCTGGACAGGTTGATGGGAACTGAACATGTTGTCAATGTACGACAAGAGGCGGACATGGGACATGCTGGTGAACTAAAGTACTCAAGATGGATATATAACATTGACCATGACAGTCTGTATGCAGCGTTCATACAGCACAAGTAGGGTGCACAACACAAGCGGCATGGTAGCGATGTCTGAGTGAGATCACAATGCACATATTCAGATACAGGGTGATGAACAGTTGTTTTGTGTTTCCTGAACATCTCTACTGTTGTAGGACACTATGCTTGTTTAAGACATTGTTAGATAAAACTATAGTGAAGGTAAGGAACATGGGTAGGTAATTTGTGAAGCATGTCAGTATAAGTATGTAACCTGATGTTGCACTGTGGCGTCTGCAGTAGGAGAAGACTGTATACAGCAAATGTCCTCCTTATTCTGTATTATTAGTCTGTTTATATGTAATTGTAGTACCCGTCCTGTGGCACTGATGGGTTCTGGCACTGGACACCACACCTCACGCCACACTGTTGACCCATGTTAGGGACCGGGCATGGTCCGCTGTTAGTTTGTAGGCGGAGAAGGATCTGACATTCACAGGACTGCTCTCCTTCTCCGGGGAGGGGATTAATGACTGCCAGCATAGGGTGCCCTCTATCTGCGGCTGTGGGACCAAGCACCGCACTACCTTAACGTGTGGTACAGCTAGCAGAGACAGATGAACCCCTAGTGTCATTGCACCTCCTAGCTCCATGTGGAATACAATAACAAGATCAGTAGCCAGCATGTATCAGCCAGGCCCATTGCCCGACCATCCAGCCATGACAGTTCCACTTTCGCGGCCACTCCAGTGAGGCTGCGGGTTGATGGTGGGGTCCCGTAACCAGGGACAGCACGATTGCGAGGCTGTGGTCAGTGGACCAAAAGAAAAGGGGAAAAAGATACGTAATTATGGTTTAACGGCGCCAACATTAACATATCGTTCCACTTCCTTCACAGGGTACAGTCACCAACTTGTGGCATCAGTCATACCAGCTACATCAACATCAGAGGAAGAAGTATTGAAGAACTTGGCTAACTCTGTTGAGATCCACTCTCCATTGACAGCAGCTTACAGTGATGTTGACTGAGAGGCTGCAAAGAGCACAGTTTGTAAGCAGCTTCAACTTGTCATAAGTAACAGTCAGGCTGAAGTACACATGTGCGCTAAATCACATGGTGAAACAATAGGACTGTAAACATTGTGTATAGTCCAGCTGCTACCTATGGTACCAAATGGGATGTTTACAAACAAATGGACTGGGCACACAATGTGACCATTTGGTGTACATCAAGTGCTGTACAGATGTGCTGTGCACTCCACACAATGGGTGATGCTGCCTAACAATAAGTGATGCACCACACCAATGAGTGTCTCTTGTCAGACCAATGACAAATAATACGTTAATAGTTCATTGTTGTTGAATTTAAAATATTAGCATTTGTTTCACATGTACAAGACTCTTATACAAATTTATTATGTCGACCAATGCTGCCCACATGTACCATTTATTACATGCAGTGACGAAACAGTTCATATTGTCAAGGGTCTAAACCTGACTTCCTCGTTGAGATTGACAGTTTTGTCTGTTTCTAAGTTCATCACAAGATCAGTGTAAGACTGTAACAGTCAGCACTGATTGATGAGTGTGTTTCTTATGTATGTTCCTATTGGGTGGTCCCCCATTGCCCGACGCCCGGCGGCAAAATCGCGGAAAATGACCACTACAGCAACAGTAACTGTAATGGTTCATTTCCGTGTTTCTTTTCCCAGTGTCCTGCCCTCCCGTACCAACTCTGACCTGGGTTGATAATCCTAAAGTCTGGAGCACAGCCCCCACTGAAAACTTACTGGGGGGCTGGGGTGGCACAATACCTGCATCGGTATTGTGGTCGCTGTGTAAGTGGGTGGTCGACAGATTTACTGTCGACCAAACTTGGATGCTTCTGTTCCTAGTAGTGGAAGCAAGGTATCACAGTTTTCACTTTTACCTTTTCTCTCATGACTTGTATTGTCATCACTGAAGAAATTCATTTGAAAGAATGACACTCAGAAGGTTAACAGTTGACAGTCAATACCATATATTCATGTCAATTGTTATACATTCATGGTAATATAGAACTGCAGCCACAGTAAACAGAATGTGACTTTCTTTGGTCAACATGCAATATCAACCATGTCATGGTAAGCACATCAATGATAACTTTTTCAGAGTCATAACAGAAACATAACATGAGCAACATTACTTGGTATAGTTAAATATTGTTTGAACACATTCACGGTGGGATTATTCGTTCTGGTTTAAAATAGGTGTATGCACACACGGACTCATTAAGGGTATGTCTCTGGATCTTCTGCAACACACACGCTAGAAAATGCTACCTACGAACATCCTTGCAGAGGTACCCCAGCCCCACCTCACAAGTTGACAGTATGCAGTGTATCTGTACTTTCTGAAACAGAGCAGAAATAGTATTTGAGCATACATTAATAGTTAGTTCACTAACATCAAACCATGTACTACAAAGCTACACTTCTCAGTCCTTGTTAACCTACAAGCTATGTCTTCCATGAATACTTCAGAATCTATCAGGTGGGTGGGTGCAGAACTTAGCCCTGGACACTACACATAATCCATGGGGACAGTGATCTGATGAAATCCCTGGAGGTAAGGGAACTGTTGGCTGGGAGTGATCATGCCACGGTCTGTTTTTGCCTCTTAAGTAGGGGTAGGGGGTAAGGCAGCAGAAAGTTGGTGGCACTTGACATCAGGGCGGACTTCAGTTGCATGGACATGATCATCAAGGACCATTTGGATGGGATAAGAACAGACATGTACACTAACAGAAGTTTGAAATCATTGCTATGAGGTCTGCAGGACACTACCAAGACCTGTGCAACAGTGTGGCGCAAATGTGGTATGGCCAGCAAACCACCTTCTGGTGCACAATCGCCTGGATACATCACTACTTCAATACTGAGAACAGTTTTGGAGTACAGAGTACAACAAGCAGGATGTTACTGTGGCGAGAGAAGACCATATTAGAAGACACGAGGGAACTGAAACTGTGATAAGAGGAGAGAAGAGATGGGATATGATACAGGTTTTCAAGTATCTCAAGGGGATCAATAGGGTGAGCCTTCAGGGGTCTGTCGGCTGAGGGCAGAAACCAGGAGCCATAGGAGGAGGTTGAGGGTGGAAACAAGGATGCGCTCGTCACTGACACGTGTTGGAACCATGGAATGCTCCGCTAGAAAACAGGTGGGTCCTACTACCATGGAGAACTTCATTAAGGGCTGGAATCAGTGCAGGGGAGGGTACATACAGGAGACTGCTGAGACATAGGGGTCATTGATGGTAGTGAGAGGATGGCGTGAGTGCTAAAATTGGTGCTCTGCATAGTCATTGACCATCAAGCAGACTCGTTAGACCATAGAGCCTATTCTGCTGGCTTCATAGTATGTTACTATCACAATAAGAAGCTGAAGTACATACTGGTTGCCTGAAGTGATACTGTGCATTGCAGGCAGATGAGAGTCATGTGGTACTGTGAACAATGAATGAGATATGGTAATGGCAGGCTAGCCTATACTGATAAAGGACAGTAGTAGGGGCGAGGTGTGTAGTGTCCACTTTCACATTGGGTGACTGTATGATACAGGATGTGGTGGAGCATGAGTGCAGAGGCACGATGGAATCATTTAAAATACGGTAAAATAAGTAGCATAGCGATTGGGTGTAATGTATTGGAGAACAACCTGGGATGGTGGAGGTGCAAATGTAGTGGTGTGTGTAGTTACAGAAACGTATGGTCAATGGGCTGAAATTCATTTCTACAGGCAACAGCAAGCTGTGCTACTGACTTGGAGAATCCACTATCCACACCGCCTTTTTCGGTGGCCCAGCTGGTGTCACGATACTGAAATGTTATGTTCCCCAGTAGAAGCACACAATGCTACTTGAAGGAAATCTAATTGGCACAATGCAAAACCGATCAACATTTGGTTATTAGGCGGTCCCACTTCCGACCCTGGGGAAGTGAAACACAGAAAGCAACATACGTTGAAGACAAACAGATAGTGACATAGTAATATAGCAACAACATGAAACATAGACTTTGACAGCAGATAAGGACCATTAGCCTCCAGTCTGCCCATTTCCCTACCTACTGGATAAGCTGCAGATTCTAGTTAACCAACAGCCTACTTCCTGCAACCCCCACTATAATTGCCTTGTGTCTGTCCCATGCATGTTTGAATTCCCCACTGTTTTAGACCAATGACCTCCTCAGGAAGGCTGTTCCTTGCATCCACCACTCTCTCCGTGAAAAAAATTTCCTCACATTACCCTGAGCCATCCCCCTATCTTTAAATTGTGCCCCTTGTTCTTACACATCTCCTTTTCTGAAAGATGCTACCCTCCTGGACTTTGTTGATTCCCTTGAGGTACTTGAACGTTTCTATCATGTCCCCCTGTCCCTCCTTTCATCAGAGATACATATTAAGCTCTCAGTCTCTCTTTATATGGTTTCTGCTGCAGACCCTGCACCATTTTAGTTGCCCTCCTCTGGACTGCTTCCATCCGGTCTATGTCCTTGCGTAGATGAGGTCTCCAAAATTGCACACAATACTCAGATGGGGTCTCACCAACTGTCTGTACAGAGGGATAACCACTTCCCTTTTCTACTTGTGATGCCCTTCCTATGCATCCCAGTATCCCCTGGCTCTCCTTACTGACTTTTCACATTGCTTACCCACCTTTAGGTCGTCTGATATGACTCCCCCCAGGTCTCTTTCCATTTTTGTTGTTGTTAGTGCCTCCCTGCTATTGTATACTCTTCTCCTGGGTTTTGTTTCCCAGGTGCATTACTTGCACTTCTTTGTATTTAATCTAAGTTGCCATATGTCTGACCATTCCTCCAACCTTGCCATGTCCTTCTCATCTTTTCTAGCCCCCTTGTGTATCAACTTTGTTACAAATCTTTGTGTCATCTGCAAAGAGGCATACCTTTCCCTTCAGACCCTCTGCAATGTCACCTATAAAGATGTTAAAGAGGACTGGACCCAGTACTGAGCCCTGAAGTACTCCACTAGTAACCCCTTTCTTTGGTATGTGTTCCATTCACTATTACCTTCTGTGTCCTGTTGTGCAGCCAGTTTGCTACAGGCTACTACCCTGGGACCCACTCCCAGGCTGGCTAACTGATTATTAATCTTTTATGCGGGACTGTGTCAAATGCCTTGCTAAAGTCTAGGTAGGCCACATCCACAGCCCCTCCTGGTCTATTACTTTGGTCACCCAGTCAAAGAAATCAATTAGATTCGTCTGACATGACCTTCCTGCTGTAAATCCAAGCTGCTTTGGGTCCTGTGCCCGCTGACCTCTAGGTACTCAACAATTCTTTCTTTCAAGTGATTCCATCATTTTCCCTACCACTGAGGTCAAACTTACAGGTCTGTAGTTTCCTGCTTCTGCCTTGCTCCCACTTTTGTGAAGGGGAATCACATCTGCCCTCTTCCAGTCCTCAGGTACCACCCATCCTGCCATGATCTGTTAAAAGTGTGGTCAGTGATGTCACTAGGTCCTCCTTAGTTCTTTTAAGATTCTGGGGTGAATCCCGTCAGGCCCCATTGCTTTGTCCACCTTGAGTTTTAGGAGCTCTTTCAGGACTCTTTCTTCTGTGAATGGACTGGTGTCAATCCCACCACAGAGTGCTTCTATTGTCTGGTTTAGGTAACTCCTCCTCATCTTCTTTTGTGAATACTGAGCAAAAGTATTCATTCAGTATCTCTGCCTTTTCACTGTCTCCTCTGCCCACCTCCCTCTCCTTTATTAATCTTCGCTATCCTCCCTTAACTTTTCTATGCTCCCTAATGTACCTATAAAAGGTTTTATCCCTCTTTTTAACTGAGTTGGCTATTTTTTCCTCAGTTTGGGCCTTTGCTAGTCTGACTGCCTTCCCCACTTCTTTCTGCTTTAATTGATACAGTTCCCTGTCATGCTCCTTCTGTGATTCCTTATACTTTTGAATGCAGCCTTTTTCTCCTTAACCTTCCCTGCCACCTCTTTTGAGAGCCATAGTGGTTTTACTCTGCTTTGTTTTCTTTATTTGTTTCACACAAAGGCTTGTTGCCTCTATGATGGCAGTTTGATTTTCTCCATTGTTCTTCCACCCTCCTTTTGGTCATTTGCAGTGCATTTTCAGGTATTCACCCATTTTGCCAAAGTCAGCTCTTCTAAAGTCCAGTATCCTTGTTTTTGTATGGCTTATCTCCATGGTTGTGCTCATTGTGAAGCACACTGTGCAGTGGTTGCTTGTTCCCAGATGTCTACTGACTTCTAAATTTGTGATCTCTCTCCATTTGAAGTACCAGGTCTAGTATTACTCCCTCCCGAGTGGGTTCCAACACTAGCTGTCTAAGGTCTGCCCCTGCAGGGCATCAAGAATGACCCTGCTTTTGGATGTGGCTACAGTACATGTTATCCAGTTAACATCTGGCATATTCAGGTCCCCATCAACAGTATCTCCCTTTTTCAGCCATTTTGAGAATGTCCTCTATCATTTTGTTGTCCATTTCCTCCCTTGAGACGGGGTCTGTATACAACCCTGTGCGGATTGTGATGCCATTCCCTGTCTCCAAGGTGACCCAGAGTGCCTCTTGTCCTCCCCTTTACTTTTTAGTTCTGTAGCTTTGATCCCTTCCTTATGTATAGAGCTACTCCACCTCCTCTTTTACCTTCCCTGTCCCTTCTGTAGATTGTGTACCCTGGTATGTTGACATCCCAGTCATGGTTCTCGATGTACCATGTTTCGTGACTGCCACAATATCCAGTTGTTCATCTTCCATCAGAGCTACTAGCTCAGGAAGCTTGTTCCCAGACTACGGGCATTGGTACTCATTGCCCTCCATTTAATGTTGGCTTTATCCTTTTTCCCCATCCCTGCTCTTACTGTCCTTGTCTATTTTTCCATTTACCCCTGTCCTGCCCTGTGTTGAGCTTTGTACCTCAGTGTTTACCTTACTGCCACGTTTATGGGGAGGCTTGAAATTTCCTGCCTTTTAGCGCCTCCCCTTGGCTAGTTTAAAAGCTTGCCAAGGAAGCATTTAAACCTATCACCTAGAAGCCTGGTTCCTTCGTGGACGGATGCAGACCATCATGCCAGTATAGACCTTTATCTCTCCAGGTGGCCCCCCAGTCCCCAATGAAGCCAAAGCCCTGTCTGCACTAGTTTGCAACCATTCATTAAACTGCATGGTGTGCAGTACCCTAGTCTCACTATTGCCATGGACTGGTAGCACCTCTGAGAAGGTTACCGTGCTTGCTACCCATCTGAGGCCCCCCCAACTCCACAAATTCATTCTGCACTGCACTGATCCCATACCTGGCTAGGTCATTTGTCCCAAGGTGGACTATGATATCTAGTTCCTCTCCTGTGATGCTGCTTCTGCAATCCTGAGGATTCGCTTCCTGTCCCTCTAAGCCATGGCACCAGGCAGGTACCTTACTTCTTCCTTCTCCTCTCCCTTTCCCAGGTTTACCCCTAACAATAGAGTCCCCTATCAAAGCTTCCTTCCCTGTGGTGTCCCTTGGCACCCTTTGTGGGTCTCCCTTGTGATGTCCTCAGCATTCTTCTGGTCTCCACTGAGGGTGCCATCATAGAGAACCTTGCTCTGCCAGAATGGCATATGATTTGTGTAGAGGTACAACTAGGGGACTTCACCTCTGGTCCACCACCTGCACCCTCCGGAACCCACTGTGGTCCAACTGCTCTTCATACTTGGCAGCCTTTGAGGCAGTGGTTGTGGCAGTGGTGCTCTTTGGAAGGAGGCCTCCTTAGTCACTTACTAGTTCAGCCTGGGTGGGCAACCTCCTCCCTCAGAGCTGACAGTTGCCTGCAAATAGGACAGCAATGCAGTTTCAGAATGTCTCCGAAAACTGCTGCCCACAGCCAGTGCATTGCACCACTCCCACATGTCCCTCTCCCTTATAATATACAATATATATATATTTTATTACTATTTGTGGTGTGTACCTACCCTTTTGCTCTGTGCTGGGTTATTAAGGATGTAACAATTCTGCTCCAAGACCTATTGAGAGTGATGTCAGAACTGTGGCTATAAAATGCCATGCCTGGGGGGGGTGGGGGTAGGGTGGGTGGGTAGTCCACAGCCACTGGTGACTGTTAAAAACAATCAAATACACAACTGCGCCTACCACCCTGGTGAGTATTGCCCTTTATAGTAATTCAACTAACACCACAATTTACTAGACCACGGCTCCTCATAAACCACTCTACTGAGTCCAGGGATAAAAATTAACTCACTCCTCAGCCAGCAGGACACTTAAAATGTTGCAAAATATCCTTCCAAATCCTAGGTCTCAACCCCAACAATCAAGCAAATTCAGTTGTATCCTCCCTCTGATTATAAAATTACTACACTTTTAATGGAATCCTGCAATTCTCTGCTTAATGCCAATAAGGAAAAAAAAATGAAACTTTTGTAGAAGCGTAGCTCCCTTCTTTACAAGTATTATGCCTTACCAGGTTTCCAGCTCCTAAATGGAGTTATAGTTTGTTCTTTGCAGTGTAGCAAGGTTCTCAGCTTCCAACAGACAAATCAAAGTCAGACTGACTAACTATGAATAAAGCAGATTAGGGCATATGATGTATTGAGGCATGCTCGATGGTCAGTGCATTCTCTGGTCACCATCATAACCACAGCAACACTCACTACAAGGTCCTCCATTTCATATAGTTGCCCAGGAATGCACCATAACCCATAACCTATGCCTATCACCTTTAGTTATAGCACTACACAGTGGGATCCGGTATAAAATCCGTGTACAGCACATTTAACTGGTCCCACAACCTGTCACTGAGTATAATGTCCTACTTTACACCTTGTTCAGCAAAACTTCAAACGTCACTGACTCAGCCATCGTCTCCAAAATCTCCCGACACCCCAGTGAAGGATTATCATGTTTTGAAGTTTGACATATTTGCATACCTACATCATATCCCTCCAGTTCATACATCCACCAATTAGTTCTGGTTGGCGCCTACACTGCGTCCCAACACACATGTAATATTACTTCAGAATGAGCGTGTATAAACTTACCTGCCATACACACCATGGCCATTACAGTTGGAACATCACCTGAAAATTAAGTTGGACTTCAGGGTCGCTACTTCATAATATACATAAGAGAATATTGTACTAAAAGCATGGGCCATAGAGGTCCATAGTCAGACATGTGCCTTGACAATAAGTAATTGAGACAGTGTGACCCACATGCCTGGTGACACAAAGGTAGCATGCTTTGATGAACAGTGAAAGATGTCATGTTCTCAGTCAATAATTCATAATAGCAAGGCACTTACTCGTATATGGTAGGTGGTGCATTCCCACTGTTATACTGCTGGTGATAGGTATAATACGCTGTTTGAAGCACATCAGTATCCAAAGGCGACATGTTGAAATGCTGGGTTCAATGTAATGCAGGAGACTTCAACATCCTCTCTCCTAGTCATTCTTTCTATCTCTGCGCAACACAGACAATCCGAAACCTCAGTCATCTCTGTGCATTGACCATGACTGTACCTGTTGATAGCAACAGAAAACAGTACTTTAATAAGATATTATACTGCAGTAAAGTAAAAATATAGTTGCCCATGACATTCGCCATTATGATGACACAGACAGTGAAATGCAGCAATGCATCAGTATTGTCCAATGGAAATGCAATGCAGAAACTGAATAGTAAATGCTCAAATAGTGCAAGTCTCACTGTCTGAACTTAGTTCCACTATCGTTGTTCTGTGGCGAGGATGCTACATGTGGAAGGCTGATGGCACACAGGTACACTTCGCATTCAGGTGCACCATAAGCCACGTGTGACATGGTGCACTGTTTATTCATCAGTTCTGCACCATGCTGGACAGCAACAATTTCAGCATTGTATCGTGGCCCACATGGTTTACACAAGAGCAGAGCAACAGAAACAAATAGAGAGTAAGAATTACTTGATGCCAGCAAGGGAAAACGACCATCTCCCAATATATGTGACCCACAGCAGCTAAAATCACATGATATCACGAGCATTATGACATACATTAATATGCATCATAGTAACCCACGGTACCAGGATGGTGGATTTGCAGTGACAGGTGTGTGTGTGCGTGAAGGTGGTACAGTAAAGTACAGGTACAGAAACTGTCTGTATGGTATGTTAATTTTGGTCATATTTACATCACCATAATACATACCAGAGTGGCAGTGGGGACATGTCTTCAGTAGTACTGGGGTGATATTAGTACCATTGTGGGTACTCGGGGCCATTCAAGAGGTAGTACAATAATGCATTCTGTAAAACACATTTATGTACAGTTAGGACATTATTTGTCCAAGGGACCATATTGGAGCCAGTTGTTGGCGAACAAATACATAACGTGTATACATGCACACAACAGAAATTGTACTACAGGTAAAAAGTGAAAATACTTTCCAAGCTTTATAGTTTCTTGATTGTGTACAACATGTGACAGTATCCATGGAATGTTATTGTAGAACACAGGCAGAGCTAATGGGAAAAAGACAAAGGGCTTAGGAAGTGATAGTGAAAAGCAGTGTCGTCACGGCAAGGCCCTTCCGGGTGACACTGAAAAATAAGAACATGTTAATAAAGGAAATACAATGGTGAGTCACATACACGTGACGAGACATGCAACAAAACGTGGTTATAACACAGAAAGCAATAAGTACAGTTACACATAACTGAAGACAAACACACTTAATGTTGTTAAACTTTTCCAAGATTTCTCTATCCCGGATGAGAACAAGGTCTGTCGGACAGTACACACAGATAACATACTAACATAGTAATAACAGCACATTAGTCCATATAATGTATGTAGTGTGCGTGAGATCACTGCATACCGATGACAACGTTACAGCAGCTCCATAGCTTATACCTTGCCACAAGCAACCCTGAGTATCGATGTTGGATGCACACTACTTATGACTATCTCACCATTTGTTGAAACACCTCCACAGTGGTTGCAGCCACAGAGTACACCACTACAGAATTACAAGTATCCACCATCCTATCATTAAAGTATCGTCTCCTTCTTTTCACCATGGTGACACCATGTCAAGCATCGTTGACTGTCCACAGCTGGCAGCTATGTACATCAGCTGAACCACTTAATCAGTGCTTGACATATGCATTACAGTCACGTAATTTCACAGCTCGATCAGTGCAGGACTATGACATCCACAGAGACAAGTAGTGGTGGTTGCTGTATGTCTTCCTGACACATTCCTACCAGAGACAGTGGTTGAGCCAACTATGCAGGATGGTACAGTCGACATTGTCATGGAGCACAGTGACAACAATAGGGGCCATGACATGACAGACCCGTTTCAGGTAGTGATCATGCCATGGTCTTCTGCCACGGTACCTGGGGGTGGGCGCTGGCACAGGTGGCCCTTTCCTTTAGGTGGCAGACTTGAAGTGCATGAAAAGGATCCTAATTGATAATTTGGCTGTGATAAGTCAGACTTGAATGCTGACAGTAGTTGGGACATCAGTATGAGGTGGCATCCAGAGACGACAAAAACCTGTGCAAAAGTCAGGAGCAAATTCAGTGTTGGCAGAAAACAGTGTCAACGGAGCAGGGAGGTTCTGGAGGCATTGATGAGAAACAAGGATGCCTGTAGGTGCTTCAGACACTTAACAGCAGCAAAATGAATCAAGGGTAGTATGAGCTATAGGCAAGAAAGGTAAATCAGGTGGCTGGGGACAGAAAGAAGGCAAAAGACCATGTACACTAAAATCAGGAGTTGGAACAAGGGGTTATTTACATACTTTGGGAGAAAAGAAGCAGAAGGTAAAGATTAGATGGAATTAGAACAGGAAGGATGGGTACAGGAACAGGGCTGCAGGCCAAAGTAATAATTAGTACTTTGCCTCACTCAGTACCAGCTTCAATGGGGTGGATGTGTAAGTAAAGCTAGGGAGACTGAAACCACAAAGTGCCGGGACACTTCCCAATGAGGAGCACCGCTGGATCTAGGAGGAGGAGGCAGCATCACCATCAGGAGATGGGGAAGGCATAACAAGTTTCAAGGTGCAGGAACCATAGTTGGAAATCCCAGTACAAAGATTTAACAAAGCCGTCAGGTCAATCACAATGGAGAAAAGACCCAGGGCAGGATGAATTACATCACAGGTTACTGAGTTCACCGACGGTTGTCAAGGTGGAACAACTCACGGACTTGTTGAACATGTCTCTGATGACAGTGTGGATGACTCAGGACTGGAGAGTCGCTCATATCGCCTCTATCCAAAGGGATGAACAACACAGTAGGCATGGAAGTAAGGCAAATCAGCATGCCATCGTTGGTTGGCAAGGTGATGGAGGTATTATCAAGAGATGCTGGAGGGTGGGGGCTGAATAACTTTCTGTGACTTGACGATGAGACAGCATGGCTTCATCCATGCAAAATCACATCAGACAAACCTTGTGAGTACTACAGTCAGGTGATGAGTGTCATGGACCCAGGAGGACAGTGGATGTATGTTTTTTTTACTAGCAAGGCATTTCACTAGGTTCCTCACAGGAGTCAGGTTCAGTGCTGGGCAATAAAGGCTCTGCATCTGGGTGCCATTACAGGGCCAAGTGTATAGACTGGGTGGTGCAATGAGAACATTATGAATGCAGGTGGTATTCTGTTTCAAAAGGAAAAAGAGTGAGACCTGTGGGAGGCAGCACACAAATCAAATTCATGCTGAGATGCATCACTATGAAGATCAGTTACAGAAGAAGAAAGACATACTCGGTATATCTGACTGCTTGGTTAGGATGCCTCGACTACTGTGTGAGGTTTTGCATGCAGCACTTCACTAGCAGCACTACAGAACTATAAAGCTAAGCTGAGGCTTGGGGTAAAGGACTGATTGGTGATACTCTGTAGCTCACCATGTACACGTTGCAGTATGGGGGCCATGATATGAGTATCCAGGTACATGAAGGGATAAGTAGGAGGCTCACTTGAGGTGCTCAAAGAAGAGTGTGGGGAAAGTACAGGTAATGGGAGGAACTGACAGTGGGGACACACGGGTGGAAAGGAGTAGATGATAATTCACTGACAGGGTGGTGTAACCATGGGATGCACTGACCACATGACCAGTGAAGGCAGACTGTGCAGGGGTTAAACTGGGGTTGGGACAGGTATACATGGAGAATATTTCTAACTGTGAATGGAAACTAGGAAGGGTGGTAGGGTACAAACTTCAAATCCCAGGTTAGGTGAATGCAAACACAAAACATTTATGGTACTGTGATGGTGTTTTACTATGTTAATATACTGTATCACATGTGTTCCTTAGTCTCCAGCTACTAGAGGTGTACCATCAGCAGTATGTCATCATGTGACACAAGAGTAAGATATGAAAATGCTGACAAACTGGTAATGCATACAGCATGTTGACTTCAAAGGACACAAATAACAGTTTGTGAATGTTGCAACCAAGAATAGCAGGAAAAGAGACCTAACGTGGTGGAGTAGCAGTATCTGCATTACAGTATGCATTTCATAACATAATCTGTTATTATTAGCCGCAAATAACATATTGTAATATCAGGTGTTTCAGCTTTGTGTTTCCATTGGTTGGGGCCATAATTACAGCCATAACACAACCATCTGTATAGGGTGCAGAAACACATGTGGGTTACACTGTGGAATATTACAAAGGACAGTACCAGTGAGGACTAGTGCACATCAAATGACAGCCATACAGTAACATGCAAAATTGAAAGACACACAACATACACAACCCAGAGATGCAGGATGTTTATGTAATGACACTATCATGGTGGCATGTTGATCATAGTACAATGATCACTGCTTTGCGAGACACACCTCTGACTCAAACAACAGTACTGCATATCCACTGTGCAGTGCAACACTGTGCCAGGTGCCTATGATAACATTTCTTACTGACTCATACTGCAAAGTAATGTATAACAGTTTAGGGATGGAAGCATTTCCAAGCTGCAGTAACAGTAACTAGGCCAGCATGCACAGCAGTAAAGTGTGGCACACAGCGATAAAATCGACTTTTGCTTCTGTCCGGTCAAACACCAGCATGATAACAAACATGATGTCAAGAAAGATAGGGACTGAAGCAGAATTAACAAATTAAATGAAACCTAATGGCACAACACTCTCCATAACAGAAGATAACAGCAGGCACTTTTCAGTAATGAAGGCTAAACAGTGACACACAGTGCGATAATTTTTCACAAAGGAAGGAAGAATCATCACTGTGGGACATCAGTTATGAGCAACCAACAGCTCACAACATAGTAAACTCTCCACTGGTTATAGTCAAGACATCCCTCACCCCAAATGCTTGCGAGTCATCAGCTTGCTCACTCCCATTGCCTCACTACGAGAGATGAGTCAGATGCACATGGGTCATCCCGATACGGATCTAACATAGCTAACCCACTGCCAAAATCATCTAAATCACTGTCACTATCCAAATAATCAAATTAGACCTCAATTCATCACTGCTTACAGAGCTACCAGTCGCCATGTTACTCATGACGTCCCCTGGTAATATGTCATGCATCCGATCACGTGAGAGGACAGGCATCTGCGAGGCAAGACGGGGATACAGACACTTCGGGATTGCGATTAAAAATAGTGTCTGATTATGCAAATGTGCAATGGCAGCCAAAAAGGTAGGCACATTTCCATTCAGAACCAGAATACATCGAATGGTTAACAGCAGGTGCCCAGATCACAACATTCTTTAATTTGCAATATTGAATGTCAAATAAAGGTAAGATGTGTACGTCATATACGGTATCGCATTTGAGAAACAATTATAGAAACTAACATGACTGTATAATATATACATATGTTTACAAACACAGGTCCTTTTATTAAATGTGGATTAAAAATATATCATTCTGACCATTTACTGACAGCTGTTGCTTTAAATTGTGATGTGACGGGATGGAGATCATTAAGGGTCTATTTACATGTCTCTCAGTATGTTTACACACGATTCACTCAAATATTTTTATCCCTGTCAACCCATAGTTCATTGGGGATGCTGTCACAGTCCTTGTGTATCCATGTTTTGCAGCAGTCACACTGAATCACAGGCACATCTGGTAATGCTGGCAACCTGCATTTACAGTATACCTCGACCTTTAAACTTTTTCTGAGGTTGTCTACCCTCCTGTATCGTTCAAAAGGAAATATTTTCAGTTTTTATCTGATAAGCAGTCTGCAAAGTGCTGCCTCATCAAACTTTGTGCAAATAAATTTTTCTGGACCCAGACCCAAATTCAGTGCTGTTGCAAATGCAGCAGCAAACAACCCACAATCTGAACTTCCACTTTGCATTTGTACAGATGGCCATCTTATATGTATGGACTGCCTTCAACCTTTTAAAACAGGCCATCTTGTTAACTAACTCTGTGTCATAACTCACTGGCTGCGAATCATATATGATTACACAGTCTGTGTCAGCATTCACATCACTGATGGTGATCCAGTGATTATTATTGATGTTCATTATCTGAACAAAGTTTTTACTTGGTGATCCGATTGTGAGGTAGCCCTGAAAAATCAGGCATGACTGGTAGCTAATATTTTTGTTTTGCAACTGCAGAGAAGAAGAGTGAAATCAATTGTGTCACTGTCTATCCATGTATTTTGCTTCTTTATGGATTCAATAACCCTGTCAGCATTCTTTAGTTCATGTGGTGTTATGTCTTGTGCTGTTGATGTTCTCTGTTTATGTCTTTGTCGCAGCTGTCAGTGCAAATTACTTCAGTTGTGTCTTTTCACAGGCAACATCAAGTCCACATTTTGTTTCTAGATACTCAGGCCCAGATATTCAAGCTGTGCCCAAAAAGTGCACAATAGCAGGAGCAGCGAGTCCATTGCACCCATGCGCAAGAGGCGCCATTTATTCAAAACTGAGCCGCCAACCCGCGCCACAGCCAATGACTGAATATCGCACCACCTGTGCCATAGCGCAACTAGGGAGGGGCTGAGCAGATCTGATGCGCCATAGCGCAACAAGGATGTTCAGCTGAGCAGCCAGAGCGCCATAGTACAACCAGGGATGCCCCCAGCAGCAGGGTAGCAATGCAACTGCACAACCAGGGAGGTAGGGGCCCACCACCCATGTCACAGATGGGCACAGGAACACACAGCAGAACAGACATTGTCCCCACACCCCATGCACTGCACAACTGGGGAGGCTGGAATAACCACTGGCCCTTGGAGACAAGCAACCAACCCACAGCCAGGCCATGGTGCCCCATCACACACCCCTGCAAGCTGTGGACTGGCACACCAGGAGGGCTGACCACCCCATGCCACACCATCTCCCAATGCAGAGCACACCTGCACCGTGACCCCAGACACCCTGCCCAGGAGCAGCGTCCACCACTGCAGGAAACCCCATGCATGCCACCACCCCCACTGTGACAGTGCAACCTGTGCACCACAGGACCGTGCAAGACAGCCCCACGAGCACCCATCAGCGGGTGGCAGCACACAGCAATGCCGCGACGGCATAAACAGTGCCACCACGCACAGCCCCCGAGGTACAGCTGAGAGACCAACCATGTGTTGACACACGAGATACCCCAGGGACAGGGCATGCCCCGGACACCACCACCAGTGGTACAGCACCCTGCACACTCTCCCAATGACACACCCGACACAGCACTGGCCACAACAGCCAGCGCAGACACCCACAGTGGTGTGTGGAAGCATGCACCACACCGAATGCCTCACAGTGCATGTACAGACATCCACCCATACCCAAGGGCACAACAACACAGGGACGCGTGAGGGGCAACCAAGCCCCCACTGTGGGCCCATGTAAACTGTGTACACACAACCTGCAGTCCTCCATGGCACAGGAGTGCCAGCCACCCTGCTGCAGGCACTGTGGACCTGTACGCCACCATCATTTGCCCAGAGCACAAGTCACAGACAGTGGTGCACATCCTGCAACTCACACAACCAGCCAGCATGGAGGTGGGTCAACAACTGTGGAGGCCACAGTGTCACCCGAGGCAGACATGCACCACACCAGTGACAGGAGGCAACCCAGCATTGTGGCGGGTACAGTGGCTGCCCTGCATGGACAGCCACCACTGACATGCCAGCAGACCATGCAGGTCACAGACATGCATGGGTGTCAGCTGCACATGCCATGGATGGGCTGACAGGGCACCATGGACACAGAGCATGCACCATGGACCCTGCACACAGTCATCCAGTGCACAGGGCACAACACACACCACAGACACTGACTGATAGCTACCCCCACACCATAGTCACCTCCCACGGACGCACACACACATATCCATGACTGCCACCCCTGATGCCTTGCACACCACTGCAGCTGAGCACCTAGGAGCCCGCTGCAAATCAGAGACCACCACAGTATTCATATCAAAAGATCTGTATTCGAAAACAGTATCAAACTGAACTATATACAATATTATATACAAAGTTGGGGGCTACAAACAAGGTGGGGGTGGGTAATGGGCAGGGTGAACAAATGGGACAGGAAAGGAGGGTGTGAGGGTGGGTCCAGGGGGTAGGGATATCAGGGGCAGAGAGACTAACAGGAGCCGCTCCGCTCTGGCTGCTCCGCCGCTGGTGCCTACTGCAGACCCCAAGCTGGTCAATCCATTGAAGGATTTCTAATGCCGATCAAGATCTCCTCAATGCCTCCTGATCTCCTTCAGCTGGCGGACACCTAGGACAAGGAGCACAGTCACTAAGTGTGAATGCACGCCCATACAGCCTACCACTGTGCATGGCATACAGCCGTGGGACATGCCTCTGTGATGGTGTGTGACCACCCACAGAGATCACGTCCACAAGACCTGCTCACCCAGGCGCGCCAGCCATGCCGGAGCGCTGCACACCCACCGGCCAAGTCATGCACAGCACCACCTTGGCCATTTAGTGACATGGCTATGGTGCAAAGGCAGTGGCACAGCCATGTACCAGTGCACGCATGGACCACCATCGACGCACTCCCAGACATGCAGTGCCACTGGACAGTGCTGACTGTAACAAGTTGCATGCATGGTAGTGGTGTCAATGGATGATGGCCATGCCCACTGTCCATCCTGTTACACAGCATGCAATAGTAATCATGGAGGTATGGCACTCACCATCATCGGGCCGGTCCCTCGGGCACTGTGGACCGTCGCCCCCCTCGTGTCCCTGTCCTCTTGGTGGCACCGCATTTCACGGGCTAGACACCGCTCCTCCAGCCCTGTGGTGCAAACATGGAGAGAGGAACATCAGTACAATCCTGTAGCAAACCCCCTGCCCCAGGTGTGTGCCGTCCCAGCTAGACCCACCCACCCACACCCGATAACACCACCACAGCCAACACCAGGCGGTCCCTCCCCATGTGCTGGACACATACAACCATGATACCCATATGGAAGATAAAAGTGTGTTGACGTAACACCTACCTGGCCATTGGCACCATGCCCTCCTGGCACGTTCCCACAGGTGGGCAAGCAGGTCTGGCTCCCTCCACCATAGGTCATCATACCTGTGGCGGCACTGCTCTGCTGTCCCCCTTTCCTGTGGCCTCCTGTAGTGCAGTGGCCCCTCCTCCCACACCTGGCTCCTGGACCTGTCCAGGGTGCCTCCCAAACAGTGGTCCATGGAGTGGCTCCACTATGGCCACTAGGTTGGCCAGTTCTACCTGGCTCCACTGTGCAGCCCTCCTCTGCTCAATTCTCCTAGCTCAGTTGGCCAAAATGGCGCTCTGCAGCCCAGCAGCTCCCCCGCGATGCAGATGCTCGTGGTACAGCACTGCCATTCTCTATTGCGCTGTCACGCAAGAGCGATAGTGGTGCACCATGCCTGATGCATGGCGTCTAGGGGCAAGGTCAGGCACAGGGTCAGGGCTCTGGGCGCATGGACAGGCACAGTGTCAATGGAACCCAATCGTGTGGCGTGATTGGATGCCTGTGTGCTACCTCAGTAGCGGCCTACCGCACTGTTGCCCCAGTGCGCCTATGTTGGCCCAGTGCCACAGCACCATGTAGGGAACATCGGCTGCTGGCGCCACTGGCACAATGGTGGCCATGCCCTGCATTGATTCGCGCACAGCACATCAGACAGCGCGGCAGGCGCTCGTCAGCAACCGGGCATGCGCGTGGGGTGTGTACTGCGCATGTCACAGAACTGCACCCTTGGCTCAGCACGTTCAACACAATTGCGCAAAAGTGCAACAACGCGATATTCAGTCGTCATATGCAAAACAGCTAATCAGCCATTCAATGGCGCAGCACTGCAATTGCATCACTTAAAGTTGTGCCTCGCCTCATTTGCATGGGTTGCGCTATAAAGTGCGACATTGGGCTGCACTGGCCATAGTTGGTTACTGCAGTCTATTGGTGAGTTGCATGCTGTTTGGGAATGTGGACTATGGATTTAAGGACATGCATGGGACTGCACAGTCACAGGTAACAACTGTCATTCTTACAGGCTAAATAATGACTGAGCGAGTTGTGGGAGAGGAGGAATACAGTGGTGGAGGAGGAGGAGGCCTAATTTCACCAAGGCTGAGACTGATGCCCTGTTTGAGGCCTACCTGGATCAGGAGCTGCTTCCCAGCAGATGGCAGGGAACACCTCAAGCCCGTGCTGCTGCATGGGAGGAGGTGCGCGTGCAGTGAACCTGTATGACAGCCACCAGTGCTCCGTGCAGGAGTGCAAAAGAAGATGGGCACAGACAGGAGGAGGATAAAGAGAAGGTGGCTGCCATCAGGGCAGCACGAGCTGCGACAGGTGGGGACAGCCGGAGGTGGTACTCCTGACCCCACAGGAGGAGAGGGTTGCTGGAAGCATGCAGCGTTGTGCCATTGAGGTGTTCCGGTGGTGGCTTCAAGACGGGTGGTAGCCCATCACTGCATGGTAGGTCATGGTCTGTCTATGGTGGGGGCAGGGTAGGTCACATGCAGTAAGCGACTTTGTTTTCTCTTACAGATCCTGAGCATCTGCATGGGTCAGCGGTGGTGGGCCTGTCCACTAAGGACAGTCAGCTGGAGATGGAGGAGCCCATCCACCTCCACTGGTATCACGTGGCTCAGTGCGACAGTGGGCCGCCTGGCTGTCCACACTGATGCTGTTGGAACAGGTGCGGAGGCCCTGCCCATGTCCCAGCGTGCCAGCGTCCATGGATGCCAGCATGCTGTGGACCGGGCGGTGCGGGTCCGTCACTGATGATGATGTCGCTAACGGCATGGGCAGTGACACGTGAGTGCCACGGGATGGCCACGCAGCAGGTAACATCGAGGCCATGGCTGTGGGTGGTGCTGCCGTGGAGGCCTGCGTGTCAGCACAGTCCCAGCCTGTGCCTGTCAGCACCAGTGGGGCAGCACTGGTGTGTGTACAGGACAGTGGGACTGTTGCGGCCACTGTGGTGGCACCAGTGAGCCCTGGGAGCGGCAGCTGGAGGGCAGCATCAGCAGTCGGCCAATGGGCTTGGGGTACAGGGTCAGGGCTGGTGTCTGTGCACCACCTGTGGACATGCCCAGACCTGGTCCTGGTGTGCAGCGCCCACCCTCAAGGGGTGCTGAGCATCAGGCGCGCGCACCCTGAGGACAGGATGCCGAGGCAGATGACCTCTTGGACCAGCACACCTGCCTACTGCAAGCATCAGTCCAGCAGCAGATTCAATGCGGCTTGCGGCGTCGGTGGATGCACTGCGTGCAGCTCTGGAGTAGGCAGAGGGCGTGGCGAGAGACACCGCTCTGATCCTGGCAGGGATGGACGGTGCCGGGAGGATGTGACTGCTGCCATTGACAGGCAGACACAGGCATTCACTGCTGTCATGGCTCACAATGGGCACACAGTCATGTGCCCATCGTTGCAGACACCATGCAGTGCACTGTCCACCCGTTCCGGCATCGGGCGACACCTCCCTGTCGATACCGGGTTCAGCTGTGGGCATCCCGAGCATGCCTGGTGCAGGCATGTTTGGTGTGCTGCAGACCCCTGCGTGAGCATGGTCGCATTCATGCAGTGGAACCCCTGGGGACCATCGGTGCCCCCATGAGGCCAGTGGTCGGCCTGTCAGTGCTGGTGGGTCTCGGCGGGCCACCCACGCATCCGTGGCAGCCAGGGCACTGTGTCACATGACCGACCTGTCTCCCAATGTGGCTACTGTCTGGTGCTGCCCTGTGCATTGTGTCTTTCAGCAGGCATTGCATGGGTGGGTACCCGCCCTGCACGCCGGACACACAGTCCATCTGCACACCCTCCCGGCTGCTGTCCACAGTTGCGTGTGCATGATGATGCCTGCATTGCGCTGTACACCAATGTGCAGTGGTGCTCAGCATCTGACACACACCATGGACAGGCAGTGGGTGTGGTGGTCTGTGGACCAGTGTGTGCTAGAGTGGCGTTCTGGGTCGGTGTGCCTCCTACCCCTTGTGCATGTTTGGTGCGTTGTGTGTGTGTGCATGTGTCCGTCCGCGTGGCATGTTAGACCTCACCCATCCCTGGTTATGTGTGTGTCGTTCCATGCCCTACCACTTCCTTGATGGCATGCACCGCTGGTGTGTGTCCATGCGTGTTTGTGGGTTGTGTCTTAGCCACTGTTGGTTGCACATGGCCTCATGACTTACCTGGGTTGGCTGGCGTGCTCCTCCGTGATGGTGTCCTGGTGCAGCTGTGCCAGCCTTAGAGCAGTCGGGGTCCCGTCACCCAAGGGGGCTGCCCATCACCACCATCGTCATCAGCGACCTCATCGTCGTCTCCATCGCTGTCCCCCTCTTTGACCTGTCACGGCTGTCCCACATTCGTTGGCCATGTTTGCAGGATGCAACAGGCCAGGAATAACCCGCCAGGCCTTTGAGGGGCTGTACTGTAGGGCACTGCCGGAGGTGTCCAGGCAACAGAAGCGTGCCTTCAGCATCCGAACACCGGCTTGATGACATACGTGTGGTGGCATGTGCCTCATGTAGCGTTGCTGTGATGGGGTCGTGGGCTGCCGGTGGGGTGTGAGCAGCCAGGGCAGGTGGGTATCCACTGTCACCTGTGTGTAGAGGGTGGAGGTTAGTTTGGTGAAAAGCATCGCCTGCCCTGGGCCATGTAGGCCACTACCCATGTCACCTCTGACCATGCCCCCAGGCCCTATGATTGTCCATGGTTTGCATACTCACCCACTTTCGGTGGCCAGTGGGGATATCCCCATTCTCGAATCTGTGACACAGTGCCGACTGGTGCCAGATGAAGGCATCATGTGCTCCCCAGGGTGCGTGGCACAGACATTGATTATCGCCCCTGGCATCGCACACCACCTGGCAGTTGATGCTGGCATAGCCCTTGCGATTGATGTTGCGGCCCTCGGGTCAGGTGGTGTGTGGATGGCCACATGGGTGCAGTCTATTGCACTAGCATGCCAGGCATACATGCTACCCTGTGGAACTCTGTATGTTGCTGTGCGCTCTGCAGTGTGCTGGGGAAATAGATGTGCTCCAGCATATGGCAGCAGTGCGCTCAGGATTGGGTGAGGGTGCGCGGCGTGGCCGACTGGGTTATGCCTGTGGTGTCCCCAGTTGGTCTCTGGAAGGTACCCATGGT
This sequence comes from Neoceratodus forsteri, assembly GCA_016271365.2. Lineage (NCBI taxonomy): Eukaryota > Metazoa > Chordata > Ceratodontiformes > Ceratodontidae > Neoceratodus > Neoceratodus forsteri. Next base: position 687,529,427 of record CM028132.1, read on the forward strand.
GAGCAAGCACATGCAAGCTGTCACTTTGGTCTCCATTAACAGGGCATGGCTCCGTCGTGTGGGTGCCTGCATCACATCACTGCACAACTCACAGAGCCGCCTCAGAATTGCCCGATTCAGGCGGGACCAGCCCACAATCTCGGTATCACTGTACGGCTCGAAGCTGGTGTGGGCTCGGTACTGCCTGTTGGGGCATACCGCCGACAGGCCCTTCCCGCACAACGCCCCTGCTGCCCGCCTTCTCGCCCTCATTACAGACTCCATCTGGAAGGTGGCACTATTATGTCCTGGCTTGTTTCACCCCGGCAGCCGTTACTGTATTCCCCCCACTGTCCTGACTGCTGCTTCCCCCACCAGGAACACCTGCCTGTGCTTGCCTCACTGCTGTGTGGTGTGACTTCCCCTTCTGCACTGTCTCCCCACACCTTCCCCTGTGCCTGTTGCTTCCAGGTGCCCTTTCCTGCCTGGCCCTGTGTGTCCCTGCTGCCCAGTTTTCCCTGCTATCTTTGTCTCTCATGTGGCTTCCTGTGGCGTTCTTTAGCCTCTTCCTTGCTCCCTTTTATTTTGGCTCATTTCCACTATGGCATAACTTCCGCTTGATCCCCTATTAGCGATGGCGAAGTTGTTAAATATCGCACTCGCCATTTATGCATGGTTCCTCCCCTTCAGTTGCGCATACATTCATTAGCATTGCACTGTTGCTCAAGCGTAATTTGGGGCGCAACTGCCTCTTCTGAATATCGCAGAATGGTGCATTTTCGGACTTCATGCGAGCACAATCCCTATGCGCATGGCTCAACTCTTTTGAATATCTGGGCCTCAGTGTTTTATGATTCTGCCCCCTTATAATCTTTGGAATCATCATGCAGTGTGGCAGATAAATAAAGCAATGATTCACCCATGGAATTGTCCACGTCACTGTCCATTGATGTTAATTCTTCAGAATCCCTTAGGATTGTAGTGTTGAGTGATATCTTATCAGCAATGTAGGGTTTCAGGTGGTCGTAGGCGACACGTTGCTTTAACGGTTCCTCATTTATTTTCAGTGTGATTCCTTTGATGATATTGATGCTATTCTGAGTTTGGAAAGGAAAGAAATATTTTAATTTTACATGTGAACTTGCCAGCAGATACAGGCCATATGGTCTATCTAGTCTGCTCGAGGTGTGCAACACTTCAGCCCATTAGACTGCAGCTGCCTCTCCCTCCCATTAACTCTTCTCTCCCCAACTGCCACCCCTGGTATGTACTTTTCCTTGAAATTGTCCACCCCCTCTTTAAGCACCCCACATTTCTACACTGATATAAGTTGCTCATGCAGTGTACTCCACCTTGTCATCGCATTTCCAGTGAAGTGATGCCTTCTCCTTTCCCTCCTGAATTTGCCCCCTTTAACTTCAGGGAGTGCCCTCTGATATCTCTTCTGTTCTGGAGAGTGAAACCACCCTGGAAGCCTACTCTGTTCATCCATTTCAGGTACTTGAAGGTCTCGATCATGTTCTTTCTCTCTCTCTCTCTCTCTCCTATCCTTCAGGGTATACATGTTGAGCTCTTTTGGTCTTTCTGTGTAAGTTTTGTCCCCAACCCCTGGATCATCTTTGTTGCTCTTTGCTACACTGCCTCCAGTAGTTTGATATCCTTTTCAAGTATGGGCAGAACTGCACGCAGTACTCCAAGTGCTTACTCATCAGGGACCTGTACCTACCAGGTGTGCAACCATTCATTGAGTCTTGCCAAGTCATCATGCAGTAATTTCCACCTTCCTTCCCATCCACCTCAGCACAGATCTTGGTGTCTTCACTGAAGAGGCTAATCTTATTCTTGATGCCAACTGCTATGTCTGTGATGAAAATGTTAAACATACTGGTCCCATTACTGATCTCTGTGGGACACCACTTGTCACTGCCAGGGCCCGATGCTTCTCCTCCACAACTACCCTCTGTAGCCTGTCCCTCAGCCAGTTTTGTACACATCGGGCTAGCTGCGCCCTATACCAATACTCCTCAACCCTTTTTTTCAAATTATTTAACCAGGAGAGACCCAAGGCAAAAAAAAATTGATCTGTCAGAACGAACCATTGATTTCTGTCATCTTGCAGATCATTATCCACAAGAAACTGCATCCCCAACCCCTGGATCATCTTTGTTTCTCATTGCTACACTGCCTCCAGTAGTTTGATATCCCTTTTCAAGTACGGGCACCAGAACTGCATGCAGTACTCCAAGTGCGGACTCACCAGGGACCTGTACCTACCAGGTGTGCTACCATTCATCGAGTCTTGCCAAGTCATCATGCAGTAATTTCCGCTTTCCTCCCCATCCACCTCAGCACAGACCTTGGTGTCTTCAGCGAAGAGGCTAATCTTATTCTTGATGCCAACTGCTATGTCTGTGATGAACATGTTAAACATGACTGGTCCCAGTACTGATCCTGTGGGACACCTCTTGTCACTGCCGGGGCTCCGATGCTTCTCCTCCACAACTACCCTCTGTAGCCTGTCCCTCAGCCAGTTTTGTACACATCGGGCTAGCTTCCACCCTAAACCAATACTCCTCAACCTTTTTTTTCTTTAAAATTATTTAACCAGGAGAGACCCAAGCAAAAAATTGATCTGTCAGAGATTAACCATTGATTTCTGTCATCTTGCAGTTCATTATCCACAAGAAACTGCATCAGCCTTTCTCTGAAGATAGATTCTATCAGTTTCCCCACAATTGTGGAAAGTCTTACCAGTCTGTAGCACCATGTTTTGTCCTTGGGCCAACTTTTGTGGGAGAGGTACCATGTTTGCCTCCCTCCAATCTGTTGGTACATCCCATTACTATACAAGGGGTGGTCCACCTCATGCCATCCACGATGATGAAGGCCATGGATAATTTTGGATGCTCCCTCCCCCAATCCACCTAGATACCCACATTTCTCTGTAGTAGTAGAGCTGTCTGCATGCTATGCTAATAATTGCAATACTTAAATAAAAGCAATCCTGTAATCTCCATCCAATCTACACAAGCAACTTGACCATAATATATCGTCCATCTCCCATCCTCCAAATTTACCAGCCTCGTCCCAGTTCACCCAATATATACTGCTAGATTACAGTATGGTAACTCAACACTACATTTCTGTTGTCAGTATTTACCTATATGGTCCATACTAGTCAGCCATCAGTCGTCGCCCTTCCGGCCAAGCTTTTGAGCATTTCTGTGCATTACCAGGTTGCCTTCTTTAAATGAAAAGCTTTTGCACACTTGCGTCTCCTTTCCTTATAATACTTTCTACTTTTCTTTGACTCAGTTTTCGTTTCTCAGTACCTGATATGATAAACAATTACTAGTTGTGTAGTGTCATTGCAACTCTGAAACATGGCTATATTTTTTCATATTTTGATTAATAAGATTTAATATTTTTTTACACAATACACTGAGTAGTTTATATGTGAATCATAATCACTCAATTATTGAGCAATAAGATGATCAACAGGTAGGTTGAGTAATGTAACACTTTCTATGACTGTGAGACAAAAATGTGTTGGGTACACTTACTTTGTCTTGAGTCTTATGTATGAGTGTGACATTCAGCATATGAATTTTTTCAGATATGTCTTCATGTGACAGACCTGATTGTATGTCAGAAAAGTTGTTTTCATCTTGATTTGGGGCCTAGAATTTATAATAAGACAATATTCATTTTATTTTATTTATGAAAACCTTTGAATTCTTGATGCCTGGGAACACATTCTAAACTTTGCAGCGGGGCTAAATTTGCACTGTCGGTATCAAACATTGCCGGATTAAGTAGCCAATATCTTCAAAGGAATAGCCTTTGTGCTAATCCTGCAGAATACATCATGCTTAGGAAGTCGGGCAAACTGGGCTGGTAGTGCAGAGCAAAATAGCCCATGAATAATACAGCACTGAATATAGCAACAGAGGAGTGCACAATGCAACTGCTGCTCAGCAGACTCTGGAGCAAGCACTGCTTACTATACATTACCATGCAGTTTGCCTGGTGCTACTGCATGGACCATACACTTCACTTTTGGTCGGAACTTCAGTACAGGCTGGATGCTGCAGACCAAGGTGTGCTCACAGCATTCCCTGTTGGTCAGAATGGATGTACAGTCCAGATGCTGAAGGATATGGGTGCTGGCAGTCTGAGGCGCACAATTGATTTCAGTGGTGCCCAGATACTCTAGGATATAATAGTTATATACTATTGCATTGTCATAACTTTCACTGTGGTCCAATATTTTTCTGCACAGCAGTAAGATGATCGGTACTATAACTTGCAAAATAAGATCATTAAAGAGTGTAGAAAAACATCTGTGCCAGACTGTGATGATTGTGTTTAGCGGTCCTGCCATTATCCTAAAATCTAATTAACCTACCTCCCATGGCATCCTTGCCTCTCTGTGATACATCAGATAGAATGGTGTGTATCAGGTTGAACAATGGACCGATGTTCTCAGGCCAAACAGAACTGGTTCCAAGATCTGATCCACTAATCCTGGTGTGAGTTTACTATTTTGCATAAAGAATTTGTTATGGTCTGATTTGTTCGTTCTGTGAGCCCATTTGTTTGGGGATGATATGCTGCTATTATCCAGTGATGCATATTCCATTTTACAAACAGCTCTTTGTTCACCTGTTGACAACAAATATATGATTAGACATGAATTATCGTAACTCATTTTTAAAGTACAGTATTCAAATAGTTGTATAATACATTGCTCAATCTGTTATCTGGAAGTATAGCCCACAGGTTATAGTACGAGATGTGCATGAGTCCTTTTCCAATGAACTGTTAAGTATGACTGTAAACAGGAACAGAAGCGAGTAGAACCAAATGTGAATGCATACAAACAACAAAATTGCTGGATTACATTAATGAACAGCACAACAAATAATTTCAGAATGGAGCATGAATGCCATGACTATAGCATCCCCCACCCAGACGTCCACGAGTTGGGAAGTGAGCGGTGATGTTAAACAGCCAGCTGTGGGGGGGTCAGTGATCAATCTCTGCTCAGTGGGGGTGGGAAGAATTGGAACCTGAGGAATATAGCATCCATAAAGTCATCATCCTGTATCACGCCAGTGGCAGGCATATTCTTAACAACTCTTGCTATTGTTGGAATTTCAGTCTGTAGCACAAGTGGAAGAAAAATTGTTAAAACTCCCTATAAATTTTGTATTTTTTGTTAATTATCACAACTAATGTAAGATACTGCACTTCAGCAATATTGCTTTACTTATTCATATATTCATATTCGTTAATACAGTGACGTCAAACCTCGTTACAGAACTCACGACCTTGATCCAAAATGATATGTGGAGATTCATACCTATTTTCATAATGTAAATTTAAATGAAAAATTCATTCAGTATAGTGTATGGTGAACCCAAATTATTAACTGAAAGCAAGCAGATTGCAGTCTTGTAATGACATTCCTATGAAATTACTCTGTCGTTAACCCTTCTTAGCGTATGTCACATCATTTACAACGATATCATTGGATCCTATACCACATCCTATCAACAGATAACCGTACATCTACTATATTGATATCAGTAATACATGCAAACCATAATCGACATATATGAAATCAACAAATTAATATGTATTGTTCTGTACCTGTAGAATAGTGAAGCAAGGCATGAAGTATCGTTGCTTGCATCCTTCATGGGGATGGGGAATGCTTCGACCCACTTGGTAAAATAGTCAGTGATGGTAAGAATGTACTGATTTTGATCGCGTTTCTTTAAATGGTCCTATGAGATAGGTGTTCAGTGGAAAATAATAAAATAGTAGGTAGACACATAGACACAATGTAATTTCAACAATAAAATAACCTATCATGTCATTTCGTCTTGTGGCTACTGTAAGTATAATATATACTGTAAACTGCATTTAAATACTTAAAGTACATGCCATCATTTATTTACTGATATCAAAGAAAATCACAAATTTACCAATTAAATCCATGCCAAGCATGTCCCATGGGGCTTTTATACAAATACTCCTGAGTTCTGGAGACACTGTTTCATTGGCCTCATTTGTTGACACTTGTCACACTGTGAAATCTGAAATAGTAGACAGATTCTACATCTACCAGAATTCTCATGCACTGTGGTTCACAGCAGTTCTATTTCTCAGACCCTTTGATAATTGTCAATAATCAAACACTGACCTATCCATTATTCTAAATTTTATTGTAAGTACATACACTTTATATACACTTAAGTCGGTGTCAGTGCCTCAGCAGGTAGCACACTCGCCTCTGAGGCTGGGAGATCAGAAGGCTGTGGATTCTATCCACACCAGGCACTGGGTTAATATCCCAATACTGACACTGTAGTGTAGCATGAGGGGTGCTGCACTCCTGAGGTGCTGTCCTTCAGATGAGACGTTAAACCGAGGTCCCATCTGCTTGTTCTGGTGGTAGTTCAGGTGGATGTGTAAGATCCCATGGCACTTCTCGAAAAGAGTAGGGAATTTCTCTAGTACCCTGGCCAAATTTCCCTCATTCACTAAAAAGTATCACCAACAGCTTACTCTGGTTCAAGTTCAGTTGCCATTTTAGTCTGTATTCCCCTCCCAGTCGTGTCTGAAATAGGCAGAATCTGCCTAGTGTACTTACCTGGTCAACAAAAACTAAATAAATATAGACTTATTTATTTCATTTACTGCACTTCATCATACATATGTCATTTCACACTCACCCATTGATATATGTCTTTTGCAAAACCTTGCCAGTAAAACGACCTGGATTTTTGACAATGTTTTCTTCTCGCCTAAGTGTCCCCCAAACTCTGAGCAGTGGCATTCTCTAAAAATCTCTTATCTTCTTTTCAGCATCTGTGATAGTGAGTCTCTTACGACCTGATTTAGTAGACCGGTATAGTATAGATTACAATCTGCAAGTAGAAAGATATAAATCACACCCAGAAATGTAATAAATATAAAAAAAATCATTTATTTTATGTGTGACAGATGGAAGAATTGAGGGGAGAGGACATTGGGATAATGGTAACAGGGACCATGAATAACATTGTCCAGTGCAGGAGAGTGACTGCAAAAGCAACAAAATGCTGGGGTGCATAGCAGGGATTTTCGATACAGGCGAATAGAGGTAATCTATCCCTCTACTGGTCACTAGTAAGGCCACACTTGGAGTATTGTGTGCAGTGTTGGATGCCATACTTGAAGTGTGATGTCAGGTTACTGGATGTAGTTACAGAGGATGGCAATGAAGATGATTTGTGGAATAGAGGAGAGAGACTATGACAGCAGGCTGGGAGGCCTGAACATGTACGCCCTGGAGGACATAAATGAACAGGCGACTGAGGATGGGGAAGTGGAGGCAGCATTGGGATGACAAAGGGAGGGGTGGGGCAGCTGTGAACTAGGGTTGATAGCTGCACACTCGAGCAGACTTGGATAGACCAGGTGGTCTGTTTCTGCTCTCATATTTGAATGTTTGTATGTCAGTTCACATATCTTCCTCTAATAAGTTGAGGATGTGTGCCTTGCCTCCAGCCTCCTGTATAACTGCTATAAGTCTGACAGAAAGTGTACACTGAACATCATATCCATGTTCATAGAAACACAGGTTATTCACCTGTAACAGTAGTTTTATGAGTATATGATGTTCAACTACATGGGCTCACCTTACTTAGCCAGGCTCAGAGTCTAGTGTATAAACACAGGGGTGGGTAGGAACAGCCAACCTGATGATGTTCCTGCAATGATAAAGAGGTAAAGACACGTGCCTGAAAGTTTAGATGAACATCAGATATACCACTTCTGTTACAACTGTAACAGGTGAGTAACATGAGTTTTCTTCTTTATCCATTATTCTGAAACCATAATATTGAATATAAATAAAATAAAAAGAAATCAAAATATATTAAACAACGTGTGTGTGTGTGTGTGTGTCTTCTGTGTTTGTTTCTCTTTTTTGACTCTTAAATCTTACAGGCAGAGGCAAACAGGATGCTGTAGTGCACAGCAATGGAAAGACATCCAGGAGTAGTATTGCCCTGTACAGGTCCCTGGTTAGGCCTCACTTGGAATACTAAATGAAGTTCTGGTGCCCTTATTTGAAAAGAGATGTCAAACTACTATTGGCCGTGCAACAAAGCTCTACAAAGTCATCTGTCATGCCACCCCTTTCAAACAACATGAAGTCTTGCTGTATTCTGACATAATGCAGTTAACCCCAGCACTTGAATTGCCCCAGAGAGGAAAGAGTTAACTCTATGCAGAAATGTCGAACATTGAGCTCAAGCTCGGTTTTCAAACCTCTGTCTGTGGTACTTCCGGTGTAACCATCAGATTCTTTACTCCGCCCTAACAGTAAAGTTGCTCGGAGATTCCTTTGCTCAGTTGGTAAAGTTGAAAAGCGTTTGGTTTAAACCATTCTGTTTGTTATTTTTCAGATTTCCAGCCTCTATCTATGGTACAGGTAGTGTAGTAGATAGGTAGTGCCTGTGTTTTATTTTTAAAAAGTGTGGAAATTGTTCTTCCTTTGCTTTCTTATCGGTCGGTCCGGTTAGGAACTGATCTTGTTTTTTCTTCTGTTTAAAATTTGATCTTTCTGGGATTAGAGTGTTGTTCCGTACTAATTGGTTTCAAAAGAACCGGACCTTTTTCTGGTTCTTTTTCAAAACCCGTGACACGGTTTGTAATCGATCGGTTATTCATTACCTGGCTTGAAAGCTGCTATAGGGTAATTTGATAGGTTGGCCATGTCTGAGAAACCCAAGAAGAAAACCAGTCCCACTGGGTTTCAACACTGTACTGAGTGTGGGGAGGTCTTTGCCAAGGCTGACCCTCACCTCATCTGTGTTTATTGTCTGGGGTTTGACCACCTCAAGTCAGACTGCCACATTTGTAAAACTTTCCAAAGCCACTCTAGAAAAAGATTGAGTAGGCTAAAGGAAAGTGAGGCTGAGAATCAGAGATCCGGATGGCCAGCCGGTTCAGTTGGGCTGAACCTGAGGAGGTGCCTACTGACCTAGGCGATACCTCCTCGGGCAAAAGAACAAGACTCTGAGGGGCGGTTCCATCAAAAGGAAATGCAAGTCTGCTGGTTCGGATCCAGTATTGCATACTCCAACCATGAACGAGATAGCCAATGTGATTAGCATTGTTCAATTGCTTTGCCCGGTTCCATCTGAACTAGTATTGCCGGTTAGGCGGTCGGTTCGTTGGATCCGTCTCCTTCAGATTACGATCCAGACGCTTTCATGAGGAGTGGAGGAAAAGAAGACTATCCGATGATGAAGATGATGATGACCTGGGGGTCTGGATGTGCCCATTGAACGGACATCTCCTCAGACAAGCCCTCAAATGTCTCCCTCCCAAGCTTTCTGAGTCCCCTTCACACTTTTTGTTCTACAAGAAGGTGGCTGAAACCCTCCAGCTCCCTATGTTTGAAACTGTTGAGCAGGAGGAAGAGCCTGATTTTGTGGCAATGATGTACATCCCAGAGTCAAAAGATTGTCTACCCCTCTTCATAAGTCATTGGGGAAACAGACACAAAAATTTACAAACTTCTAACTCATTACCTCCTGAGGATAAAAGAATGGACAGGAGGTATATGTTATCAGGTTCAGGTACGGAGTTCCTTTATACTCAATAGCAGCCATGTTGGGGTAGTGCAGGCTGCAGCCTGGGACAGAGCTATCATTCCTTTGGCTTCACATCCCCTGGACAAGGCATGGGAAAGTTGATGCCATGGCCAGAAAACAATATTTGGCATCCTCTTTGGGACTCAGGCAGGAAACTACATGGCCTGCACAGCCAGGTAACAGAAATCTAGATGGGATACTGTTCTGGAACTGGCTAAGCAGGCCTCCCCAGCCGCCAAGGAGCTGGAAGAGGTGGCTGTGGATGGAATTGAGGCATCTAGTACAATTTCATGCTGTTGCTGTGAACTCCAATGATGTGGCATCAAGAGTCATGGCTGCATCTGTGTCTCTCAGAAGACATGCTTGGCTCAGATGTACTAGCCTTTCACAGGATACCTAGACCAAGGCTATGGATTTTCCTGTAGTGGGTAACTCTCTGTTTGGGGAGCAGACAGAGGCTTACATGAAGAAAATGGATGAGTACAGGACCACTACGGGCATGCACAGGCCAAGGAAAGGCAAGCCACTCCACAAAAGCAGCAGTCTAGGGGCAGGGGCAGGCCTTTCATGGGCCTTTTACCAAGCCCAGGCCTTCTCTCCCTTCCCACAGAGGGTTTTTTTCCGAGGAAGGGCAGGAGGGGATGAGCAGGGCTGCTCACTCCTCCCAGTCTAAGGCTTCTGCCAAGCAGACACCCTGATGTGTCAGCCTGGGTCGACTCTTCAATCCCACTAGGAGGCAGGCTGCCTTACTACTTTCAGACCTGGAAGTCTGTGACCTCAGACAAGTGGGTTCTGGAAGTAGTAAGCCGAGACTGGCCCTCAGCATCAAAAGTTCCTAAAAATGAGGCCAGGTCTTTTCCACCTGCATCAATCTAAGAAACCCTTGCCCTAGAGGCAGAGGTTTCTCTCCTCTGGCTCTCAGAGCTGTAGAGAAGGTTCCTGCTCAGCACAGGGGAAAAGGCCTGTACTCCAGGTACTTCCTTACCCCAAAGAAAACAGGGATGTGGCAACCCATCCTAGACCTAAGGTATTTGAACAAACACATTTCAAAACCCAAATTCAAAATGGTAACTGTGGGAATAATCTTCCCTCTTTAAGGCCAAGGGACTGGCTAGCATCCCTGGACCTCAAGGATGCCTACTTCCATATCCCTATCAGGTGCTCCCACAGAAAATACCTCGGGTTTGAGTTGCCTTCAGGCCATTATCAGTTCAGAGCCATGCCATTCGCCTAACATCAGCTCAAGGGTGTTCACAAAGTGCCTTGCAGTAGTGGTGGCTTACCAAAGAAGACAGGTATCACCATTTTCCCATATCTGGATGACTGGCTAATTGTAGGTCAGTCATCAGACCAGGTCAGGTCAGCTCTGCAAGCCACCCAGGACTTGCTCAGTTCTCTGGGGTTTCTTCTCAATCTTCCAAAGTCTGCCTCGAACCAGTACAACTTCTTACTTTCATAGGAATAGAATTGGACACTATCCAAATAAACACTTTCCTTCCATTGGCAAGGGTGAAGGCCTTAGTAGATCTTGCTTCCTCTTTTTTTTACCTCAGGTCTCTCGTCCAGCAAGACAGTTCTTCCAACTCCTGGGCCACATGGCAGCTTCCACTGCGGTGGTACAGGGAGCCAGATTTCAGATGAGGGACATTCAGTTCCATCTAAGGTCTTTTTGGTCACAGAGAAAAGACTCTCTCACCAAACTGATTCTAGTGACTCAGACTCTGGTCCACACTCCCAGTGGTGGCTGGACCAGGACAACCTCAGATAAGGAGTTCCATTTCTCCCTCAAGTCCCTCAGTAGTTCTAACTATGGATGCTTCTCTCCTAGGTTGGGGAGCCCACTTGGGAGCCCTGACAGCTCAAGGGGTCTGGTCTCCAATAGAGTATCTCCTTCATATCAGTCTCCTGGAACTCAGGGTAGTTTTCCAAGCCCTTCAGTGCTTCTCAGACTCAGTCAAGGACAAGGTGGTCCAAGTCAGAACAGACAACACCACCACAATGTGGTACATCAACAAGCAGGGTGGCACTCGGTCCATGCCTTGTGCACAGAAGTCATGAAGCTGTGGTCTCTGGCCTATTCTCTTCAGACTTCCCTGGTAGCAGTTCACCTTCCGGGGAAGGACAGTGTACTAGCAGATGCCCTGAGCAGAATCTCCCAGGGACATCACGAATGGTCCCTGGATCCTCACATCCTGCAGGTCATCTTCTCCAGGTGGGGCACTCCAGAGATAGATCTCTTTGCAGCACCGGACAGTCATCAACTTCCTCTGTTTTGTTGCAAATGTCCGGTCCTGGGGACTGTGCTCCTGGATGCTCTTATTTTGGATTATTATAAGGCAGTGAAATGTAAACTAATCTGATTAGCTGCAATGGTTCTAACAGGGTTACATTAACCCATGTTAACCTACCTTCTCCAGCCTGATTACTAGTGCCTTTAGATTTTAGTGTGAGCAAGTTTCCAGAGGTTGCAATTCTAAACAAAATAAGAAACATGGCTGTCACTGCCTCCGGCACCAGAGGGTCAGCTCCCAATATCCTAATGCATAACTGTGCATCAGCTGAAATCACATACTTCAGAACAACATCACAAAACAATAATACAATAAATAGGGGGAAAAAACAATTGGTAACACAGTGTGTATTTTGATCGTGGCACAGTGTATACCCACGAACTATTGACATCGGCCGTCAAAGACTGCAATCTTAGTAGTAACAAGTAAAACTCAAAGCAGTGTAAGATATAACAAATTGTCCGAGAAATGAAACTGCTTGGATAAATAAATAAAGTGCCTCTGCAGACTAGAATTCAACAGCAATTTTGTTTCTGTTACAGCAGTTTCAACTCAGTAACAAAGTTCCCTGCCGAGGTCCGGCTGCCGACTGGAGGCGGGGATGACTATGAACTGCAGGCATTCATACTGTCTTCGAACTGTAACTTTGGCACATTTCAGCACTGAGCTGCTAAACAAGAAATGTGATTACGGATAAAAAGTAAAAGAAACACTCATTACAAGTTAATTATTCTAAGCAGAAACTTACAGCCGAAACTGGTCGGCGCCACTGGTGGCTTTTCACCGACACTCTCTGCGCTGGAAATATGCTGCCTAGAATAATTCACTTGTGTGTTTCTTTTACTCTTTAACTGAATAAAGAGGAACTAGTATATGTAGCCCTGTGTCAGTTCCTTCTATGTCCTGTAGTATAAACTTTCTTTATTTAATTTTCTTAATTTAAAAAATGAGAGTTTGTTTTCGATTGCCTCAGTCAGACTGCACAGCAAGAATAGTTACAACAGTCTGACAGCTTACACAAATTGATTAGGCAGAAACACTTTATAAAAAAAAGAGGTATGCATTTCAAATGTGATGTCTCCCACACCAGCTGATAGGCATAGGAACAAACACATCCTCCTATCATGTAGTACACGTGTCTTTTGTGTGAGGAAAGAGTGTGCGAGGAGCGGTCTGTCAATGAAAATCGTTTGTTGGCTATTACATTTAAACAGGCTCCATTTCGACAAGATGTGGTGAAAATCCATTCACTTTGTCACGTTTAGAATAAAAGCAAATTGAAGAAATACAGTGACTGGTTGGTATTACCTCACACTGAAAATGCACGGCTCCTCAAGGCGAGCCAACTCAGGTTGCCATGGATATCAGCATTCCAAGAATAACTAAGCACTTTAGCTGTCTTTTGACAAATGTGGAAGGACTATTTTCTTTTAAATTGAGGGTTTTCTGTTAATAAATCAAACACAGTTTAAAGTAAACATATTTTTATCAATTCCAAATTATAATAGCAATAATGTAGGACCAGGGGTTAGAATAACAGTCAGTTAATCACCCCTTGTGGCAATATGGCACTCAGCTTCTCTTCGTGCCATATTACACCACAAGGGGTGATTAACAGACTGTTAATCTAACCCTGGTCCTACATTATTGCTTAATTGGAAGGACAGGTTTCTTCTATGCCTTCCTCTGCTGTTCAGACTCCTGATCAAAATCAGAACTCAACCCTGCAAAGTGATACTAGTTGCTCCAGATTGGGCTGAGCGGCCTTGGTATCCTCTGCTGCTGTTCTTGACAGTGTCCGTCCCTGTCTCTTCCAGAGATATAATCTCTGTCCTCCTCCAGGGAGGATCTGGTACCTCAATCTCCAGTCTCTCAACCTCAAGGCCTGGCTTTTGAAGAGTTAGAATATGCAGGCCTGCATCTTTCTCAGGAGTTCTGGATATTTTGAAGGTTTCCAGGAAACCTTCCACTAGAAAAACTTATAATTCCAAATGGAAGAAGTTCAGTATTTGGTGTTCTCAGAAAGGCATTGTGCCCGATTCTGCAGACATCTCTACAGCCTTAGATTATCTGGTTCACCTTAATGGTCTAGGCCTTAGGCCTGCAACTCTGAAGGTTCACCCAGCTGTTTCTGCATTCCTTTCAGCAGGGAAGGTCTCTTCCTGGCATCTCATCATGTTTTCAGTAAGTTTTCAAAGGTCTGGTTCATATTAACCCTCCTTTAGAGAACCTACTCCGGCTTGGGATCTTAATGTCTGCATTGCTCCAGCTTATGCAGCCACCTTCAACCTCTGGCTTGGCCGAGGTTGAAGAACTTCACCTGGAAAACTGTGTTCCTGGTAGCTATTACTTCTGCCAGGCGGATTAGTGAATTACAGGTCCTGTCACTTGAACCTGACTTCATATCCTTCCATAGGGATAAAGTGGTCAGAACCAATAGGAGGTTTTGCCCAAAGTGGTAACAGATTTTCATCTGAACCAATCTATGTCTCTTCCTGTGTTTTTCACTGACCATTCTTCTCCAGGAGAAAGAAGAGTACACAGTTTGGATCTTAAAAGGGCTCTTAGCTACTACATAGAGCATACTAAGCCACCGCGAAATGACTGTCTTCAATTGTTTCTCACTTTTGGTGAAGTGAGGAAAGGTAAGCCTGCCACTAAAGAACTATTGCCAGGTGGATTGTCTCTTGTATACAATTCTGCTATGATAAATTGGGTAAACACCCCCTTCAGGCCTGAAGGCTCACTTAACTAGGGAGTACAGCTGCTCCCTCTGGCTGTGGCCAGAGATATGTCTGTTAGAGATCTGTAAAGTAGCCACCTGGAAAACAGTACACACACTCACCAAGCATTACTCTGGACATCCAGGCTAGGAGTGATGCTAGGTTTGACACAGCAGTACTGCAGATCCTGTTCCCAAAGTAGGTTCTTCATTACCTCCTCTATATGGAACTGCTTGGTAGTCTGCATTATGTCAGAATATAGCAAGACTTCATGTTGCTTGAAGAAAAGTACTCACCATAGTAATGCTGTTTCTTCTAATGGAGTCTTGCTGTAGTTCCTCCCTACCGATGCCTCCCTCTCAGAACCTAGTTTTAGGAAGTGGGCTAGCAGGTACAGTGTTGCACCTCAGGGGTGTACCTTGTACCCTCCCTCTTTAGGGTGGGTAGTTGTTATAGGTTCCTTTCTTGTGTTATATATTTAATATTGTCATTACCTTTCTTCTTGGGTTCTCGACTTGAGTCTTTTTGGACCCAAATTGTTGCCTTTGGCTATACATATTTTGAACAATTTCCATAGTTTAGTACTCAGTTAGTTTGCTTGTAAGAATCTGATGGTTACACTGGGAAGTACCACAGACAGAGGTTTAAAACGAGCTCGAGCTCAACATTCTATGCTTCTGCTTAGAGTTAACTCTTTCCTCTCCGGGCAGTTCAAGTGCTGGGGCTAACTGCATTATGTCAGAATCGGCAAGACTCCATTAGAAGAAACAACATTGCTATGGTGAGTAATTTTTCGTCCCTCCTCTCCTTCAGGATGCACATGTTGAGTTCCTTGAGCCTCTCTCATAGATCCTCTCCTCACGCCCAGGCGTTCTGGTTGCCCCCATTGGGCTCTCTCTCTGTATGAGTGCAATGTCCCTTTTAAGTGTTGTCTCCAAAACTGCACACAATACTTGAGGCTCCACTACCCTCTCAGTTAAGTAATGTCTCCTAAGTTCCCCTTGTAATTTCCTCCATCCAGCTTCCACTAGTGCCCTCTGGTTGTTCTCCCCTTCTGTAGCCTGAACAGCTCATTGGTTCTGCCCTTAGTTATTCCTTTTACAGATTTGAAGACCCCTATCATGTCTACCCTGTCCCTCCTCTCCTTCAGTGTACAGCCCGAGCTCTTCCAGCCTCTCCTCATGGGCCTCCCCATGCACTGAATCATCCAGGTCACCCTCCCTGGACACCCTCCAGCAGTGCTATATCCTTCTTCAGATGAGGTCTCCAGAACTGTACACAGTGACAGTAGACCATGCAGCCCAGTATCCTGTTTGCTTTGACTGTGGTACTTCTACAGTTTTCAGAGTTATTCATTTTGACATCTACCATCACTCTAGATTCCTCTCACCTGATGTGGCTTGCAGTGTGACTCCCCAGGATGTATACATGGTCGGGTTCTTGACCCCAAATGCAACTGCTTACATTTCCCGGCATTAAACTTCAGTCCCCACCTCCTTGACCACCCTCCAGGGTACCCAGGTCCCCTGGACCATCTTTCTCACTTCTTCCCACCTGCCAGTGCTCCCAGTTTTTAGTCATCAGCAGAGACTCAGCCTACACACTTACCCCCACTCCCACACCCATATCGGAGACATAGGCACTGAACAGGAGTGGCCCCAATACTGAACCTTGTGGGCCACTAATTACTTTCCTGAGGGGGAGACTATCCCACCTACCATTACCCTCTGTTGTTGCCCTTAAGCCAATTTTCTACCCACTTGAGCAACTGCCTCCACCCCCACTTCCCCCAGCTTTATCGGACCAATGTCAGGTGTCAAGTCAAGCACTTGCTGAAATCCAGTTATAGGACATCCACCGGCCTGTGTCTGTTCAGGGCCCCATCATCCAGTAGTAAGACTTCATGAGGTCGGTCTGACACGATCTCCTCGGGACAAAACCATTCTGTTTATCATCCCAAATGCCCCAACCTTTTCAGCTGCCTCCCAAGCATCTCCTTGATAATGCCCTCCATTACTTTGCCTACCACGGACATTGGACTGACAGGCCTATAATTCCCCATCTCCTCTCTAGACCCCTTTTGTGGATAGACACACCATGAGCCACCTTCCAGTCTTCAGGCACTCATCCTGTCTGCAGAGAAGTGTTAAAAGTGCCGCCAGAGGAGCTGCCAGCTCATCCATCCATTCCTTCATAACCCTCAGATACACCCCACCCAGCCCCAGCACCTTATCAGTTTTTAGTTTCTGAAGGACTCCTTCACCTATCCAGTGTGATTTCTCCTCCCAGCCTCCCCTTCATGTAGCGCCCCATCCCTTGTAGGTCTGGCTCAGCCTGTACCATAGCCTCTTTCAGTCCTCTGGACTCCATCTGACCTCTCGATTTTGTAGACTCCCATTCCCTCATGTTGGACTAGAGGGATCCTGTCTCCCTCTGTAAAGATCGAGACAAAGTACTCATTAAGCACCTCTGCCTGTTCCCCTGCTTCCTGAGCCCATCCCCCAGTCCCTAATCCTGCTGATCTGTGACATCGCTTTTCTCTTTTCTCCTGTGTATCTATACCAACCTCCCCAAGATATCCCTAGCCAGGTTTTGCTCCATCCCACCTTGGCTAACCTCCACCACTCTGGTGACCATCCTGGCCATCAGCTTGTGCTCTCCTTGTTCACTACCCCCAAAGCACTTAAAACATGTATAGGCAGCCTTTTTATCCACAAACACAGCATCCATATCCGGCCTAATCTTGTCCAAGCTCCCCATAGAATCCTACCCATACCCAGAAGTCCGCTCCCATGAAGTCTACTACTAATGTATTAGTGTGGTTTTCCTCCCCTAGATACAGCAGAAACCAGACCGTGGCGTGGTCACCACCTGCCAGCGGGATGCATACCTCAGACTCCTTATCTGGTCACTGTCTACTAGGACAGCGTCCAATATCTGCCCTCCTAGTAGGTTCCCCACCTGTTGGACCAGGAGGCATCCTGAAAGACATCCATCCAGTCTCTGTTCCCTGGCCACCGAGGATGTCATAATGTCTCAGTCTGCCCCTGGCATATTAAGGTCACCCATGACCACCAACCTACCCTTTCCAAGGTCACAGTGACCCTTGATGTTCTCAACCAGTTTATCCTCCAGAGCCTCTATTGTGGGGGGCCTGTACACCACCCCTATTTTCAATTTATACCCTCCCTCATTTGCAGGGTTACCCAGATTGCCTCAAAACCCATTACAGCCTCCTCACTCCACTAACCATTGTCATTTTTGACTATAAGCACTACACCTCACCCTCTTCCCTCCTCTACCTTTCCTGAATATTTTGGAGCTCTCCAAGTTTAGGTCCAAATCATTTTTCTGGAGGCCCATGTCTCCGTAATTGCTGCCACATCCGCTGCTCCCTCAGCCAGCATAGCCTGGAGTGCAGGCATTTATTGCCCATGCTCCTGGCATCAATCAGGACTGTCATCCATTCTGATTTCTCCCCTCTCCAGTCCTCCTGGCCCTGTGCAATCACTTTCCTGCACAGTTCTCCATGGATTTCAACCCCGTCCCCACCCTGTTTCGTGCCCTAGACCTGAACATTCAAGCAGTCCCCCTGGGTCTTTGTGCTATTAACCTCCCTTCCTTACAAGTTTAAACTCCACCTCTCACCTATAAATCCAGGTTGAGTTGTATCCTATCCCTGGTATATAGCCTTATCATCCCAAATATCCCCCAGTCCCCACCAGCCCATACCCTCTGCCTTGCACCAGTCCCTGAGCCACTGGTTCACCTCTAATTTGTTGCTTGTTCTTCGGTCACCCTTACTACCAGCAGAATTTCATGGAAGAAATCGTACTGCATATAGAGGCAGACCCTGGCTAGTTCCCAGAATCTCGCCTGTATTTCTAGTTCACTGTTCCTTCAAATTGTTCATTCCCAGATGTACTAGGAAGGCTGGGGTTCCCGCATTCCAGAGCTATAGAGTATAGCTGGGAATTTGGCCTTGTATGGATAGTCATGGGATACATTTGAGCCATGACTGGACTGCTTTACTATTCCCCGCCCCCTCCCACTGGACACCCGGGTCAAGGAGTCCCCCAGCACAATCACATTCACCCCACCAAAACTTTATTAGCCTGCTTGATTCCTTCTAGCCTCCTCCTTCTGTCAGCGACCCCAGCTTGCTCCTTCCACCCCTCAGCTTGTGGGTCACACACCTGTGCATACCCTACCGTGCTCTTTCTTCTGCCTGCAACTCCCAGCTTGCTCCTACTTCAATATCCTTTTGGCACAAGCTTGCCCCAGATCTACCCCAGTCTCCTTCCTGCGCTTTTATCCTGGGATCCATCACTCAACATTTTCCACACCCCACTGCGTCACCTTCCCCCAATCTCCCATGAGGCACTGTATCAAAGTCAACCCATGATAGTTTAAAATCCCCACTATCATCACAGTCCCCTTCAGACCCTCATTATCTGCTCTCCAACTCCCCATCCAGTTCCCCATATTAATTAAGCTGAGAGGACACAAGAAAAACACATAAAATAAATATTGTCAACTGTATGATTTAAATCTAAGACCAAAGGATAACTCCCTAATTAAATTAATTGAAGTAATAGATCAGATTCGACCACTAGACACCACTCAAGATCCTTGTTCACTCTCATTTCTACCTCTCTCACACAGCAACATAGGAAGAGGTGACAGCTGAGGAATGTCTGACCTTATATAGTGTGTTATAAATGGATTTATTTCTTTTGTCTGAATGATTCCACCACATCAAATTATAAAACAAAAACACAACACTGACAGAATGAGTTCAATAGACAACTTTATTAAAAAACATATAGCTATCAAACCAGGACTCAATACAAAATTGCATTCTGGTATATGTAGTTCCTCATTCAGCACTGGCATTTCTCATGAGAAACAGCACAGCACAAGTAAGCCAACATACTGGAATGCAGATTTGAATCACTTTTTAACCTTGCAATTTTTACTCACTGTGACACACAATCTAATCTCACATGGACAAAATACAAAGGTATATAAATAAATACAGCCAGCTTACAACGTTGTGCTCTGGTAAACATAATAATGATCTATTTATTATTTATTTATTTAACATGTAGTGTGCATTAAGGAAATAGCCCTCTCACACAGATCTGTTTATTTATTATGAACAGCTCTCGTTCTCTCACACAGATCTCTTTATGCTTTATTGTACATCGAGAAAAGCTCTTCCACAATACTGCAGAGGCTCTTCATGAAGTATTACATACCTTCTCGGACCCAATCAAGCATTTTTTCGCAGCGCACTGCCTTCACACAAATGCATGCGAGTGCCAGCCCAGAAACATTTGCCTTCCTGGAACCGATCTGGCATGACACCGGTACAGTACCAGTAGCAAAACGAATAATATGAGCAGGCCAAACATTATACCTTGCACTTATAATAAACCAGGATGTACATGAACAGGTGCAATATTCTCATCCATTTCCTTTACCCCTTGAACTACCTTGTAAGAAATTCTGAATCCTCCTCTTTTTGTTCTTGTTTGCTTGCTGTGACCCTGGCATGGGTTTACCCTGGATTAAAACAGGGGCATGGAGGGTGGCTGGTTGAAGAGAGTTACGTACCCAATTGGAAATACTGACTGTATGAATGGGGCAGGATCAGTCGCTTAAAAGTGATTCATTTCCAAATCTGACCAAAGTTAAAAGTGATGAGTTGGTGTAGAGTCATTAACTGGAGAACGAGCTGAGAGTTTAAGTCAGTTTCGTGTTTACCTTCCTGTAGACTTGCCTTGTTTTTTCTAAGTATGAGTTTCAGTCCGGCCACGTAGTATCTGCTAAGTTATTTGCTTATTGCATTTCTAGGGGAACTCATTTTACAAGCTAAACTGCATCCACTTATTCAGGGTTCTGGGGCTGGCAGTGTGATTTAGTAGTTAGAGCACTGTCTGAAAATATGAATCGAGATTTCCTGCTGCGGCAAGGGGTGGGTGGGGTTGCATGGTCCCTCTGGTCTCATGAAATAAAACCTGTACCCTAGATTTGCTGTATTACATGGCGCAAAGGAGAGCTTCTGACCAATCAGAGCCATCTTTTTTATGTGCCTTGTGCACTCTTATTCTGTATATAAAGCAAAAATAATACCCTCCAGGGTGTTTTTATTTATGTCTAGGATTACAAATTCCTTTTGAAGTTAAACATTTTTGTTATCTAATTAGCAGGCAGTGCGAACAAGCATATTTACATCATATATTGCCTTGGTTTACAGCAAGATGTCATACATGTTGGGTTGCATAAGTTACAAGGCATAAATTGTATGAAAACACATCCTAAAGTTGAACGGAGACAGCCAACATGCTGTTGTGTTTATTACAGTGATATTTTCATTATTTCAGTAGATAATCTTACTCTTAACACTGCAGATGGTTACATTATTATTTTATACTTACTGTGTATGGTGTATTCTGACTTAGAAAATATTTATTCCCATACATATATTTCGTTTTATGTAATTATTAATCTTTTATAAAGCTGTACAATAAAAGTACTTTGACAACTTAACCTTTTGCCCTTATCTTTGTTTGGGGCTGTTTTCTTTAAGGTTTAACGTATGAAATGTTAATTTAATATTACATCATTAGGGTCAGGTCTAAATACCCACTTATAGATATCATGTATCTTATACCCACCTCTGGTATGAGTATATGGCATGTACATTTGCACTTTATAGGCAATCAGGGTATCTGCTTTAGAGTAACCATCTGTCAAAGAAAAAACAAAAGGTAGACTTCTACCTTCTACTACTAACACAATATAAACTATGTACAGGAGGTGCAAGTGGTTAAGTGTGATGCCAACCACCTCATTTAATAGATATTGTTTTCAAAGTCTGTTGTGAAACCTGTTGAGCTTTTGTTCTCTGGTTGAGGTGTGTGTGTGTGTGTGGGGGAGGCGAGCTTCTAGAAACTGTATACCCTAAGTTTTGCCAGCGGTGGAGAGTCTCATGCACCTAGTACTCATCCTATGCCTTTTCTGGGGTGTTTGATCAAGAAGTCATCTGGAGTAGGATTTGGGGAGAGGTAGACTGTACAGTATATATTGGAGAAAGCTGCCCAAGTCTTGTCATATTTTTTAGGGTGTTGGAGGAGATGTGGGACAGTTGCTCATATTTTGCTAGCATTGTAATGTTGTCCAGTAGTTCTTTAAAAGTGGGGATTGATGTGGATTTCCATTTACAGACAATAAGACATTTGTGTTGTACACTAACAAGGATCAGGAAATCCCTGCCCTTTTGAGAGAGGAATATCAGCTATAGATACTTTTGAACCTAGTAAATATAAGTCTGTTGCTAGTGGCAGATTTATGTTTAATATGTGCTGTACTAAGTTGTGGGCTGTCTTCCATGTATTTATAATCTTAGGGCATGTCCATAATATGTGGATGAGATCACCGTGTATTACCACATCTCCAGCAATCATCCGAATTTATAAGGTTTGCTGAAAATAACACGGATAGTGTTCAATACCACCAGTGTAGAACATTATTTTGGATGAGTCTGCTGCAGGTGTCCCTTATAGGTTTATGTGCAGCTGTCCAGCATGAGTCCCATTCCTCTTCTGGTATCTCTCTACCTAATGCTTGTTCCCATTTTCTCTTGCTTTTTGGTTTGGTCTGGGCTATTATCCTGTATTATTAAGTATATAGTGCTAGTTCTGCCTTTGGCTTTTAGTTAATAGGCTGTGAAGTGGATGTGGGTTAGATGACATTAGTAGTTGTTTAACCTTTTTAATCAGGAGTGCAGTAGCGTCTCTGATTTGCAGAAAATGCCAAAATCTTCTTTTGGTAAGTCATATCCGTTTTGTAGTTCTTGAAATGATTCCAAGTTCGGTGATCCTGGTATTAGTAAATCTTGCATAATATTGATACCTTTATTTTCCCATGTTCTCCAGTGTATGGTTTTCCCATCTATTTTAATATTATTTACCCCCATAGTGGGTTATATTTTGAGTGCTTAAGTCAGTTTTTATTAGTTTCCTAGTTTTTCCAGGAGGATATGGATGTTGATATTGTAAATAATGGGAGGGAGTTATGTTGGGGTTCCATAGATATATGTGGTAGCAGAAAGCCTTTATCAAGGATGACTCTATTGTGGCCCACAGTGGGGACAATCTTTCGGATATTTCAAACCGTCTCAGGGTTTGTGTGGCTGTATACCCTAGGTAGTATCCTTTGATCCAAGATAAACCCCATCTCCCATTGGGCCACTGTGTTCTTAGTTTATTCCTGCTGAATCAGGTTGCTTTCCTTGCCAGATATAGCTGCCAAAGAGCTTGTCTATGTGAGATGAGATATAGGATTTTGGCTGCAATAATCATTTTTAATGCTTCTATCTTCCCCACTAAAAAGAGTTTGAGGAGACTCCATCATTCCAGATCTGTTTTTATCTTTGTAATGAGGGGCTCCAAATTGTTATTTACAATATTTGATAATTTGCTGTGATTTTAATTCCCAGATAACTTATGCGTTCCTTTGTCCATTTCAGGTTTAGTGCTGTAAAGGGTGGTTCCAGGCATAGTTTATTGAATGGCAAGACTTCCATTTTACTCTGGTTTATCTTTAGTCCTGATAGTTTAGTGAAAGTGTCCAGTAGATGTACCAGTGATTGTACGGAGTTGTGTGCATCTTGTATCGTTACTAATAAATTATCTATGTACATTAATGGACTTGATCTCTATATCTCTGATCTTCATCTCCGGAATGCCCTGGTGTTTCTTGATGGAGTCCATAGAGTGGTTCAATGGCTAGGATGAAAAGGAGAGGTGATAGTTGGCAACTTTGGCACGTCCCTCTTTCTAGGGTGAAAGGTGATGATATAGCGTTGTTTGTCAGGATTCAAGCCTTTGGGTAGCTTATATAGCTCTGATCATATTAATAAAATTTGTCTTGAAGCCCAAGTGTTGCAATACTCCATATAAGTAATGCCATTCTACTGAGTCGAAGGCTTTTCAAAGTCAATGGCCAGTGCAGTGACTGAGGCGAGAGAGGCTGCTGAGTTGCATCACATCTATCAGGGTTCTCATATGGTCAGAGCTATATCTACCCCTGATGAAGCCCACCTGGGATGGATGTATTAAAGTCGGAATAGTACTTCTAGTCTGGCTGCCAGTATTTTAGCATAAATTTTGCTATCCACAGTTATAAGTGAGATAGGCCTATAACTGGCAGACATTTCTCTGTCTTTCCCAGGTTTAGGTAGAGTTGTTATGATAGTTTCACACATTGTGAGAGGAAAATGCCCGTTTCTTGTATTTCTGAAAAAGTCTTTGCATGACTGGTGATGATACTGGAGCCAGAACATGATAAAACTCCATTGTAAGTCGACCCCTCCGGAAGTTCTTTTTTAGTGAAATTATTACCTTTTCATTTCATCTGTTGTGAAATTCTGTTCCAATACTGTGGCTTGGGCGGAGTTATTTTGGGAGTCTTAGCTTTTCTGGGAATGCTGTAAGGGACTCAGGGTTATTATTTGTGGTAGAGGTATAAAGCTGACGATAGAAGTCTTTTATTATGTCATTAATTTTGTTTTCTGCAGTGTGTGTTTGCCATTGACATCTCTGAGCATATTTATATGTCTCTTGGCCTGTTGTTTTTAAGTCTGTAGGCCAGAAGTTTCCCATTTCTCTCCTCCTCCCAATATTTGTGTTTTAGCTGCATAATTGCCAGTTCTGCTTTCCTAGCAGTTAAGGTGCTAATCCTCTTCCTTATCTTTAGTATTTTCTCATATAATGGAGAACTGGATGATGCTATGGGGTTTGATTTAAATTGTAGTTCTAAAGCCACCAACTTATCTTCAATGCTTTTTAGTTCTTGTTCTCTTGTTTGCCTGAATGATGCATAGGAAATGATGTTCCCCTCATGATGGCTTTAAATGCCTCCCACAAGGTGGCCATGAGACCTCTCCATTATCATTTAGGTTGAAAAATCCTTTGTTGTACCATTGAGCCATGTAGTGAACTTGGGGTCTAACATTAGCAGGGGTCCAACCTCCAGTTAGTTGATTTGTGGCTTACTGGACCATATAAGATATCCAACTGGGTGGCGATGGTCCAAAATGATGAAGCTTTAATAGACACTGCCGTTATCATGGCAGTGATTTTGGGAGAAGTAAACCACATATCAATCCTGCTATATGTTCCGCGGCCTGATTGAATGGTATGTACTCCCTCACTCGGGTTCATTGCTCTCCAGACATCTGTAAGTGCCATGTCTGCTATCCATAGTTTGACTGCCCTGGAAGCCTTGTATGGGGTTCTGTAGTACCTCTGCTCCGGTCTTTGTTATTCTCAAGTACCAGGTTGAAGTCCCCTAGCAGCATTGGGTAATTTTGTCATTAAATGAAGCAGTCTGAGCGGCCAGATTATGAAAGAATTGAGGTGAATCAGTATTTGAAGCATAAAGATTCCCAATCATAAGTGGGCCCTGAGGGGTCTGGAAGACTGCAAGCACCCATCGACCTTCCTCATCATGTTTTGATTTTGTTAAGAGTCCATGGTGGCGATTTATGGATGAGAATTGACACCCCTTGTTTATTTTGTGATGTGCTGAGTACGTCTAGTCCCACCCAGTCTCGAGCTAACTTAATGGACTCTCATGAGACAATTGTTTCTCTTGTAGTAGTGCAACTTGGGTACATAGTTTTTGAGATTGGCCAGTACCTGCTTACTCTTTATTGGTGAGTTCAGCCCTCTTACGTTCCAACAATGAAATTTCAGATCTGTCATTTTGGTATTTTGGGTTAGTACCCAAGAGTACATGAATTGTAATGGACGTAAACGTAGCAAGTCTTGTCTCTGGCCACACATACCCTACCACCACCACCATTCCATAACAGTAGAAGCTGTTTTAGCTTTACAAACATCTCTTGACCACTTGCACAAAGTAGTTTCCTTTTAATCATAAATAACAAACTGTAACATAGCAACATATGCAGAATCAGTGAGCTATGTTCATTAGGTATCATGTAACTCTAATTTTATGTTCATATTCACTAAGCTCTGAGTTCTCCTGATTGTAATCCTCATAGAATAAGAGCAGGATAAAGCCTTCATCCTAAACCCTCTACAAGGAACCCCGAGGGCTAACGATGACCTGAAATCATCCAAGCAGACCTCTAAAGCAGTAGGTAAGGCTAGGGGATGTTAGGGTGTATTAGTAGGGGTATCACAATTCATAAGAGGGAGGTAATATTCCCTCTTTACAAGACACTAGTTAGGTCCCATCTGAGTACTGCGTGCAGTGCTTGAGGCCACACCTTCACAAGGACATTAACCAAATTGAGGCAGTCCAGAAGGGCAACCAAAATGGTGCAGGGACTGCATCAGAAGACATATGAGAACACATTAATGGAGCTCAATGTGTATACCCTAGAGCAAAGGAGGGAGAGAGGTGATATGATCGAAAAATTTAAACACCTTAAGGGCATTAACAAGGTGAAAGAGTCTAACATGTTTCAGTATAAGAAAAATAGCAGGACAAGAGGACACAGCATGAGATTAGAGGGAGGCCGATTAAGGGTAATGTGAGGAAGTTCTTTTTCACAGAAAGAATGGTGGATGCATGGAGCGCCTACCTCAGGAAGTGGTGGCTATGAAGACAGTACAGGGCTTCAAACAGGCATGGGATAGGCATAAAGGAGCAATACAGATGAGTGTGAATAGATAGGCCACTGACAGCAAAGGGCGATGGCACATTTATAAGGTAGAAAAGAAGTGGGCAGACTGGATGGACCTTGCAGTCCTTATCTGCTGTCAACTTCTATGTTTCTATATGTTTCTACTATAAATTTCATATGACTTTAGATTTTTTTGTCCTATCTATAGTACTTACAAAGTGCAAGTTCTGTATTCCAGTTCTACCAACCTAGTTTCTATGGTTAGCTCTCTACCCACCCATCCTTAGAAAATTACACGCAGCCCCTATATTATTAGAGTGTTGCAAGAAAACATTAGTAGAGAAAGAGGTAATGGAAAAGGGAGATTTTTTTTGAGTAATATTTTAGGATGAGCTAGTCTAACCTTAAGCTTCTAAACCAGTTAACTATTATGGGTTTATAACCTTGTAACAATGTAAGAGTACCTCATAATAGTAAAGAATACAGTATGAGATTTAATCAGTGCTTGTGAAACATGAGGTATCCTAACATCACCCATCTCTTTCCCCTTTTCACTCTTTTCCTGTAGTTTGCCCTCTAGCTAGATTTTGTCAGACTAAGATGGTTGAGATATGCATGAACAGCCACCCTTTAACAGTACTTATCATAGATCAGTATTATTTATTATGGTAGCATTCTACCTCTGATTATGTATTATTTGATATACTATTTGAAGTCTGTGAGCAGCAAAACTATCAATTTGCATCATAGGCTCTTCCTTGGAACTGAGTGATGTAAATAACATAGAAAGTGAGTCTCATCTTTAGCTTTAGTGAACTCAACATCAGCTTCCAACTATCAAGTAATTATGTACACAATCTTAATTTTGATGATGGAGGACCACTTCTTACAAACATTATGATCTGTCCCAGACCTCTTTTGTATATGAAGCTTATTCAGATTCTGATTTTATAACTTTGAATTAGCTAGACATTTACAGCAATTATACACCTAAGTCATTAGTAGTGTGCAATTAGAGAGAGAAGAGAGAAATAAGACCTCTCCTAACAGTCTGTTATCAGGATAATCTCAGGGTATGACCTGAATAAACCATTTCGAGATAGGAAGCAGTGGGAGGTAAGCTACTCTCCCTCTAGTTTGTTAAAATAAAAGCGCCCCATCCTCTTGCTGCATGATGGATACGGCATCTCTCCAAGGCTTACATATGAGAATCAGTAGAGCCTTGTGGCAGTAACAGTCAGGAGGGCACATTATAACCCACCCTTGGGTCAGTTCTAAGCAAAGTAAGGTTAACCTTGAACTGCTAAAGAGGCACAGAGATTGGGACCGTGAGTAGTGAGATGGGGACCCAACAATGTAGTAGGCAAAAGCAGTGACTCAAATGAATAATTAGTTGCTGAAGAACTGGAAAACCATGATGTGAAGAAGATTAATCTATTTGTCATGTTAGCCTTGACTTAACACTACGATTGCCCCAGTCCCTGAAAAGAAAACATTACCTTCGCTTCATTTTAAGAGGCATAAGATAAGATAACTATTCCTATCTTTGGTTTTCATGTGTCCTCTGCTTTTGACAAGCCGCTCATTCCCACTTCAGTGTTGTAGGCGACTGAAGGGTGGGCATCACAGAGCCTCAGACTCGATTTGCAGTGAAGCATGGTAGGGAGATGGCGGTTTGTCAATTTCAAGCACTGTCACAGCTGGATGTTGTGGCTGTGTTATGTTTAAGGCTGGTTTGCTGCTTCTTTTCAAGCATTTGGGTAGTTTCACTCACCTTCCATCTCGGAGCTAGCTCCCAGATAAGGTAGGGCTGCAAATCTGTTTTTAGTGGCACGCTTTCAGAAATTTCCACCTCCTTGGATTCTTCTTCTCCTTTGGTCTCCATCTGTGGAGCAAGATCAGGGCTGTCATTTCAGCTCACTGTAGGCTCTCCAGATTCTGCAAAGCTGGCGGAGTGATAGTAGAAGAGGTTCCTTTTCTTTGTTTCCTTCTGCTTTTAGGCTGTATTTCCCATTGATTCCCATTTGGTGTCTGGTGGATAGATGGGTTCTTTTGAGAATTCATTGCAGGTGACTCATCGCCTTCTCTCAGGCAAATTGTAGCATTAGATCTCCTAGGTGAGTTGCTCTAATTTTGTTTAATTAAGTCCAAGCTGAGTCGAGTGTGTTGAACAGCATTACATAGAGAATAAAATGCAGGTGGTGTGTTTACAAGATTTTACACACACCAGAGGGTTGGATGCCCTATAAACCCCGAGAGCGAAGCTCGAGTGGTTTATCCAGGCATCCAACCCTCAAGGGTGTGTGTAAAAAATTGAGTTTACACACCACCCGCACTTTATTTTATATAATGCTGTGTTGCTTTTTTTCCTCCACAGCAGTTATGTACAAGATTTCTATAGCATCGAAATGAAAGGAATGAAACAAGCTTACCTCATTGCAGTTAATTTTATTGCAGAAACGGATATGGGCAGACTCTAAAACAACTACTAATTCATTTTAATAAGTAAATAACAAGTATTCAGAAAGTCAGCAACAAAAGTGTTGTTTAATTTTTCGGTTTGTCAGGAAGTAATATCGGTTGCTAGGTTGTTGTTGTTGTTGCTAGGAACTGCCGGTCGGTCAGGGCGGTACCACGTGTTCTGCAGAGGGAGGAAAGAAAAAAGAGAAAAGACGTTAGGGATCATGCCGTGTAAGTTCTGGCATACTTGTACTAAAAACAAAATTTACTAATATTCTGAAGTTGTTCACATTTTTAAAAGTTATGTCTACCTCAATCGGAGGTGTCCGAGTCGTAGGTGACATGGATTCTTCTTTTGTCTTGTGGGGCTGCACAGTTGAAATGTTCACTTTAACTGCTTGCTGGAAAATGCAGCCAGTCCCAAATATTGACAGCAATGTGTTGCTTCTGGGAGAGGATTTGTATTTATCATACTAGGCTGTGCTGGCTTTGGAATCTGCACAGATGTGGATGGTGCCTGGGTGGTCGAGTGGGTGAGCAGTTGACTGATTTGTTGCTGCTTTTCTCGGATAATACCGAGTAGTTATTTATTGACTGTAAGTTCTTATGACCTGATATCTGCTGAACTTCGTCAGAGGAATATTTTAGTCAATGGGTCGCTGTATACTTGTTTTTGAGTACTGTGGTTTGTTATCGTTTACATTCTGGGAGGCGGATTTTGATTTCATCAGTGCCATCATTTTATGCATTTTATTTATTCCGATGTTCATGTTCGATGCCACAATGAATTGTATTTTTATTGGTATTTGAGCTATGTAAAGGGTGAGTCTGCTGTGAGCATTTCGAGGCTTGCGATTTGTAGAGTTCATAGGCTCGTAGTGTATCTCTGTCTGGATTCATGGTATTACTGTAAATACGGGGTTGATTGGTCGTACATCTCGGGATTTTCACCTGTTCTTGTTTTAGTTTGCTGTTCAGAGTATTCTAAATACTCATTTCCATTACTATATGTGCCTTTTTGATGTCACCCCACTGCAGGTCATACTGTTTTTGGTGTGAAGAGCAAATTGAACACCAAAGTTGAAGAACAAAAATTAAGTAAACCAATGGGGTTTGATAGGGACAGGGCACCAGATTGGTACAAAAGCTTGATGTCCTGCTCTGATAGTGGCTCCGCTTTGTTCGGTCTGTTTCCCCTTGTTTATTTAATTGCTTTTGTTCTGCTGCCAGCTTTCTTTTCGTTTGGTAAACACTGTCAGAACCTTTGAATATTGAGTATGGGTATTTTTCACTGATAGACATCTGTCTGTGCTGGCTATTATGCCCTTACTGTCCCTGGTTCATATTCTGTCCCATCTTGTCTGTAGAGGACATAGATAAAATCTGCCAGCTTACTGTCTAGGGTATTTATTTTGAAAGTTTCAAAGTCGTTGGTAAGGCCTACCACGGACAGGAATGTTTTAAATAGTCTAAGATCGCTATCTGTTTTCCATGCTGTACTTTTATTTTGTTGCTCCTGAATGAAATCTTGTCTGTTAGAGGTGCTCTCTATATTGAATCTACTTAACATTTTTTTTCTGATTTTTTACAGTGGTTTTAGGAGATCTGTGATGGCTGATGACAAATTACTGATCGCGTTTCTGCTTTGTGAGGTTAGTCGTGAGATGCACTGTTTTCAACTGCACAGTTTGAGTGTTTGCAAGGAAGATGACTCATGGCAGTTCTTATGGGGAAAGTGGTGTGTGTTTGCCATTGTAAACACTCCTTTATAATGGCAAATTACAAGCGACTTTCCCTATGAGAAAAACGCTAGCCAGTTATTATTTCCCTTTCACCACTAACTTTAGTTGTGCTGGATAATGGAGGAAAATGGACTCCCAAGTTGTGTAGTGCATGCCTTATGGGGTGAGCTCTCTCCTTCGATTGTTAAGATCACTGGAATAGTCTGGGAATATCATTATTGGATGTCCTTGCCAGTTTAGCTGCTCAAGTTCTCTCGCTCTTTTTAGTATATTGTCTTTAATCGGAAACATAGGAACTTGGCTAAAATTGGTCTGGGGCAGTCACAAGGTTTTAGTAAAGATGCCAGGGATCAGTGGGCCTCTCAATGTTGAACCGTGGATCTCCTGGTAGTTTTAGTACTTGAGGGAGAGCGTGAGTCAGAAATGTGGTGCAGTCCCCAGTTCTGCTTCTTGGGAAACCAACAAACCTTAGGTTGTTTCTCCGACCTCTGTTCTCGAGATCATCTGTTTTGTCCACTAAGGAGCGTATCAGACTGTCCTGATGGCGTAGTCTACTCATGTTATCCTGACAGGCCTGTGTTTGCATAGATTTTTTTTCTGTGATCACATCTCTCAGCATGTATTCCATTTGCATTTTCATGTCTTGCAATTCTGATAGAACCTGCAAGAATATTGCCTCCACCCAGTCGACTGGCATTGTAGGCTCCATGGTAGGATGATGCCACGAGGCTTGAATGCCTAGATGTTCTTAATCTCCTTTCTCTTTTAATCTTTTTATTCTGTTGCAACAATCTTGTTCAGAATAAGGATATCAAATAAAATAAATGTCCGACATTAGTATTCAGGCTTTTAAAAGTTTGGATTATGAAGGATGAGAGAGGTGAGAACTGTCAAAAGTCGTTGCTTACTCAATAAGCTGGATTGCAAATACCTTTGGGCGGGGCTCTTTTATAAAGATTCACGTCAGTTAACAATTCGAATACAGTAACAAAATGACAACAGTGTGAGCAAAACATGAACAGTAATCTGAAAACATATACTGTAGTTACAAAGAATATAAAAACAAGCGAATTTAGATGGTAGTGTGAGGATAAGTGAAAGAGGTGTGAAGAGGTAAGGGCACAGAGGAAAAAAACAGTAGGAGAGGGGGAGGGAGAGTATAGGAGGAGAGAGAGGGGAACAAAGGAGGAGTCAGAGCAGCCGAGGCATTATCAAGACAAGCAGGAAGTACAAGCACGGGGAGGGGCTTGTAGGGGGCCAAGTGCTAAATACGAAGGAGAAATGAATGATGCTAGAGAAATATTCAAGGGTCAGCTAGTTGAGGCAGTCACAGGAGCTGGAAGCAATGAGAGAGGCGGAGCCTTGATTTAAATGCACCAAGTGTGGGAGTGGAGGAGATGTCACTGTGAGACCATTTAGCCAGCTAGGGCAAAGGCCCACAGGCCTAATGAGGCCCGAGCAGACAGCCTTATAGCCCCTGGATGGTCCAGTATTGCTCATACTGCCCACCCTGGAGGGTATTATTATGCTTAGAAAATGGGCACTGTGAAAAAAGTGTTTAATAAAAATGTTTTTACAAAATTAGTTTAAAAGGAGTTTTGTAATAAAACAGTTCCTCCGCATGTATTACAATGATGTGCCTTTACTTTTTAGCTGGTTCTTATGGTTACGACACACACACAGTCTGTGATGCTTTTTGGGGGTTATTATCTTGACATCAGTCTGTGCCCCATGGATCTCATTTATGCAGGCAAGATAGAGTGCTGCTGATCATCAGACCCCCTCCACACACACACACACTACCAACAACAACAGAGCAGGAGATTAGTTTTAGCTTTCTTTGTATTTTATTTTCATACTGCAGGCTTGACAGCAGGCAGCTATGTAGTAAGGGGCACAAGACATGAAACAGCTTGAAAGACTTGCGTGGCTGACATCACATTTATGGATGTGTTGGAAGTTTATAGCAAGAAGGAGATAACAATCGGCACGGGAAAGTTGAAGAGATTGGCAGGAGAATGGAGCAGGAGAGATGCCGGCAGTGCTGCACTGGTATATCGGTTTCAATATTTTTTTTTTTGTGAACAGGTGACTCTAGTGGACATTTTGAAGTAGCGGGCAGGGGAGGGAGGGAGAATGGAGGTGCCACAATTGAGCAGGTGACTTTGAAGAGGGTAGGCAGTTAGGAGCATACATCAGAGAAGCTGCAGTGCTGGTACAGTAGACAAAAAGAAATAACTGTTTGCCAGTGCTGTGTAGCTGAGAGTCATTTGTGAATACCTGTTTGTGTGTGTTTGCGATGGGGCTCAAACTCTGTCTCGCTAAGTAGTAAAAAAAACATGACAGCAGTTTGAAATTTTGTGCTCAGTGCATCAGCCAATGAAGTAGTAGGCTGGGCACAAGGATATGGCTGGACATGTGGCAGGTTTGGGCTGGGACTTTTTATTTGGTGGGCATCTATTGAAAGTTAATGTACCCCTGTCAAATGGGTACCGGCCAATCAGATGCCTCAAATAAAAAGCCAATTTTCTAACAAAGAATAAAGAAAAAAAAAGAATGACTTATTCGCAGCTGCCCTGGAAATGGACATTCAGTGTAGTTTTTTAAATGGTAATATATTATTGATCGATCTCGATCAATAATACAATAATAACCTAGCTTGAAACCACTCTTACAGAGTGATTTTCTTCCTACATCCTTAGAGTATCAGAACCACTTAACTTCAGTTTGTAGTTCTAATACCAAAAGAATGCATGTGGGACCACTCTTACAACCCTAAGAGTAATGTCAGTGGTAGTATCAACATAGAGTCAGAATATGGACTGCATCGTTCGTGGTAGGTGCATCTGTGTGATTTCCCAAGAAGCATGCCAACCAGGGTGCCATCCCAGGAGAAATTGGCTCAGAATCTTGGAACTTTGAACTAACCAAACAACCTGGACTCCAACTAGGCCAGGAGAAGTGGCGGAATGAGATTTGCCAACCTGTCAGGCAGTGTTGGGATTATACTTCAGAGCCACCAGGGCTCTAAAGATTTTGATAATGGACCATCTATGGCTGTTTTAAATCATTGGGTAATGCATGCCAACAGGTCGGATGCAAGGCACACTGCTCTAAACAGTAGGCTCGTTCACACGGCCAGCTTTTATTTCAGTGCTCTGTGATGCGCTATGGCCATGCTTGCTGAAACACTGTGGATCAGCGTTCGGACGGCATGGCCAGGAGACTGCCACAGACCCCATTGAAGTTCCAGTGATTCAAGGAGGGTTCTGGCAGGAAGTGGGTGTGGGTTGGTCTCCCCAGGACAGCAGTCAAAGATGGGGATGGTCTTCCGACCGAGTGCAACAAAACTTTTCTGGGTCTGTGAATAAAGCTGAACTTGGGGAAGTGTTTTTAATTATAAACTGAGGACTAAAACCGAAAGAAAAAAACCCACAGAGTTGAGCGTGACACTGGGCACGTGCTTATGCACATTGTCATGGCTCGACCCTGAGTCCATATTTTGTTTTCACTTTTGGCCCTCGGTTTACACTAAAAACAGTTCTCCGAGTTCAGCTTTATTCAAACCAGAATAAAAGTTTTGCTGAACTCTAGTCAGAAAATACATATAAATGCTGCCATGACAACCTGAAGTGCAGGCTGGGAAAAGCATGTCACGTGGTTGTGGGTGGTGCAGGTGGTTCTGACGGCAAAATAAAACACTGCAAAACCCCACACCACTCGCTATCCCAGGAAAAGAGGGATCGCGCCAATGAAATGAAACCCTAACCGGCCAAACTGCAGTGTTCAGACAGGCACAGTGGCAATGCTCTTGCTGCTGTGCACAGCTAATATGCTGCAGAATTGGCCCATGTGAAAGAGCCTAGTACTCACTGGTTTGTGTATCCAATTTTTCTTAGTGAAAATAAGCATACAGTTGCAAAACTGTGTGTTACATAGCTTTAATGCATTTTCTAAAAACTATATATTTGAGCACGTCATATTATTTATTTGTAAACTAATATCTGATTAATAAATACTCTTGGGGAACCAGTGCAAAAAAAAAAAGTTAAGCATGAACCTTATTAACCCACCCAAAAGCACAATAAAGCTGGAAGTAATTATATAAGGCCTATAAAATGGGTAGAGAAAAGCCAAGCTACTGGTGCCTTAGACAGGCTGACACCTGGGCTTTTATCTAAGCAGCTGCATAGCATAATGCCATCTGAGGAAAAGCATCAGTGCCAGCCTGCCCTGGCTCATCACCTCAAATATCATACTGCCAGTATAAAGTCACATTTTCAAAAGATGTCACGTTACCCACCCAAACCTGTTAGCAAACCAAGGTGATGAAAACTTGTCTTCCGCTGTTCATTCACCAAGATTCCATCAAATTTCTTATCATATTACTACATTTTCTATGAGGTGTTTCTGCTATGTGTGACACAGTAGTAGAAAAAACATGATCAAATGCACTCCCCATGCTGCTCTAAAGAACCTACCTATCGCCCATTTTATAAATGCAACTAGACAGGACAGGGTGTCCCATGTGCTGAGATAACCATCCTTCCAGGGATGTAAGGCTCTGCCTTCAGCACTGGGTCTTGCTCCACTAGGTAGCCAGTTGGCCAGCTATCTCTGCATAAGACCCACCACCATTCTGTCATGTTTTATTGCATGCTGAATCATGAAAGACCCATTCCACACTAACTCGCCAAAACCTTTTCCCTTATTTCATAACTGCTAAATTCTCTCCCACTACCCCATGTTTTAGACAGGATAAAAAATCTAGTCAGGTGCACCACTTCCTGTACTTTAGTGTATGCTTGAGTGGTTTATAATGAGTTAATAATGCCCCTGTGGTGTTTCTTATGGTACAAGACAATCAGACTCCTCTCTTGAGCTTCAGGCAGCAGCCAGAACCGCTCTACTATGCTTTACGCTATTCTCACCCAAACCTCATTATTGGAGCCTCTTCTACCATAACAGACACCCCATAGAGAGCCTCAATATTTACAGTTTCCAAACCATTATGTTTTGTAGTTTCAGTTTTGTAACTCATTTTAAACTTATTTTTAAGCAGCAGTGCAGTGAAAGGAGGGTCAGCCAGTAAGACAGGACAAATATATATTTTTTGCTAACAGGGTAAGTCGCTAGACACAAGTGCCTATTTTCAGAGCAACCTGGGAGCACTGAGGAGGATAAGTGACTTGCTCAGTCACACATTAGACAAGTTGAGGTTGTGGTAATCAAACCCAGCTGAGCTGGATTTACCAAGTTCATTCACAGCTCGTTACTCTAACCTCTAGGCTATACTGTCACATTGTAAAAATCTAAATATAGTAAGCTACTAAAGAGTATACAAGCATTTTTAAATGCCACAAGTCTTGCTGAATTCAAGTCTGTATCCTGCTCTTAGGAAAATGCCACCAACAAATAACCTTATTCTAGGGGAACAACTAAAACTAGGACCCAAAGCATTACGAAGGAGCATGATGTCATATTCCAGTTGGATACTACTGAAAATATGTCCTCTTAATAAATAGCACATGTGACCTTCCTCCTTCTAAATAATCAGTCTTCTCCTGTGTGTTCTCAGACTAGAGAGTGCCTGGTTTATCTCTGGTCTTGGTGCCAGCTAGAGAACAGGAACATAATTCTTTATAGGTCTTAAAACTTCTATGTTTCAATTGCTTAATGCTGCATTTAACTGTTTTGGGACGTAACCCGTTAATATCTTGCTTCCCACTGCAGTGATAGCCTTGCATAGATCCCTGTTTCAAAGTGTCTCTTTCTTAGGTGTGAAGTGTTAACATGTGAGTTTTCAGTGAAGGAACAACTGCTGGCACTACTGAAGAGATTTATTTTCATAGCTACCAGGGCTCCTTGAAAGCTACTGGAGCTGAACCTTGGCAGGCCCCAGTGTAATTCCAGCAGTGCTGTCAGGTCTCCGGTTAAGGTGTGCTATCTGGTTGGTTCATAGGTAAGGCAATCCTTTGACTATTTGGCTACACCATGAAAGTTTCACCAAAATCGAAAGGCAGGAGACACAACTCACAAAAGGAATCGGTTTATTGTCAACTAGAACACACATTAGAGCAAGAAAAAGGGGTTCAAACAACATTTTCTCTTTCAAACCACAGTTCTAATATTATTGCTGTATTTCTTAATATCACTTCTGATAATATTACTGCACAAAAATCACTCATCACTGTGTGACTATACGCTATAACTGTAAAATTCACCATGACTGTAAAATTGTACAACATACACAGAAGTCTCTAGGGATCTATATGGTACCATAGATGATGCTACAGTGGAGTAGAAGGTGAACAGAGGAACTTCAAGCATGTGCTTTCCACTGACCGGCTTGAAGAACTGATTAAGAACTAAGAACAAAGGATTTGAGCCACGAGAATTGATAAAACCCAGGAATGAGAACCACATACAACTTGTTTTCACAGGATAGTCTCCGGCTATCACAATGGACTCAGGAAAGAACAGAACACTTTTATTTCCGAGGAACTTTGGTAAAATGAAGAGCTTCTGAGCCATCGCCATAGACCCTGGGAAGAAATCTGAAGAACTGGCATTGCAAATCTGAAGAAACTCTAGGCCATCACCGTTGTTCCCAGGAAGAAATCCAAAGAAATGAAGCAATGGGCGAAACACTTGAAGAACCTCTGGGCTGTCACCATGGTCCTGGGAAAGGATCTGAAGAACTGGCCTGTACAAAGCTGAAGATCTGGAACACCTCCAGGCTGTTGACCTCAGGAGGATTCCTGGAGAACCTGAAACAAAAACCTCAACCCTACTGAGTGTCAAATCCTGTATGTGAACTGGTGTGGTTCCCAGCACTACCTATTTCACTGTTAGGGAGGCGTTAGCCTGATAACTCAGAAGAAAGCAAGTGATGAAGAGTATCTTAGCTGACTATGCTATTCCTTTTCTGATGACCGGTCCCAAATTGTAAGGATGAAGTTGGACTGAACAGTCTCTGAACCATGCAGGATGGATATTTGACATGCAGTGGGCAGAAATAATGCCAAGTCACCAACGTGTACTGTTTCTTTACTTGAGTTGTTGGTTGCAGCAATCTTTGGATCGAGCAACCATTACAGGGCAATTCAAAACATGCAGGGCAGTTTGAAAACATGCAAGGCAATCTGAGAATTTTGGAGCAAGTGCATTCAATTTTGAGAAAGTTCACAGCATACAGGAGCAGTATCTCAGTCTTGGAGCATGCAGTAACCATCCAGGGCAACTGAGGCAATTTCAAATTGTCTCAGGGCAAATGTTACTAGCCCTTTGGTAGGGCCATGGAAGCTATGCTGTTCGGTGGTGGTAGTCCATGACCATAGCAACTGAGATTGAGAACCTAGAAAAACAGCAACTGTGATCATGGCTGCCTAGGAGGAGGAGGCAACTGGATACAGCAGTCAGTGAAAACTGCGACAGGAACTCATGCGTATATGTCTGCGACCGTGGGGGACTCGGGAAGGATGGCATGGGAGGGTTGCGCAAGCAGCTACCGAGCGGATCACTGGCATCGTGGGAGAGGTGGTCGGCTGAGAGGCATGGGGTACCAGGTTCTGGTCAGGCGTGATGCTGGGTTATTTTATTTTTGCCACCTGGCAGCATGTATTGCCTCAAATCCCCTCCCCGGAGTTGAGAATCCAGAAGTGGGGTGCTGAAACTGCCCTGCATTAAATGAGACCTGTAGGTCTCTAGCCGTTTTCAAGTATTGCATCGCCGAAATTACTTTTCAATTGCACTCTCCATAATAGCGATCGCTGTTTCTCGATCGCTATTATGACATGGAACCTTCGGTGGCTAACTGGGCCTGTCCGCCTCTTCCCCTTGCTCCTGGCTGAGCTGTTGTCACAGTACACTTACATTATTTAATCACACTCTCTGTTCACTTGGGCTTGCTGGAGGTTCCCCTGGACTTCAGGCACTCCCTCTGCAGTAGCGGTTTGCTTGCCCCTACTCCACCAACTGGATACTGATATATTGAAAATTTTAAAAAAGACACCGCCACCATATGGGCCTCCTGGCCTTTACTCCCTGCCGTCTGGGAGCTTTTATGTAAATTGGGGCTTGCCCTGCCCTTCACTCCACTCTCTGGAAGCTTAATGAAATTAGGCCCCTTTTAAATAGGGCTTTGCCCTACTCCTCAACTCCTGGTGGTGGTGGTGCCGCTTTATTATTTGACTTAGGGCCTTCTTTGCCCAGTGCTCCGCTCTCTCGTGGTTCCTTGTTTGGGGCCTTGCCCCCCACTGCAGCCTGGCCACTGCCTGAGGCATTGTCTAGTGATTTAAATAATTATTATTTTTTAAACTAATCTGGCACTACCCTTTAGTGCTGTTGCTAACTCCACACCCTGACCCGTGGTGAAGTACTGCTGGGAGGAGTAAGGTAATGGTGGTGAGGCTGGACATACTGGCATGGCTGCTTCTTCAAGGGGCCGTGCTGTGGGTGGTCCTGCTAATCTTGCTGTTCCTGCCTCCTGGCACTCCTATCTCATTGCTGTGACTCTTCATGCTCGTTCTATCTCCATACGGTCAGTGCTGCTAATGAGGATCAAGCTTGATCTCTTTTTTTTTTTTTAAGAAAATAAAAATGGTGTTAAACTGAGCCTGCACCCCAGTCCACCATTTGCTCTTGACTGCCACTGACTGGAACCACCGACACCGCTCTTTAGCTGCTGACTGTGCTCCCTCTGATTGGATGACTGCTGGAACCACTGACAGGAAGGGACTCGAGAAAGACTGCGGAACTGCCAGCTCAGTAAGACCCTTCACTTTCCTTCCAGCTGTGTTCCCTGCATCCTTTCACTGTCCCTCACACCAACATCCGACTCCATGAGCATCTGGGAGTGCCGTACCATGATGGCTGCTCTTTGCTTGATGGCGGTGGACTTGATTCCCAGTTCTTACCACGCTGAGCTTTATAGCCCCCAGCATTCAGTACACCATATCCCTAGCAATGTTGGAGGCAAACAGTGGTCTAGCGTGAGCTGGTCATTTGAAGCTGGCACTCAGCTCATACCACACTAACTGGAGTGTTAAAACTGGCAGGGAAAGGCTGAAGAAAAAAATATGTTTTAAACTGCAGGCAGCTCTTTCTCTATGTGGGCCCTATAATGACTTAATCCCCATCCCTGCCATGTTACTCTTAACTGCCAGGGGCACCTAGGCTGGGGGACTATGCTTTGCTGGGGTAGCATAACTGGGGATGCTCGGAACACCACTGTGAGTTGTGCTGGAGCACATGGGCTTGAAACTGGGACACCATGCTTTTGGGATATTACACAGGTGCTGTTGACAGTACCCATAACTATCCACCTGCTTTCCACACACACTGCACCAGCACTGCCCACACCCTTAGATCTTCCTCGGGAGTATCTCAGTCATCGGGTTACACCGTAGAAGCCTTTGCCATCGGTGAAGGGAATCCAAATGGAAGATTTTGAGCAGTACAACTGAGGCTGCCCATAGCCTTTGATGTCTGCTGACATCACCAACCCTACAGTATATAGGCATGGGCAGCCCGCTCCCTCCTCAGTTCTTTCCATGAGTCAACTTGCAGCACAGTCTCCATGAAGCTCCGTCGCAGTGTTCATGCTTTTTTAGACACAGATGCCTTTTCCACTTTTCATAAATTTATTTTTGAATGTTGAGAGTTAATCCTTCTCTTTTCTGTCACTGCAGAAAGAAGATTGCCTCTAACAATGTTTTGTGTCTGCTGTCTTGGGTCTGACCACAACGCCACTGACTGTGAGCTCTACCAGACGTTTAACCAAACTACCCTTAGACAACACAGAAAGGGTCTCAAAATCTTCATGGAACAACAGGTAGCCTACCTTGAGCAGGGGCCCTCCAGGGCTCCAGCCACCATTGCCTTCTGGCTCTATGAGCTCCGAGGCCTCAAGGTCTGAGACAAGTCTTTGGGAAAAGTTACCAAAAAGCGTGGGATCGCGACCGCTGCCCCAGTGGCCATCCCATTCCCCATCAGCCTCTCCTTTTTCAGGGGAGGGGCTCTTTGGCGGCTGCCAAAATGAAGAGACCATCTGTCCAGGTTTTAGTTCCTACCAGGCCCATACCAACAGCTTTGATGCCTGACTCTCGGGGT
Organism: Neoceratodus forsteri; assembly: GCA_016271365.2. NCBI lineage: Eukaryota > Metazoa > Chordata > Ceratodontiformes > Ceratodontidae > Neoceratodus > Neoceratodus forsteri. The sequence goes on from CM028132.1 coordinate 687,570,056, forward strand.
GCTCGGCTGTTGACTTCCGGTCATCGGCCCTTCCACTGTCGACGATGGGCTTGCCATCAATAGCTACCCCATTGAGACCTGACACTTCCTCTCCAAGGACTACGAGTTCATTGGGTTCTCAGGACAGATTAGTCGGCCCCAGTTCTGATGAATCCTCATCTGTTGATGACTTGGACTTGAACAAAGTTCTTCTGTGCTTTTCCAGTGTGTTGGCTCAACAACTGGCAGCCTTCAATAGACCTTTGTCGCCCGCACCATTGACAGCGGCCTTGTCATCAACTCCTGCTCGCTGGCCCAGGAGCCTCCCCATTGGCCATTGACGACATATATGATGGCAGACCCAGATGAAGAGATAGACATCGAGGAGGAGTACCACCCTGACCTCATCCTTCCAGATGATGTGGAGGATGAAGAGGAACAATTCTTCACCTCTGATAAGTTCACTGCCTCGTCAGTCAATGAGGACTCAGTCAAGCACACCCCAAGGTCGCCTCCTGAGGATGCCACCTTCTTTAACATTATGAAGCGGCTGTCTGCCACCCTGGGTTTTCAGACGGAGGAGGAGATGCCACCAGAAAGGATCTGGCTGACTATTTGGAGATTCCTGAATCTCCACCCAAAATTATCCCCTCGCTTCCTGCCCTAAAATATGCTACTGTGGCAGCATGGTGCAGGCTAGACATGGTGCCAGCCATTCCCTGTAGGGTGGATCAGCTCTATAATGTCCCTCAGGGCCTCCCTTATTTTGCTGCCCAGGCTGAAACTGATTCTGTGGTCATTAAGACAGCACATGACAAAGAGTCTCACAAGATTGACCTCTGGGGAAAGAGGGTTTACACTTCTTCTACCTTAGACTTGAGGATTGCCAACTACCTGTCACATATGGTCAAATATCAGAATGCCAACTGGAGAAAAGGCAAAGCTGCCACACAGGTCCTTTCAGATGGCATCCAGAAGCAGGAATTACTTCAGTGTTTCCTGACAGCTGAGGATGTTGGCAGACACCTCCTCAGTGCCCTATATGATATGGCGATACTGTTGCCAGAGCGGCTGCCACTGGCATATGCCGTTGTAGGCACTCATGGCCCAGGGTCTCTGGATTTGCAGCTGATGTGCAGAACAAGGTGCTTAATGCTCCTTTTAATGGCACCAAACTTTCCGGCCTTGACATCCAGGACCTCATAAGTGATCTGCAGGCCTCTGGCGAGCCTCAGATTGATCCATTCTCTCTACCACACTCAGCCTCTGTGGTAAAGGACACTCTACTTTTGTAGGCAGACCAGGTTCCTGCACCAGGAAAGTGCAGAGACCAGTCTTCTTGCCCACCCTCTCCAATTCTGGAGCAGCGGCCAAGTGTCCCAGAAATCACGGACCAGCCTCCACAGCTGTTCCGCCTCAGCTTGACTCCTTGTCAGACCCCCCAGTCCAGACCCAGGAGACGGTGGTCAGAGGTCAGGTCTCCTCCATCTGAATCAATGGAGAACCATAACTTAAGATACTTGGATCCTGCAAATCATAGAGTGTGATCACACCTTCAAGTGTGAAAGTTATAAATAAACATGCCCCACTTAAATTAAAAACATAAATAAAGAAAAGAGTGCCTTGGATAACACAAGAATTGAAGGATTTAATAAAAAAATCAAAATTATGGCATACAGCTAAAACTACTAAGGAAATTAAAGATATCTTGGCATTTAAGGTCATTAGAAATAATTGTACTAAAAATATTAGGAAACAAAAGGAAATATTATGAAGATTATTTCTCCTTATCAGAAAAAATCCACGTGCACTATGGAAAGGCATAAATTTGATGAAGGAAGTCAAGGTTCAGTTAACTTGCCAACATCTTTGCCATTTGAAGGAAAAACTTTTGTGATGGATGTTGACAAGATAAATGTATTGAATTCCTTTTTGTCTCTGCTGGTGATGCAGTTAATAAAATGCATCAGACTTGCCACTCCCTGTTTTGGATATTGATTTTGGTAGTGGACTTAAATGACCTGTGTTTTCATTTAGTCAATTCAATTATATGATGTTAAAAACAAGTTACAGACTTTAAATATTAGAAAAGGTCCTGGATGTGATGAGATCCCCCATTTTTCTGAAATTGGCAGCTGAATTATTAGCACCTCATCTTACATTTTTCTTTGGATAGTTGTGAATTACCAATTGATCTGAAAACAGCTTTTGTTACTCCAGTATTTAAAGGGGTGACCTATCAAACCCAGGATCTTATAGGCCAATTTCAGTATTACCAATATGTGCAAAATACTTGAAAACTTGTGAGTATTCAATTAACTAATTACCTTATTATGTATAATATAATAACACATTTACAATCAGGATTTAGAAAGGGCATAATACTACATATACAATTTTAAAAGTAGTTGATGACCTGTTGAATGCTTTCAACAAAAACAAGAAAGTTCCATCATTATTTCTGGATTTGTCGAAGGCATTCGACACAGTTCATCATATTATATTACTTAATCAGTTAAAAATGTTGGATTAGGTATTCCAGCATTAGGCTGGTTTCATAGCTATTTGATTGGGAGATTACAATCTGTTAAAATAGGAGGTATGTGTTCAACATCAGCTACCCTATTAAATGGGGTACCTCAAGGGTCTGTGTTGCCCCTCCTTTTCTATTATATATAAATGATTTACCTAATTATTGTTCACCTAAAACTTGTATACAACTTTATGTGGATGATACAATTTTGTACACCATAAGTGATGATGTGGATATGGCAATGGTTGTTTTGCAACAGGATTTTAATAAAATACAGAGGAACTTGTTAATTTGAGATTGCTTCTGAATGAGAAAAAAACACAGTGGATGATGTTTGGTAGAAAATATTTTAAAGATTCAACTATAAAGGAGCTTAGATCTTTATCAGCAATTGACATAGAAAGAGTAAACTCCTATAAATATTTAGGAGTTATACTAGATAAAATTTTACTTTTAAATTACGTATAATGTCTATATCAATGAGACTGAAGAGACTTCTGAGTTTCTTTTATATGGATAGAACTCTTTTAGTTTAAAGATTAGGAAATGATTGGTTTCTACCTTATTTTTACCAATATTAGATTATGGTGATATAATTTACAAAAATGCAAAAAATCATTGCTGTGTTCCTTGGATGTTCTCTTTAATAGTGCGTTGAGATTTATAACAAATCTTCCTTTTAGAACTCATCGTTGTGTGCTATATCAAAATTCGGGTCTTCTTTCATTATTTGATAGGAGAGATTATCATTGGAATTTATTTGTGTATAAGTTTGTACAATGGCCATTGCCTATTTTTCTGTTAAATATATTGCAAGTAAGAATACAGAGTCAATATAATTTAAGATCTTCTGTCTGGAAAGGTTTTATTAGATCTAGAACCAGAACAAAATTTGGTGATAAAACAATTTCAAATTTAGTGCCTAAAACTTGGGAACTAACATCCAAATGGTGGAAATGCACAGTATTGTTACCATTTAATCATTTTAAATCTTTTTAATGACTTTATATAGCAAACTGTAATTGTTATGGATAAATTATTGATATTTGGGTTTGTGTATAACTAAAATTAATCAATATTATATTGAAACTGAAATTATGTATGTATGTCTGTTTATGTGATGTTATGTTAAATGTGGATTCAATTGCAAAAGAGATAATTTAATCTCAATTTGAAATCCAATAAAGTTTGAAAGTTTGAAAGCTCATTCAACAGTCTCCAGATACCCTCCACCTCCCTCACACTATTCCCTGGCCCACTTGTCTGTTCTCTGGGAGGAAGTGCAGTCTCTTCTGCACATGCAGGCAATCAAACTGGTGCCAAGGTGACAGAGAAACCAGGGGTTTTATTCCATTTTTCCTGGTCCCAAAAGACCAGAGATCTGAGACCCATTTTTAGATCTCAAGGACCTCAATCTCTTTGTCCAGTACAAAAGTTCGGATGGTAATTTTGCCAGGCCTCATGCCCTCCTCAAAACATGGGACTGGCTCTGCTCACTGGATTTTCAGGACACTTACTCGCACATTTTGGTCTTTCCTCCTCACAGGAGGTTTCTTTTTGCTTTTCAGGAGAGCATTACCAATACAAAGTGCTGCCTTTGACTTATCCTCTGCATCACATGTCTTTACCAACTGTTTAGCAATGGTTGCAGCAGCTCTCAGAAGGGAAGGACTGTACATCTTCCCTTACCTGGATGATTGACTTTTCAAGGCCCGCCCAGAGATGGCTTGTGCTGACTCTGGAGTGCACACTCCAGCTATTTCAATCTCTAGGCATACCAGTCAACCTGCCTAAGTATGTTCTGGTACTGTCCCAAAGACTGCAATACATCGAGCAGTTCTGAACTCCAAGCAGGGAAGGCCTTCTTACTCCAACACAGAGCAGAATGCCTCATCGCCCAGGCTCATGAAGTTGCTCAAAGTCAGTACATTCCTGCTAGACTGTATGTCAGGCTATTGAGTCTAATGGCAGCAGGTTCCCACCATTTCACTGGCCAGACTTCACATGTGCACCCTTTAGTGGACCCTCAGAGTGCAATGGGACCAGCGAATGGATGAGTTGAACCAACAAGTCCTGATCTCCTCCCCAGTTTGCAAAGTGCTGCAGTGATAGATGGACCCCTCAAATCTTCTTTAAGGGGTTCCTTCAAGATTTCTTTCCGCATCAGATTCTAACCACGGATGCTTTGAGTCTAGGCTGGGAAGCACACCTGGGTCCCTTTCAAACCCAGGGCTCCTGGTCCCAGTGAAAGCTGCCCTGCATATCAATGTCCTGGAAATGAGGGCAGTGCTGTGTGCCTTTCAGGCTTTTCAGGAGCACCTTGCTTCAGGCCAACTGCTGGTGCAGTCATTCAATCTGAAGTGTAGTCTACTACATCAACAAGCAGGGTGGGACTCACTCATACCCCTTTGCAGGAGGACATGAGAGTGTGGTACTGGGCACGGGAGCACAGTCTGACACTCTCTGCGATCCACGTACCAGGCATCCTAAACATCCTGGCAGACAGCTTCAGCAGGACTCGGTCAAGCAGGTACAAATGGGGCTTTTCTCATCCATAGCAGAAGATCTGTTCAACAGATGGGGTCATCCAGAGTTGGACCTTTTGTGTCTCCACTCAACACAGAACTGCCCAGTTACTGCTCACTAGATCCAGGGCCTGGAGTTTTCTGGCAAGGCGCATTGTCCCTCTCTTGGAGTGGGAGATTTCTCTATGCATTCCTCTGTTTCCACTAAGACAGAGGGTGCTGATCAAGCTAAAAATTGAAGGGGCCAACATGATTCTCATAGCCCCATTCTGGCCTTGCCAGATGTGGTTTCCTCTGCTCCAGCAACTGGCACTGGTGGAGGAACCTTCAGTCCCTCTGATGCTTTGCAGGAATCTGCTGACCCAGGATCAGGGGACCCTGGTCCATCCCAACCTCAGGTCCCTCAATCTGCATACATGGCTCCTGAGAACATAGTCATTGCCAGGTTCAGGGTCTCTAACAGGGTGGCGGATGTCCTGGTGGCCACCTGCAAGCCTTCCACCCATGCCACTTATGTCATGAAGTGGGCGGTTTGCCATCTGGGCTGCCAAACATTCCTAGACCCTTTCACCTGTCCTGTGAATCATATCCTGGACTACCTTATTTCCTTGACTCAGGACTCCTTATTCCTCCCTCAAGGTTCCCCTTTCATCCATTTCTGCCTTTCATAAGCCCATGGGTCACTGCATGATTGCTCAACTGGATGTATTGCATGCCTTCCTTAGGGGCATCCTGCACCGGAAACCAATCCATTCCCTGGTCCCGGCATGGGACTTGGAAAAATTGACCCTGTCTTCTTTTGAGCCAGTCATCATGACTCACGATTTGCACTTTCTGTCTCGGAAAATGCTTTTTTAATTGCAAGTACTTCTGCATGAAGACTTTCAGAGCTTCAGGCCCTCTGGTGTGAGGAGTCTTATTTGATTTTTCACAAAGACAGGGTTTCTTTGTGCACAAATCGTAAGTTTCTCCTTAAGGTGGTCTCTGAGTTCACACTTAATCAATCTATCCACCTTCCTGTTTATTTTCCTCAGCGTGCCAATCTAAGGGAACCACTGCTCCATACGCTAGATGTGCACAGAACTTTGAAGTATTACCTACTTTGGACTAAGGAATCCAGGAAGTCTAAGCAGTTTGTTTCTTCGCCCCAGGTAGAGGGTGCTTCAGTTTCTAAGCAATGTTTATACAAATGGTTGGCAAATTGCATTGTGTTCTGCTATAACAAGTATGGAAAGAATTGTCTGGTGCTGAAAGCTCATTACACCAGACGCATGGCTACCTGAGTGGCTTGTTTCAAAGAGGTCTCAGCCACTGATATTTCGATGCTGCCACCTGGAATAAAGTCCACACTTTTTACCAAGCATTAGTCTGAACATTGTTTCAAGAGCCTGTGCAGGATTTGGCAGGGCTGTGCTACAAGGACTCCTGTCTTAAGTTTATGGAGAGCCAACCTCCCAGACTGTCTTGTTTACTCTTTTGCTTGGTACTCATTCCTATGGTGTAACCTGATGACTGAGATACCCTCAAAGAAGATAGAACAGTTATGTAAGAACTTACCGTAACAGTGAAAAAGCAGGATACTGAACACATATTTCTGCCCAGTATTCACAAAAGAGGAGGAGGAGGTGCCTAATCTAATTAACAGAAGTGCGCTTGATGGGGGCTGATCCCAGTCCTTTCACAGAAGAAAGGTTTCTGAAAGAACTCCTAAAACTGAAGGTGGACAAAGCAATGGGGCCTGACGAATTCACCCCAGACTTCTAAAAGAATTAAGGGAGAACTAGTGAAACCACTGACTATCCTTTTAACAAATCATGGGAGGTTGGTGTGGTACCTGAGGACTGGAGGAAGGTGGATGTGATTCCCTTCACAAAGTGGGACCAAGACAGAGGCAGGAAACTACAGACCTGTCAGTTTGACCTCTGTGGTAAGGAAAGTGATGGAATCACTTCTGAAGGAAATAATTGTTGACTACCTAGAGGCCAGTGGGCACAGGACCCAAGGCAGCATGGGTTCACAGTGGGAAGATCATGTCAGACAGATCTAATTGATTTCTTTGACTGGGTGACCGAAGTAGTAGACCAGGGGCTGTGGACATGTCCTACCTATACTTTAGCAAGCCATTTGACACAATCCCACACAAAAGATTAATAGTCAAATTAACCAGCCTGGGAGTGAGTCCCAGGGTGGTAGCCTAGGTAAAACATTGGCTGGACAAGAGGACACAGAAGGTAATTGTAAATGGAGTCACTCTGAAGAAAAGGGGTTACTAGTGGGTACTGCAGGGTTCAGTACTGGGTCCAGTCCTTTTAATGTCATTATAAGTGACATTGCAGAGGAACTGGAAGGAAAAGTATGCCTCTTTGCAGATGACACAAAGCTCTGCAACAGGGTTGATACACAAGGAGGCATGGAAAGGATGAGAAGGGACTTGGCAAGGTTGGAGGAATGGTCAAGTATGGCAGCTTGGATTCAATGCAAAGAAGTGCAAAATAATGCACCTGGGAAACAAAACCCAGGGAAGATTACACAGTGGGGGAAGTAGTAACAACAACAAAATGGAAAGAGGACCTGGGGTAACCATATCAGATGACCTTGAGATTAGCAAACAATGTGAGAAGGCAGTAGTGAGGGCTGGGGTATACTGGGATGTATAGGAGAGGCATCATCAGCAGAAAACAGGAAGTTGTTATCCCTCTGTACAGACAGTTGGTGAGACCCCATCTGGAGTGCCTCGTCCAGTTCTAGAGACCCCATCTCTGCAAGGACATAGGATGGAAGCAATTCAGAGGAGGCAACTAAAATGGTGCAGCGTCTGCAAGAGAAGCCATACAAGGAGAGACTAAAGGAGTTTAATATGTATACCTTTGAAGAAAGGAGGGAGAGGGGGACATGACAGAAACTTTTAGGTACCTCAGTGGAATCAACAAAGTCCAAGAGGGTAGCATCTGTCAGAAAAAGAGATGTGCAAGAACAAGAGGACACAATTTAAAGTTGGGGGGCGGTTCAGGTGCAATGTGAGGAAGTATTTTTCACAGAGAGGGTGGTGGATGCATGGAACAGTCTTTCTGAGGAGGTTGTGGGGTCTAAAACTGTGGGAGAATTCAAGAATGCATGGGACAGACATAAGGCAATTCTTGTAGGGGGTAAAAGAAATAGGCTGTTGGTTAACTAGGATCTGCAACTTATCCTGTAGATAGGGAAATGGGTAGACTAGGTGGGCCAAGCAATCCTTATCTGCTGTCAAAATCTATGTTTCTATGTTAGTAGATCTTGAGGGTTCTCACTCATCAGGTCTGATTTCCTCCCACCATCCCCTTCTTATTATTTATAATTAAGCTGAGAGGACACTCTTCAGAGTACGGTGTACGATGTCAGTCCTACTATATAACTATTATATTATATGAATTATTATATTATATATTATTTTATTATTATCCATAATTATTATGGATCCATTCACATATCTGGACTGTGTAGTATGTACGGCCTGCGCCCATTGGTTCCACGCTGTGGACCAATGGGCGTACAACCACAGTACAGTGTCAATCGGCCGGGCAGCGGGCGGCAAGTGGGTGGAAAGCTCCACCTGCCGCTGACCGGGAGTGGGGCGGTGGGGCTCAGTGGGCGGGTGGGGAGAGGGTACCGCTAGACCACCAGGGTTGGATTGGTGTGGCATTATTTTTACTGACGCCTGCAATCGGGCTGCGGCGGTCCACTGGACTGCCAAGGATATAGGACAACTATAATATTCTATATAGCTCGCGATCGGGCTGCAAGTGGTCCACTGGACCACCAGGGATATAGGACGATTATAATATTCTACATATGCCTGCGATCGGGCATTGGGGCACTTTGCCATGATGTGCAGGGGAGTCAGTCCAGCGGCTGCAGCCTGGCAGGGCTCAGGTGCAAATGCCAGGGATTGGCGCACCTGCATGCAAATGGGGCCATAATGACATGCAAATTGCCCCATTTGCACCTTGCATACATTATGGCCCCCATTTGCATGTGCACTTTTGAATATTGCAGTTGTGCCTAGCATAGCGGAACTTGTGCTAAGCGCATCCCCTGCTCCTCTGGCCACTTGAACTGATGCAGTGCCACTGCACCATGCGCACTGCGGGTGGCCAGGGTGCGATATTCAATGATGCTGTGCCATGGCGCAGCTCCGCTGAATATCACCCTGTCAGCGCCCTGTGCAGCCAAGTTGTGCTGCACCAGGCTGCGCCACAGCTTGGCGCGGTCTGAATATCCCGCCCTTATTGTATAATTTTGGTATGTCATTTAGTTATATGTAAACTCCCTCATTCCTTTTGGATTCATTATGTGTTAAGCAGACCTACAAATACAATCCTAGGTCATGCACATTACCAAAGATTTCTACTGGTAGAACACACTTAATAATTGGTGATTATGTTTTATTTGTCTCTCTCTCTCAGACTTGGGAAGAACTTAAGAAAATATTCAAACTGGGTGCCTCAATCCCTGTCTCCCAATTTAAATGTTTAATTGCTCTGTCATTTCAGAAACAATGTGAATGTTTGGCTGAGCTCGTGTTTTACCTAACTAAAATTGCTCATTTATAATATGAACTATTTTATGTAATATGTTTGTCTATATTATTTGTTTTTATATTGTAATGTATAACTTTTGTAATTTTTGTATATGGACTGAGTTGTAAATGAGAATTTCTCTCAATTTGCCTTCCAATCGATAATAATGATGATGATAAGTAATTGTACTAGGAGGTGACCTTTACTTCATGTGAAAAAGCATGTGTTGCCAAAGGCTGCAGAGAGACTGGGACAGGGACAGGTTCGCGGTTATTGAATTCTGACAAACGTGCACTGCTGCACAGGTAACTCTGCGGGATGAAGCTGAGCTGCCATTCCGCTTATAGGACTGTTCTCAGTAGTCACTGAAATGTGATAAGTGACCACCCAGACACCTCTTGTTTTCCCTAACTTCAAACTTTTAATAATTGCAGTCTGTCTGACATGGCTGGAGTAAAATTAGCAACTGCTAAAGGCTGACACCAAAATATGCTCCAGAAGAAAATTGGATACAGATAAGCAGTGAGTGAGACTTTGCAGTGTGTTAAGTTGCAATTTGTGCTATGAGTACAGAGATAAGCTACCTGGGTTGAGGAACTTTAGTGAGGCATTAATTGTAGAGATAACAGGCTCACAGCTAAAAGTTGACATTATCTGGAAATATCTTCAGACAGAGCAGCACAACAAAGCTATTAACATTTTTAAATTTGGTAAACGAGGTCACCACTTGATATATATCACCACATCACAATTAGTAAGTTTAAAATAGTGAAAGGGGTAGGGTTTGAACCCATAGCCAAAACAATTTAAATTTATTTGCATGGAGAGCTTTCAGTAACGCAGAGGAACAGCAGAGAACAATTCTAGGCAGGCTGATGGAGATCCTGTATATGATGGCCAAAGAGGACATCTCTATTAAAAAGTTTGAGCGATAGCAGAACAAATAGAGAGGCAGTATAGCACAGTGGTCTAAGGCTCTGAGCTGCAAATCTGGTCATGACCAGCAGACTAGACCTGGGTTTGAATCCCAGAGCTTCCACTTGCATACTGTGTGACCCTGAGCAAGTCACTTAACCTCCTTGTGCTCCCAGGTCGCTCCTGTAAAAAGCTTTCAGCTTAGTGTGCTATACCTGGTTAAACAACTAAATAAAAACAAAAAAAAGAGAGAGTGCCATGGAGTGCATTTGAGCAATATGTACATTAATGCTATTAGTGGGAAAGAACTTGCAATGTGTATTGGCAAGAACCTAGAAGAAAACCTTCTGGCAATTGTCAAAATGCAAATTATTTTTCAGTGCTTATGGACAGTAGTACTGACAGTGGTGTAATTGAAAAGGAACTGGTTTCACGTAATTTATAAATCCAACAATGGTCAAGTGGAAATTACATTTCTACAAATGAAAGCTGGTTCAAGTGAGGACTGAAAAATCTCTCTTAGATATTCTTGCAGAGAATGGCCTTAGTATAAAAAATGGTGGGGGTTCGGCTAATGGGGCAGCTGTCAACATGGGTGTAAGACGAGGTCTTGCTGCACTTTTATGGGAAGACATTGAGTGGTGGTTAGTTGCTGTTCACTGTTTTCACACAGATTAGAACTGGCCATAAAAGAAGCTTTGGATAACACCTATTTAAATGAAGTTTCAAACTTTCTGACCCAATTGTTTTATCTCTATCAGAAAAGTCCTAAGCGACTCAGAGAGTTGCAGACCCTTGCCCAGGCAATGGAGATGTCAGTTGAAAAGCCCAAGAAGGCCCATGGCACAGATTGGGTACAGCATGAACTTCTTGCCACCCGGGCTGTTACTAAATCATACTCTGTAATTTGTGCCCATTTAGAATCTATGGCAGCAGACCCAACTCATGACCAGGCCAAAGCCAAGGGAGTGTTGCAACTTCTGAATAAATTCCAAATGGTGGCACATCTTTGTATTTTGAACAGTTGCTTCAGCCACTTGCCAGATTCTCACTAGTATTTTGAAAAGAAGAAGTTGAAATGCCAGAGCTACTTAGCTCTGTTGAAACTCTGAAAACAGAAAAGCAGAGTGGTCCCATAGGTGGCAGTGAACTTGAAATTCTCTTAAAAATGGGTGTAATGTTCTTTCAGGAGCATGTCCAGAAGTCACTTACAACACAAGGGTGTGCAATTAACACATTTCAATGGCCAAGCTGTTAAAAATTTTAAACAGCAATGTAAGAAATACATTACAAACACTGAGAAGTGTTGCAAAGAAAGGTTCTGTTTGACTGATGAAAGTAGTATCTATAACCGTGCAAAATTGTTAGATACTAGACTTTGGTCAGCAGACTCAAAGGAGCTGGAGCTGTATGATAACAAAACATTACCGTAGTAGCTGACCATTTTTCAACACTTTTGCAGCCTGACTGTGACAGCACTTTGCTGCTTGCAGAATGGCAAGAGTTTAACCTTTTGCTCAAACCAATTTCATAAATCTGTCATCCTCTGCTATCTGGTCATAGCTGGCATGTGACGCTCAAAATTCTTATCCTAATCTGTTGGAACTTGTGAATGTGTTGAGAATATTTCCTGTGTCTAATGCAATAGTAGAAATGTGTTTTTCAACTATAAACCAGGTAAAATCTGACTGGAGAGCATCTCTGGCAGAGGACACTGTAGAAACATTTAGTTATTTATTTAAAGATTGGTTGCGGGAAGGCACAGTGAGCCAAGACTCATTTCAGGTGCGACCTGGGGACTTGGGGAGCAGATCATAACAAAGGGTGACAAATATGCATAAAATACAAAATACAGAATGCTAAGGCAAAGTGTACATTATGCCACATTGAAATAAATGCAAAGTTACATAGCATAGGTGCAAGATGCAATAGTTAGGAGATTTCAACAAACTGCAAATAAAAATAATAATCGCAAGGAGGACAGGTAAGCCAACAGGAAAGGAGGAGTCAGGGACTGCAACTTAAATGGTTAGAAACTTAGGGCAAATGCAGGAGGTTACTAGAGATGGTCTAAGCAGACATTTTAATGCAGCAAATGAAGAGATAAGACACATGGAGGTGGGAGTTTGTTCCAAAGGGAAAGGAGAAAGTGTGTTGATCAGCTGAAGTGTGGACTTGGGGTCGGCCTCCTTGGCAGTGGACACTGTAGAAACACTGATTCAAATTAAAGCAGGGCCCCCCAGATGAATTCAACCCAGAATGGGCTGTAGATATATTCTTTTAGTCAAAAGCCAAGACATCCTGGTGATATGGCAGCTCAGGATGGTGAATCTCCAGTTTTCTCCTCCCAAAACAAGCTAGAATTACAGGCTACAAGCCTGGTGGAGAAGAATAACTAGACGACCCAATAAAAAAATCAACCCAAACTTTTTGATTGCTGAGTTTTATTTTGTTATTTTTAATTTGTCACGGTCATGAATTTTGTCACAGTCACAATTGTAACGGTCTGCTTCTCAACAGACATCATGCTCTGAGGCCCTGAATAATGTGCTGTGCTGCATACTGCTGTTTGAGTCAGAAATGGCTAAAAATAAACAGATACTGTCTGAAACTGTGTACAACGTGTATTTTATCAATATATATACAACGATAAGTAGTTATTATAGGGTTTAGAGTAAAATAGCAATTTTTTAAACTGCTAATCAACTTTAGTCAATTGCTAATCATTTTCATTTTGATTAGCAAAGGCCGCTAATCAAGTCTCCGACACTAATGTTCACCCTGCAAGAAGTATATTTTGGAATCTTTTTTCCTGTGTTTCTAGGTAAAAAATCCTTCCTCCATCCTTGTTGTTTACTGACCATTATTTCTGCATTCACTGTATAAAAAAGGTTTGTATTCTTCTGTGCTCTGTGAGTGAGTCAGTGTCTGACTGTGTGTGGACCCCAATGAGATAGCAGGCCCATTTACATTACAGTGCTGTTGCATTTTGGACAAGTTAAAGTTACTGGTTGTTCTAAACAGTTTCTACTGGTTCCTGTTTATTATTAAGGTATTACTGTTAGTGGCAATATCTATTTAATGTGACAGTATTTAAAAGATTGGGGGAGCTGTTTGGTCACCTGATCATTTTTTTGAAATGTCTCAGGTAAGCAGTGATGCTGAAAATGGCAAATGCACCTATCACGGAGGTAGTTGTTAGTGGCAATCATGGGACTGGGAAGGGTAATGTCTCAAGGTGCATCCTCCAAGTGAGGGAATCGTAGGCACAGGCTTTGTCTTCTTCCCCAAAAGTGTGGCAGGTCAGGCTGGAGTGCATCCCACTCTGAGTGATACGGGTGATGGTCGGGCGATGTTTAATCTCACTGTAAGTTGTAGCACAAGAAGCCAGTCACCAAGTCTAGTAGTGGTAGTGGTAGTGGTGGTACTGGTAATGGTACTGAATCTGGTGAAGGTGGTGCTACTGGCAGCACTACTTCTGGTGTGGAAGCTGGTGCTGGTGTTTGTGTCGTGGAGGGTTCTTCTGTGGAGACATATATTGTAGAAAAGTTAAGAAACCCACCATTGTTACGCACACTAGTCATGTAACATATGGGACACATGCAGTGCATAAAGGGGTTGTGAATCTGAGTCCCAGTGTCCATCCACTTGGTGTGCAGTTGCAGTGCAGACCACCATTCGCCTGCGGCAGTGCCACCTATAGTCACGATGTGCGGTGGTTGAAATGGAACACAGGTCTGTGCCTGCTGTTGTAGAGGATGCTCCCATAGATGAACATGAGCAACCGAAACAGCATCCAGCAGAGGAGGTAGAAGCTGAAGAACAGGAAGGAGAATTATATGATGATGATGTGGAGTATATTCCTGATCCTACAAAGTTACCATTGGATGATGAAGAAGAGGAGGAGGTGTCTGCTAGTCAGAAGAAGCAGAAGACACCTAGGAAATCTATGTTTCTAAAAATGTTGGTTGTGGGTGTAAAGCGACTGCCAAAGAGCGGATCACCTGCTGCCCAGAAATGTAAAGCCAGCGTTGTGGGTCTTTTAAAAATGTTTTCATGATCAAAGGCTTACCCGATGATGATTTTATTGTATTTCATGAATTCAGTTGTTATTGGGTTGTGTTTATTTACTATTTTTATGTAGTTGCTGTAAAGGCGCCTTGGTTTTAAGAAAGGCACGGTATAATAAAGTTTTATTATTATTATTTATTTAGCCAGGGTGGCGGTGGTGGTGGCAGTGGACATGGTGAAGGAGAGAGTCCAACTCCTGAACCTGTTGTTCCTGCCCAAAAGGCTAAGGGTCTGGGGTATGGGCATATTTTGAAATATGCACAGGTGACTGTACTTTACATGATGTCTGATTTGTTTGGTGAACATCAGCAATGGTTGGCTACCAGCTCTGAGCACCTCCGTATTAGCACCTCTTGCACACACATCATCATCATGAGTGAGCTAAAATGACTGGCTCGGCTGTACCTGAAAAACAAGGCTATATTGGTGAGGACCTCATGTGATCCCAGGAAGAGATTACCTAGGAGGGGTATTGTTTTCTTCCAGTCTGAAGGGCCAACTACTCCATCATCCCCAGTTGCTCCACCCATTGCCATAAGATAGCAGATGACCCTGCTGCAATGCGCAGACACATGGAAAGTTTGCTTCTGGGCATGCAAAGGCTAAAGAGATAAACATGGCTGTTGTGGAGCTGCTGGTAGAAAACTTACTGCCTTTGCCTCCAGACCTGCATTCCACAGGTTAATGCATACAGTTGAGCCTCGTACTGTGTGCCATCAAGACATTTCAATCAACTAGAATTGCCCGAGTTGTACAAGAATGTTTCTTCCTAGGTTTTCCACAGCCAGCGGCAGTCTAGTATCCCATAAGTTCATCTGACAACAGACATGTGGATGAGTGATCAAGTAATGGCCTACATGGTAGTGATGGCACATTGTGTGACTTACTGACACTGAAGACAAAGGCTGGAGGGTGTTGGCAACAGTGTAAGGTGTGGTACTGGTCATCCTGATAGTGCAGAGAAATGTTTTGCAGCATTAGTCGTTACTGATTTTGATAACACCCATACTTCTGGCCATTTACTGGACAAGCAATTGTCTGTAGGCTGGGGCAGTTGTTACTGACAATGCTGCAGTGTTTTGAGAGATTTGGATGATGACGGTACACCCAGTGCCATGTCTCACCCACTGCCTACACTTGGTTGTGTATAATCTGCTCAGCAAAAACAGAGCTGCTGAGGATACAGTGGTTGCATTAAAAATATGTGCACACTTTTCACCTATTAGGGCCAGGAGGGAACTGCATGTGCTGCAATGAGAAAACACCTTCTAGAACATGCTCTGATACAGGACTGTGTGACGAGGTGACCTCAACATATCATATGTTGGAGTGGTTCCATGAGCAGAAGTTGGCCATTCATGGCAATCTGTTCTGAAATAAAAACAGTGGAGCAGATGTTATGGTGCTTTCCAGCAGTTGCCATCTGGTCAAGACATTAGTGGAGGTCATGGAAACATTTGATGCTGTCATGAGGAAAGTCAGTTTGACCTCATGCATGAACCTATAGGGTAGACATTCCAGAGAGGGTGGAAAGGATGAGCAGAGATCTGAGAAAACTAGAGGAGTGGTCAAGGGTATGGCAGCTGAGTTTCAATGCAAAAGTGCAAAATAATGCACTTAGGGCACAGAAACCCAGGGTGAGTACAAAGTGGGTGGAGTGGTATTGACGACCACCAAGCAAGAAAGAGACCTGGGATAATCATATCAGATGACCTAAAGGTAGCCAGGCAGTGCAACAAGGCAGTAGGGAGGGCTAATGGGATGCTGGGGTACATAGAGAGGGTATCACTAGCAGCAAGAGGGGAGGTGGTGTTGCCTCAGTATAGACTGCTGGTAAGACCTCACCTAGAGTACTGTGTCCAGTTCTGGAGGCCACATCTCCAGAAGGACAGAGTGGAGGCAGTCAGAGGTGGGCAACTGAAATGGTGCAGGGTCTGCATCAAAAGCCCTATGAGGACAGACTAAAGGACCTCAAATTGTGCACCATAGAAAAGGAGGGAGAGGGACTATGACAGAGACCTATAAATACCTCACAGGGGTAAATAAGGCATAGGAGGGAAGTATTTTCAGAAAAAGGTGCTCATGAACAAGGGGACATGTATGAAGCTGGAGTGGGGTAGATTCAGGAGAGATGTAAGGAAGTACTTCTTCGCAGAAAGAGTGGTGGATTCCTGGAACAGCTTTCCAGCAGAGGTTGTGGGATGAAAAAGTGGTGTGGTTCAGGAATGCATGGGATAAGCACAAGGAATCGAGTGGAAACGAACAGGGAGGAAGAAAAACTGTAGATCTGACATGGTCTGTGGTAATAGTGCAGGTAGGAAGAAATGGGCCACTTCTCTTTCCTCCTGAAGGCACTGGTCCATTCTTGTCCCTGTTGAAGACAGAATAGAAGTATTCATTTAGTATCTCTGCTTTTCCCATTATCCTCCACCCTCCACTCCTTTCTTAAGCCCTAACAATCCCTTCCTTCTTGTCCCTTTTCTCACTTGTATAGCAGAAAGCCTTTCCCCTTCTTAATTCCTTCAGCTATCTGCAGCTCCTTCTGTGCCTTTGCTCGCCAGACTTCCTTACTTGCCTCACTAGCCAGCCTTAGGTAGTTGCCCTATCCACCTCTCTTGGTCTTCCTGAATTTTCTGTAGGTCAACCTCTTTCCCTTACTGCCTGGGCAACTCCAGAACTAAGCCAGCTGGCACTTTGGCCCTTGCATTCTTCCCCTGAGTCTAATGCACTCATCTGTGGCAACCAGTGTTCCTTTGTTAATAATGGACCACTTTTGGTCCACCCCATATCTGCTCTGATGCCTACCAGATGGCTCCATCTTGCAATATTGCAATACTGTCCACTTAAACTGTGCATCTGTTATCAGCACATGCATATTTTTGTATTTTTTTACATGTGTACTATTACTAATCTGATATGAGTCAACAGTGCACTGCAATTTTAATGACGCTGTTAATGGCTAACAATGACATTTGCTCTGGTTATTGGGTATTTTTGGTTTGAGTTACTAAATGGAAAAAAATCAAAGTTATGATAGAGTTTTTAATACGATTTAACAACCATTTTTGGCTGGTCTGAATTAAGTCTGGCATATCATCTTTGGATTTTGAATTTTTTGGGGTCAGAGGACAGGCCAATACAGCAGGTTACAGCAAATAATAGCTCAAACAATGTATATATATATATATTGCTTACAGCAGGCAGAAAGGGGCAATTGTCCTGGTAGTTCCTTAAGTAGACTACAGGTATAATATAGACAGCAAAGCATGCATCAGGGGCTGTGGTGGCCCTAGAAGTTACCTGGGTGGCCTAGGTGACCTGTCAATCAGTAAAGTGCAATAAATCATTACTACTAAGGGGATAGGACAACAAGGACAGCAGGTGTTAACCTGAACTTCAGCTAATGCACAAATGAATCACCTGTGGCCATAATGTACATGACCCAGTCTTGCCATTTAGCTTGAAACTGGAGCAACCATCCATGCAATGAGGCAGTGACACATACCATGCTATAGCTATTATTTATGATATATCATCAGGACTGCACTGTAGGATTTCTTCTGCATCCAGAGCCTTGTAATGACTTTTTGACTGCTAGGATGTGCAGATATGCAAACAAATGAAGAAGCCAGCACAAGGCAGCCATTTGGTCTATCTAGTCTGCTTGTATTGCTGGGTCCACAGCTTGAGCTACTGACCCTGCCACCCTCCCACTCCTCCCATCCTTTCCATCTTCCCATCATGACCCTTACCTTCCTCCCATGTCTATCCCAGCCTCTCTTGAAGCTTACCACCATCTTCTTTGGGAGACATTTGGACACCCAGTGAGGGAACAGACACAATAACCATAGTTGGTGACACTATCCCCTGGAAGGGACAGAAGCTGTAGTTGATCAGAAATTTCCACCCAGGAGGTGGAAAGGGCTGTATTGCCAGAATGTGTGAGTATGATCTGCATAGAGGAGACCACTGTACCTCCAGCAGTGAACATATTCTGGGAGCATACATTTGACCAAATTACTGGGTTTCAAAAGAACCAATATCGGCATTTCAAGTGAACTCTCTCCATAGTATGGAGGCAGTTACTTTGAGAGAAGGAGAGCATATTTCAGCCAAACTGGATATGTGATAGAGTAGTTTAATTCTTGATTCCATTTATCAAGGGTAGACTAAGTAGAATACCCCAGGAGATCCTGGAGTTCTCTATATGCTGCCAGGTATCTCCTGAATAGCTCCCATCAACAAGCAGAGGAGCAATGGAGCCAAATCTGGAGGTAGGTTCAGCCACCCTCCTTGTGTAGGAGGGATGTCTGCACCTGAAGATAATGGAAGTGCTCCACCCTAAGACCATACTTTAGTTTCAGCTGCTCAAATGGGAGTACCTTGTGCATCCAAAATCTGAAACGATCACGTGAGGTCCAATTGTCTCCATCTTTGGAAGGTATGATCAATTTGTATGGGGACAAACTTTGAGTTTGCAGCCAAGACCCTACAAAAACAAAGAGAATTTAGGAAGACGATGCAACCTGAACTAGGCCTGCAGTGTCTGAGCAGTGAAATCAGCACAGTCAAACAGGTGGGTGCATCCACATGATAGCAGAACAGAAGTTTACCAATATAATACATATCATATAAAATAAATTCTATTTGTTTCAAGGGGGTCTATCGGAGGCAAATCCAACAATATACAATATGTAGATGATCAGCCCTTGCAAAATTTAATAAGTTAGGAAGGTTATCCATACAACAGTGAAGGGTAACTCAGAAGGAATATCTTACTCTGGGGTGGTGTCCCCGATAAAGTGGGAGATTAGCCTGTTCCAGGACAAAAAGTAGTAAGGGGCCAGTAGACTGGGAAGGGTCTATAAGAAATATAATATATGAGCAGACTTTTCATTTTGTACCGTCTCTAGCCTGGAGAAGAAAGGGTTTGTAGTTGACTCCAATAATAGACATCATTACTCAAGGTGATAATGAGGAGTTCATATTTCGAAGTTCCTGATTTTCCAGATTTGTGGAGGTCTGGACACCAATATATTTTAATTTGGTGCTTCTCATTTCATGGGAAACTTTGTTGGACAGCTGTTGAAGGAGAAGAGGTAAGTAGCAAACCTCTGTTTTCAGATGTTTAGGAAAGCCAGTCAGGAGCCACAGGTAAGAAGCACTGACTGTACAGCTGGGATGGATACATCAGGGTTCAACAAAGTGAGGAGAATATCATCAGCATATGGGGTTGCTGTATATTTAACACCATCTAAGGGTATTCCTCACTCAGGGGACTGGTGTAGAGTCACTGCTAGGGGCCTATATCTAGCACAGTCAGTGACAGCAAAACAGACAGCTCTGTCCAGTGCCCTGTTAAAGGTTGATAGGGGATGCAAATGAGTAACTGACTCTAACATATGCCTGGAGAAGCAGTAAATATTCTGAAGCTGGTCCACGAAAGCAGCAGGAATCTGAGGCTAACAGAATATCCCAAAGAAATCTCCAGGATAACCTGTCAAACATCTTCTTGGTGTCCAAGCTGATAAGCACCACTGGAATCAATTGTTGAGTAATGTATTCCATGAGGAGCAGGGTTCATCAGATATTAACTGTTGTCTGTCCATATTGGAAAAAGCCAGTTTGGTCAGGATGAATAAGGGAAGGGAGGAGGCAGTCCAGTCTCCATGCACTGATGGCCATGTACAGTTTACTGTCTACATTCAGAATGGAAATCTGACAATAAGATGTGGGGCATGTGGGTCTTTTCCCAGTTTCAAGATAGCAGATAGAATGGCATAGTTTCAAGGGGTGGGGGGTGTAGAGATATCCTCATTGACCACCTAAAAGTGTGGTGTAAGTGGGAAGCAGTAGGTCAGAGAGGAACTTGTACAACTCCGACTGATCGCCATCCAGGCCTGGACATTTAAGGTTTTTGCCTCCTGGTGGGCTGACTGAATTTCCTCTATCTGAATCAGGAACAACAGACTTTGATGAACTACTGAGAGGATTAGGAGAGAGACATGAGAAAATCAAAATTTCAGAGAAAGGAGGAAAGGAGGACTCCATGTACAGGGTCTGGCAATATTCATGGACTATTCTAGGTATTTGATGAGTGTCATGTATAAGTGGTGCCAGTGGAGGTTCTTGTGCTGAAGGACACAGGCAGCTCTTCTTTTTGCTCAGAACCTCCAAGCCAGGAGCTTGGTACCTCTAGCACCTCCCTCATAATAGGTGTGATGAAGGAAAATCAGAGCCTGCTGTACTCTGCTGTCCATGGTGGCTTGAATAACAATCTTAAGGGAGATGATGTGGGCTGCCATCTCCGTGTCATCTTTGGTGTAGAGTACAGTATGCAGTTGCTCTGTCAACTATGTATATCTATGATTCTGCAGGAGTCTCTATCCGGAAGCAAAGGGATAATATCACTCCTAAGGACTGTTTTCATGGTATCCCATAGAATGGGCCATGAGGTATTTGGGGAGGAATTTTCTTAAGTATTTGTCTGGCTTGGTCTGAGATCATGGTCCAAAAGTATTCATCCTTAACGAGGGTAGTATTAAACCTCCAGAAGGCTCTGTGTTTTTTACCAAGATCCAGTTTCAGCCAAAGCAGATTATGGTACAAAAGAGTAACCATAGGTTAGATTTTTTAATTAGAAAAGTACTTGCAGGAGGTAAAAATAATCCATGCAAGAGTAGTTTCCATGGTGGGCTGAGAAGAAGGTGTATGCCCTTCCTGTAGGAAGAATTGCCACCAGATGTTCAGTGGCCCATCGGAGTAAGATGGTGCATAGGTATTTCTGGGCTGGAGAATCTGTGTTGGGCGGGGTGAGAAGTGTCCAGGTCAGGGGATATGGTGATGTTAAAATCTCCACCGGGATAAGATGGGCTTGTACTTGGTCTAGTAAGTTGCCCACAGAAATGTTTAAAGACTGGAGTATCTGAATTGGAGGAAATAGACATTAGCTAAAGTCACCACCACATTCAAGGTTCAATGTTTTATTGTTCAGCAATCAAGCCTTTACAACAGACTAAAAGCATAAAATTATGTACAAAAAGAAGAAGAAAAAATATATTAAATCTAATATTACATTTAAAATTTTGACACATAAAAATCCATGAACAAATTAATTGTCATAGGCAGAGAGACGTTTTTCTTTGTGTTTCAACACTTGATAAAAAACTTGAAACCATCTTAGCCTCCTCAATGTCTGAGGGTGAAGAAGTATGAATAAAATATCATATTTTGCATTCACATATTTAATAAGGAAATCATTTAACAGATTAAACCGCTGGGTTTTATATAAAGGGCGCTGTACCATAATATGATAAAGATCTTCTTGAAGACCCTTGTTACATCTGCAAAACTCCAAACCTAAATTGGGTGGAGTCGTGTTATTAAAAAGCATATTTAGAACAGATGATTCCCAGTCTTGCCCAAGTAATCATTTTCTTTCTAACAGGGACAGCCCAAGAGTAAGATATTTCTATAAATACATCAGTTTTATTTTGAGCTAACCACCTGGCCTGACGTTGAACTCTGAGGAGCTCCATTTGCTTATCATAGGCAAGCTTAAGTATTTTATTTTAACATACTCCTTAAACACATAAGATATTGATATTGATTTCTCCCAATCTGTCCAAAGATGAAGCATATTAACACTGCCCAAAATACGTTGAATATTTTGACCCAAAGAAACCTAAAATTCTGTTTATGCCAAGATAATTTTTCTCTAAGGCATAGTAGAGGCATAATATTAGTCTGTTGATTAATAACTTTGACCCAATAACTCATGGGACGTATATCAATTATTGTAACAATAGGTACTCTACCCAATTCAGCCCTAACTATAACATTAGAAGTGGCAAGTGGAACCTGCAATAAAGATTTATAATAGAGAGAATGGGATCTCCAACCATGAAGGGACATTATTGTTCCAGACCTCTGCATCGTCTACAAAGAATAGGATTAATTTTGGCCTCGCTGTCTATCAATGCCGGCGAGACCAAATATCCTGCATATTTCCTAACAAAACACAAGAGAGCCCTAACAATCAGTTTTGCCCTTATCACTTGTCCTCTCCAATGCTCTATCCAATTTCCATTTGAAGCAAACTTCACCCTCAAATATATATAAGAGGATACCACTTCAATAAGTTTGTTATTTAAATAAATCTTGGTTTAATTTGATGTCCTGTAAGGCAAAGATCAGCAACTTAGTTTTTTCATATTTATTAATAAGTCCAAATGTTTACATTTAGAGCAAAATTGATTTATTTTATTTTGTAAACCTTGAGCAGATAAAGCAAAATAATCAAATCATCTGCATAGGCCAGATAATGTACTGGGATATTCTTAATTTTTGGGGAATCAAAATATCTATACCTTTATAAGTCAGAAGGGCATCAATATACAAATTAAAAAAGGGGGCCAGAGGACATCCCTGTTTAACTCCTGAAGTTGTACTGAAATAGTCAGAAATGTTGTCCTTATTATCATATCTAATAGCCGATGTTGTGTGAGAATATAACCTAATAATGGGGGCTAATAAATTTAATGGTACGTGTTATTTAATAATATCTCCCATAACTTGGCTCTAAGTCAAATGCTGCAGAAAAGTCTACAAACACAGCATACAGCTTCATTTTATGAAATGATCTATATTTTTCTATCAGATGGGCTAAGATGTAAATATTATCTGTTATAGAAAATCCTTACGAAAACCTGCTTGAAAGATCGATAAAGGGAGTTTGCAGTTATCCAATCTTGTAATTTATGTAATATTATTTTAGCAAAGATTTTCCACTAATGTCAGTAAGACTGATTGGACGATAATTAGATGTCAAATGAAGTTGACCCTTTTATGTATTGGAACTATTATATTTCTTGCCCAAGATAATGGAATAAATCTCTTTAAACAGATATTGAAAAATTAGTAAAAAAACTACCCAATAATTCAAATGCCCCTTGCAAATTTCTCCCGTATCAAATCGGGTCCAGGTGCTTTATTATTTGATAAATTCACAATGGCTTCTTCCACCTCTCCAAATGAAAACACTAACGATGTGTATTCCCCTCAATGTTAAAATTTTCTATCACATCATCATCATTGGTAGGATGTCTATTAAATAGAAAACTATAATAAGATATCCAAGTTTCCTTGGGGATATATATGGGAGGTCTAGAATTTGATCAGCTGTCCCTTTGACACCAAAGCCCAAAAAAGCTTAATATCACCCTCCTTAATAACTGTACATACACCCACTGTTTTAGTAAATTCTCTTTTTTCTGGTGGAGAAATTCCTTGTACTCCTCCATTTTATTTAAATTTATAATTGCCATCTTACTCGGATTTTTTTTGTCTGCCTGATGGCCCTCATCAAATTTCTTTTCTCTCTCCTACAATACTCATCAAACCAGGATACTAACTGGGGCTTAACACTATTAACTGAATAAATCAGTGTCTTAATCTGTTGATACCCTATGTTTAATAATTCACTGATCCTTTCACTTTTGGAGCCATTATGTACCTGTTGAAATAACTCAACAAAAATAGAAGAGTATAAAAGGTTCCAAACTCCTTGCATCGACTCATTATTCAATCTTAACCTTTTTTCCCACTAATCTCAATATCCGTCAAGGGCTTATTGGGGAGGAATGACACTATCAGAAGTCCTAAAGTCCAGCAAAATTGCTGCATGATCACTTTCTGTTCTCATAGCCACATATAATCTCCTGCAGAAATGTTAGCTAAAAGGAGAGCACAATATAAAATCAATTACGCTCTTACCAACTGGGAGAAAAAGTGCTATCACCCGACAATCTCCTTCTAATCTCCCATTAAGAATCAAGAGATTATTCTCTGTGATAAAAGTATTAAAACATCTCCCTGCCTCATTTACAATCATGTCAGCTGTATTTCTTTTCCAAATCTGCCATATATAATAGTTCTTGTAACAATGATAAATTATCGAACTCGGCTATCCTAGCGTTAAAATCCCAGCTAAAAGGACAGTATCTATCCAATTTAACTGTATCATTAAATCTATTTCCATTGATAGTTTGGACCAAAATCATATGTAGAGTAAGTGTGAAAACATGGTGGAATATAAATGTTAACAATCAGAACCATACAGAGGTCCCAGTTAACCACTACCATAAGGATCTCGGGATTTGAGAGTAACTTTGATTACCCTTAATCCTTCCCTAATTTTGATCATTGTAACCAGACCTCCTTTGTTCCTCCCATGTTTTTCCCTTTAATTGCTGGCACAAAACTAGTTTCATATCCATTCAGGAAGGAGATGTTAAAACCCATGTCTCCTGAAAAATAATCACTTCATGTCGTGAAATAAAGCAACCCACTGTGGATCCACAAATTTATTATGGAGTCCTGCTATATTCCAATTAAGGACATTATAATCAGTGTTGCTTTCTGACCCCCTTCCTGCTTCTAATGAGGACTCATTACTTGTATTTCCAAAAACTTAGTCAAGGTTGGATGGCTCTAGATTGACCGGATGTCTCCCACCATTCAATTCCACCATGTAAATACCCACCTCATCCAACACATGTCTATTTTCAAAAGTAATACTAACAATTGTACAGAACCAATAATACAGTTAATCTGAGTACCCTCTTTATCATTCCAAACTCTATTTACCTCCACAAATTCTTCTGAAGTATATGAGTTTTAATAATAGTTGATAAAATCATCCACAATAATGATGGTAAATTAGTAGCAGTTTCTCCTCCATATATCCAGCCCAAAATAGAGATCATTGAGGTTTCACGGAAACCCAAACCCCAATTCAGTGTTACAAGAGTAGTTTTGAATATATCATATGTTAACATTTTTCCTATTTTTGCCCTATTATAAACATTTTTCCAAATTGTTGACCAGGTCACTGGTGTTGATAACAGTAATCCCAAAGAGTCTACCAGGTCTTGCTTAACCTAGACCAATTTTTCCATATCCATGTTAGGTAGCATAAAGTAAACTGAATTAGTAGGGTTGGAAGTATCCTAGTCACCATAATAAGAGCATCTGTGACTGTTGGTAACCCTAATTCTGCTCTCAACATATGGGCTATCATGCTGGTTAGGGTTACAGTAGATTCATAATGTTTAAAACACAGCTTATCTAATTTAAAACTACTTTTCCCTGTACAGATTGAATTATATGCTTCCAGGTCATACCCTTGGGGTTACTATCCTCCTTGGCCAACATGAAATTTGGGCAAAGATCTTATTAAACTGATCTACCTTAATTAAATTCTCCTTAGAATTTGTTTTTGTTCTGCAATGTAATCACCCTCCCTTTTCTTGATCTTTTATAAGTGTCCCATCCACAAATGTAGATTTGTTTTTTGGTCAGAATTCTTCCTTGTATCTCTCTGTACCTCTCCTATCCTAATGGTACCTGTAGCCCCAATTTTATTAATCTTTTCATCCTTAGTGTTTAATTCATCTTTCTGTTTTCCTAAATTAGGAGTCTGAATAAGTCCCACAGGCCCAAGCTTTTTCTTCCCCCTTTTTCCTACTTACTCCACCCTCTTTTGCCCTTTTACCTTTTGAGGCTCTTGAACATTTAGGGAGAAAAGAAAATTACTCACCTTAGTAATTGCTTTTCTTCTCATGGAGTCTTGCTATATTATGACTATATGCAGTCAGCCACTGCAGCTGAACTGCCCGAAGAGGAAGAGTTAACTCCAGAAAGTCTGGAGTTCCACAGTGCGAGGCGCTATGCAAAAGCTCTATCTGGCCAGTTTCAAATGAAACTGTCAGATCTTTACGAAGCTAACACTAAGCAACAAGTCTGTGTGGAAGCTCTACACTAGCCAAGTGGCTACCTACTAGTAGGAATAACAACAATATAAACAACAATATAAACAGCAATAATAATAATAACAATGAATAATAGTATTATTAGTTTCTCCTAACAAGCACTATTAGACCCCTTCCCCAAGACTCAAGTCCAGGAAGGGGCCAACATATTACTTAAAACAGAAATACCTAATTCCCCAACCCTAAATAAAGGGGGTGAAGGGAAGAACTAAATGGCATGACACAGTGCTTGCACTAATTTGCCACCCCTACCCAAGTAGAAGTTCTGAGAGGGGCAGGAGGAGGTGGTCATAATAGCAAGACTCCATGAGAAGAAAAGCAATTATTAAGGTGAGTAATTTTTCTTCAAACACCAAGAAGTCTTGCTATATTATGACTATATGCAGATTACACAGCAGTACCTCCATGGAGGAGGGTCAGAACCTACTTAGGAAATAGGCTCTGAAGCACAGCTGTGCTAAACGAGCATCTCTCCTGGACTGAATATCCAGGGAATAATGCTTGTAAAAGTGTGAACTGTTTTCAAGTAGCAGCTTGACAGATTTCAGAATGGAATATCTCTAGCAGCCGCTAGAGATGCAGCTGTACCCCTGGGAGTGAGCCCTCAGTCCTGAGGGGTTCTCTACCTAGTTTTTGATAACAAATTGGATACAAGAGACAATCCACCTTGCAATTGTCCTCTTAGTGGCAGGTTTCCTTGCCAACCTCGCCATAGGTAAGGAAGAGTTGGAGGATTCGAACCTGTGACCTTGGTGCTGCTCCAAATAGTAGCTTAAGGCTCTTTGACGTCCAAGCTGTGCAGACTCTCTCACCTGAGGAAGAATGCTCAGTGAAAATACTGGAAGAGAGATGATTGGTCTAGGTGAAATCTGAAACCACTTTAGGCAAAACTTTCTGTTAGTCCTGAGGACTACCTTATCTCTGTGGAAAGAGATAAAATCTTCTTCCACTGATAGGCCTGTAGTTCACTTATGCGTCTGGCAGAAGTGATAGCCACTAGGAAAACAGTTTTCCAAGTCAGAAACTTGAGCTCTGCTGAGGACAGAGGCTCAAAGGGGTTGCATTAACTGAGCAATGCAAACATTCAGGTCCCAAGCGGAGCTGGTTCTCAAAAGGAGGGTTGGTGTGAAGTAACCCTTTAAAAAACTTGGAAAGCACAGGGTGAGAAGAAAGGAAGCAGGCTTCCTGCTGACAGAAAAGCAGAGACAGCTGCCAGATGAACCTTTAAGGTAGCTGGCCTAAGGCCTAAGGAATTTAAATGGACCAAATAGTCCAGTAAATGGGCAGCTCAGCAGATTCTGGATAATCTGCTTCTCAGAGCACCAGATGGAAAACCCTTTCCACTTAGAATTGTAAGTGGCTCTAGTGGAAGGCTTCCTTGAAGCCTTTTAAATATCCAAAACACCTTGAGAAAGGTGTAAGTCAGCAAATTCTAACTCCTCAAAAGCCATGCCTTGAGATGGAGGGATTTGAGGTCCGGATACCACACTCTCCCCTGTGCACAGGCCAGTAAGTCGGGACTCTGGGCAAGCTCAGGGCAGGTGGAACTGTCAAGGACAGAAGCTGTGGGTACCAGGGCTGTCTGGCCAATCTGGAGCAATCAGAATCACCTTGCAGGGCTGAGATCTGATTTTTCTAGTACCCTGAAAAGAAGGGAAAGCGGGGAAAGGCATACAGGAACTTCCCTTTCCAATCCAACTGAAAGGCGTCCAGGGACTGATCCCAGCAGTGGAGGTCTGCAACAAAACAGAGGAAGTTGGTGGTTGTCTGGGGCTGCGAAAAGATCTATCTGAGGGTGCCCCATCTGGCAAAGACTGGCCCCAGCACCTGAGGATTCAGAGCCCATTCTTGATGGCCCTGAGAAATCCTGCTGAGGGCATCCGCCAGGACATTGTCCTTCCCTGGAAGGTGAACTGCTATCAGGGAGGTGTTCAGGGAGTAAGCCAGAGACCACAACTTCATTGCTTCGGTGCACAAGGCTGATGACCGAGTGCCCCTTGCTTGTTGATGTACCACATTGTTGTGGTGTTGTCTGTCCTGACTTGAACTACTTTGTTCTGGACAGAAGCTGAAAACGCCTGAAGAGCTAAAGACAGCTCTGAGTTCCAAAAGATTGATGTGGAGCAGAGATTCCTGGGAGACCACACCTCCTGAGTGGACAGGTCGCCTAGTGAGCTCCCCACCCTAACAGGGAAGCATCCATGGTGAGGGTGAGGGAGTGAAATGGGAATGAAAGGAACCCTTGTTTTAGATTGCTTTGATCCTGCCACCAGTGTAAGGCCAGGATCAGGGTTTGGATCACTGGAACCAATTTGGAAAGGGGGTCCTCCTTTGAGACCAATAGGCCCTCAAATGGAACTGAATGTCTCTCATCTGGACTCTTGCTCCTTGCACTACAGCTGTGGAAGCAGCCATGTGCCCTAGGAGTTGCAGAAATGCCTTGCTGGTCAAGAGACCAGCAGGGTAAAGGAGGATGCCAGGGCAATGAGTCTGTCTACCCTTTCCGAGGGAGAAATGCCCTGGCTAACTCTGTGTTCAATTCTGCTCTATGAAAGTTAGTACCTGAACTGGTTGAGAACTGACTTTGGTAAATTCAGCAGGAATCCAGGAAGTGAGAAGCTGCTGGGTGACTTGCAAGTGGGTTTTACCTGATCTGGGGACTGACCCACTATGAGCCAGTTGTCCAGGTAGGAAACACAGCAATCCTTGCCTTCTTAAATGAGCCACTGCCACAGCTAGACATTTCGTGAATACCCTTGGCGCAGAGGTAAGGCCGAAGGGCATTGCCCTGAACTGGTAGTGGCCTGAGGGTTGTTCGAACCTGAGGTACTTTCGTGAGAAGGCCTGATCAGAACATGAAAATAGGCATCCTTGAGGTCCAGGGAAGCTAACCAGTCCCTGGCCTCAGGGAGGGCAAAATCATTGTCAGAGTTAACATTTTGAACTTTGGTTTCAAAAGATGCTTGTTCAGGTACCTTAAATCTAAAATGGGCCACCATTCTCCTGTCTTTTGGGGTAAGAAAGTATCTTGAGTACAGCCCTTGCCCTGATGGCAAGGAGGGACCTTTCTACTGCTTTGCAGTCCAAAAGAGAAGAAACCTCTGCTTCCAAAGCAAGGGCTTCTGAAGGATTTGCAGGTGGAAAATGTCTGGCTCTCATCTTGGAAACTGTTTGAAGCTGAGAACCAGACCCTGGCTATACCTCCAGAACCCACCTGTCCGAGTTAGGGACACCCAGTTCTGGCTGAAATAAACCAACCTGCCCCCACTGGTACAGGAGACTGGCCCTGGGCACCCCATCAGGGTGCCTGCTTGGCAGTAGCCTTAGGCTGAGGGGAGGGGACGGTTTACTTGTGCCCGCCTACCTCTGCCTCTAAAGAAACCCCTCTGTGCAAATGCAGAGGAGGCCTGAAATTGGTAAAAGGCCTGTGGAAAGGCCTGCCCTTACCTCTGGGAGCGTGCCTCTGTGGAGTGGCATGCCTCCTTAGCCTGGGCACTTTGTAGGTAGTTCTGTATTCATCCATCTTTTCATATAGTTTTCTGTTTGTTCCCCAAACAGAGAATTACAAACAACAGGAAAATCCATAGCCTTTGACTGAGTATCTTGGGACAGATTAGTGCATCTGAGCCATGCCAACCTACGGAAAGCTACAGAAGTGGCCATGACCCTAGAGAAAACATCATTAACATCAACAGCAGTATGAAATTGAACTTAGAGGCTTCAATGCCATCAGCAGCCACCTGTTCCAACTCACTAGCCAGCTGGCCATGGGCCTGCTTGGCTAACTGCAATACTGTGTCCCACCTAGATTTCTGATATCTAGCCACATAAGCCATATAATTTGCCTGCCTGAGTCCCAAAGAAGCTGCCATATACTGTTTTTGCCATGGCATCAATCTTCCTGGAATCCTTATCAGGAGGATGTGAGGCCAGATGAATATTAGCCTTGTCACAGGCTGCAGCTTGTACCACACCTACATGACTACACTGCTCAGTGAGGAAGTCTGTATCAGAGCCTGACAAGGTATATCTTCTGTCCATTTTTTATTTACAGGAGGGACAGAATGAGGATTTTTAAAATCTTTGTTGTTTGCTTCCTAAATGACTTATGCAAAGGAATAGACAACCTCCTAGACTCTGGTATATCATCATTCTACATAATCAGGCTCTCTTGCTCATCCACAGCTTCCTCTAAAGGAAGCTGGAGGGTTTCTGCAACCTTTTTGTAAAACATAAAATGAGAAGGGACTCAGACAGAATAGGAGGAGATTCTAAAGGTCTGTCTGGAGAAATATCCGGTTCAATGGGCACGTCCAGACCCTCCCAGCCACACATGTAATGATCAAATTCGTCCTCCCTCCTGTGGTTCATAAAATTCCTCAACATCATACTCCTGAACCACTGGCACTGAACGAACCAGCCTTTTACCAACTGTAGGTGGTTCGGAAGGACCCTGAGACAGTGACTGGACAATCTGTATGGCTTTAGCTATTTCTGCAGCAGTTGGAGAGACAATTTTGGACTCCAAACCTACTGATTTCTTTGTCTTTTCACTGAGACTGGTTCCCTGAACCAGCCTTCCTTTGCCCAAGGAAGTCTCAGCCTGGTCAGAGGGCACTCCTCTGGTCCAGTGGGTACTGGACCGGCTGGCCATCTGGGTCAGCGGACTCTTGGCTCCTCGCTCCTGAGCCGCCCAATCTCTTTCCAGGGTGGCTGCAGGGAAATTTTACACACCTGGCAGTCTGACAGGAGGTGGTCAGCCTCAGACAATAAACACAGTGGTGTGTGGGTCAGCCTTGGCAAAGGCTTCCCACAGACATCACAGTGTTGAAACCCAGTGGGCCCGTTTTTCTTTGGGTTTCTCAGACATAATGCCAGCCTAACCAAAAACTTGCCCTTTTGATGGCAGTGCCAGGCAAGACACCCCTATGGTTCCTAACCGTGTCAGGTATTTGAAAACCTATTTTAAAAGCAAGGTTTTTAGAACCGATAAGAACCGAACCGCACTCTAAAAGCCCACCAACACTTTAAAATGTTAATTTAAGCAAACCGATCGGTTCAAAACCGAACCGATAATTGAATTTCCACACAGACTTTAAATTTTCTACTACGGTTTACCAGATAGAGTTTTTAACTGAAATGCGGTAAAATAAATACTTTTTGCTGGTTCAAATGAACTGAAAATACTCGCTTGAACCGAGAAATGAACCGATGCGAAGGAGCTGATCTCGGAGCGACTGTTCAGTGAAGCGGAGTAAAGAATCTGACAGTTTCATTTGAAACTGGCCAGATAGACTTTGGTATAGCGCCCTCGCTGTGGAACTCAGACTGTCTGGAGTTAACTCTTCCTCTCCGGGGCAGTTCAGCTGCAGTGGCTGACTGCATATAGTCATAATATAGCAAGACTTCATGGTGTTTGCATGACAAATTATGCCTAGAAATATGAAGTTTCTTTTCTCCCAATAATTGTGAAATTTGTTGTTCTAAAGCAGCAAACTTCACAACACAAAAACTAGAAAGAGTTTCCAAAGCTGTCTTAATACCATTATATGCCTCCAATAAAACAACATTGGACATTACTGGATGTGCAAGAGCCTTAATGGTATATTTCGATATAGTATCCTGACAATGAACCAAAAATCTTTATCTAAATGAATGCCCTGGACCTCTTTGTCCATTTTTGAAAAACTCTCAGGCGATCATTAAGGGATGAATACACCATTTCTTTAGAGTCGATGTTGCAGACCTCTGCCTCACTAGAGATCTCTAATGCACTAAATAACTTCATTCCTGAGGAAAGCATGAAATACCATCATCTTTATCTATATAATCTCCTTGCCCAGACATGCATTGCTGACTTGCTTCTACTTCCCCATCCACTCATCTTGTCTAAAACCTGGGAATGATCCGCTATATTTGTTTTTCCCCAAAAGTGGTACAATCCTAACCTCCTATATTGGAAACCATATGTGTGCTATTCATTTTGGAGCGTCCTGAAAAATATTATTGGGGCTTTAGAAAGGGTTTTTTTTTTTTGAAGAAATCAGTGATTTTCCTTGGGACAGAGTTTTAACACCAGTCTCTAAGTTACTAATTACTTCCAAGTCCGAGTTATATTCTTATTGTCAAAAGAGGATAATTGTTTAAATTCTCAAATTCCCTGTTAGTCCCATCGGTACCACTAAATTGGTTCTCCAATAAATTAATCAAAGTCTCTTGATTTGTATTATTCGGACTGTTCTTATCCCAGCTCTTAGCCATCAGAATTTGGTTTCTTCCATTAAATTCTGAATTGTCTCCAGCTAAATCTGATCTGCATTCCTCATTCATAAGCTCCTTAAAGGAGTGAGGTAAGTAGGATACTATGGGACTTTCTACCAAATCCTTAGAGGTCACAGCCGTGATGACCAATTCCTGCAAAACACAGCAGTTACCTTTTTATTCTTTTTGGATTTATCCTTTGCTTCCCTTTAATTGCCCCTTTAACAGTTTTGTTTACCATCTTACCACTTCAGGTATACATATAAGGAGAGAAGAGAAGAGAAACAAAAATTTAAATCTAACTCAAAAAATGGGACTGAAAAGGAGTCAGGTGACAGCTTATCTAAACAGCTGAGTCTTCCACGAGCATCACTCCTTAAATTTGTAGAAAGCCTTCTCACCCAAAACAACCAGACCCACCAGTTAAAACCAAACAGTACAGAACCAGATAAACAATAAAATCTATTTAAAATGAGGTCCCTCTCTTTTATGGGTACATATTCCTATGCAAAATCTACTCGGTGGCGCCACTACGCTTGCGCATGCTCGCGCTATGTGTGAGCGCTGATGTTAAAATGCTGCAGCAAACCCTCCCACAGAGGCAAACCTGCTCTATTATTGGCTCACTCCTGAGGTGAAATTACATGCAGGTAAATGGCCTCTGACACACTTGGGTAAGCCCCTCAGTTCAGCAGAGCACCAAGATGAAACAAATCAGAGCAGTTTCAGTTACAAAGTCACACATATGCTGCACTCACAGTCATTTTCAAGCTGCCAAACTGTTCCCAAAACACAGATCTCTTGGATAGCTGCAGCTCAAGTAGATTGCACAAGTGTCCACACCTCCACATTATAAAGATGGCTAGGCAAAATTACATAGCATCTGGAGGGATTACTTTACTTGTGCAGAAAATGAATGGGATAGTAGAGGGAAAGATAACTGCACACGATCTCTTCCTTGGGCATATGACATACAGATTTAGTCTTTGCCATATTGGTCCTTGTAAGAACAGATCCAGAAGCAAATGATTTTATACTTTTATTGGACCAACACAGATATAACAAAAGAACAAAGTGCTTTAGCTTGGACCAACCCATTACTTCCTCAGAAGCTTAATGACAGTTATTTAGAAAATCCCATACTTTTAATATACAGATCCTGCAGAAAAAAAAATAGAAAAAATTCCGTTTGTTTAAAATACTCATTTAAAAATAACACAAGACACATCAGAGAAGCTGAAAAGAACCAGTTCAGCTTCAGCTGAAAAGGCCTAAATGTCAGATGTGCTTAGAGCATAACATCATGCAAGAAGTGCACTGCAAATAAAATGACTTAAGAGATACCTTCAGAGTAAGATAAGGACATCTTGAGCATAGATCTGTATAGCTCAGTTATGAGTACAGTTCATGAAAATCAAAACCCACTCGGATTGTCATAGTTGTAAGTTAAAAATAAGCCACACAAAACAGAACTACAAAAATAAATATACATGGCATACAAAGGGTTTAAAGAAAAGTGTACCTAATGTGAGCAATACTTGGAAACATTACCCAACTGTACTCTCAAACTGGTTATTATGCTCCATAAACCTTAAGGCCTTTAGTGTTGTAACAGGAGTTTATACATGATAATATAAAGTGGCAATATAAAAGCCAAACAAAAGTTGCTTGTCAAGGACCACCAAGAAACTAAGACAATGCAATCTCATATGTACAGATTTCAACTTGAGTACTAAAATGTCTAAGGAATCTGAATAGGAAATCAGGAATTAAATCCTCTAGAGGGAAGACAACTAGTTGTAAGGAGTGACACATACACACACACACACACACACACACACGCACACACACACACACACACACACACACACACACACACACACAAGTCCTAATGCACCATTATTCACATCAATCATTTCAAGTGTTATCCAAAGGAATTAAACTTGTCCTGAACCTCCAAGTAAAAGAAATTGTGCATCCTAATATGTACAGAGTTCAAAATGTGACACTGTATAATCATACTACTATGTGTGCAGTAACAGTCCAAGGATTCTGAACAGAACCACAATAAAATAAAACCTCCACCTTACCCAGGGTAAGATAACTAGTTAGAACTGAATTTACACTATACAGTATGTATGTGAGACAAGAGTCCTAACATACCTGAATTTCCACAAATAACTACAGTATTAACCCAACGTAATTTAAGCTGAGCTGCCATTCCTTATAGGACTGTTCTCAGTACAGTCACTGAAATGTGATAAGTGCACACCCAGACACCTCTTGTTTTCCCTAACTTCAAACTGTTTAATAATTGCAGTCTGTCTGACATGGCTGGAGTAAAATTAACAACTGCTAAAGGCTGGCACCAAAAATATGATCCAGAAGAAAATTGGCTACAGATAAGCAGTGAGTGAGACTTTGCAGTGTGTGTAAGTTGCAATTTGTGCTATGAGTACAGAGATGAGCTACCTGGGTTGAGGAACTTCAGTGAGGCATTAATTGCAGAAATAACATGCCCACAGCTAAAAGTTGACATCATCTGAAATATCTTCAGACAGAGCAGCACAACAAAGCTATTAACATTTTTCGTTAAACTGCGCTTATGCATAAGGACGTTTTGGAAAGTAGCACACTTTAGAGGTGTGCCTCTCCTGTTCAATCCACTGCTCTGTTGAGCAGGCGTGGCGATCCTGTACCAATGGGTGCGGGAGCTGTGTATGACAGCAGTGGTCTTCGCTTCAAAGAAAACACCGCTGTCATACACAGCGCTGATAGGCCTCACGCCCCACAAAGCTTTTGGTGCCACGCTGGGAACCCACCCAGCATGGCAAACGCCCCGCTGTCCGTTTTTTACCTAGAAATAAAAATGGTCCCACGGTGCTTCTCCTGAACCCCTTCCCACAGCCCGCACCCACCCACTGTGCACCTGCCTCCCCACAACCCCTCACCCATACTTACCTCCGAGCTTGCGGACGATCTTGCGGGGCCAGGAACACGTCTGCACTCTTCAAAGCCGACCGCGAACTGAGGAAATGCCGGTAAGCTGTATAATGGGCTAGATAGGGTGTTTTCAACTTTATTGCATATCTCAGGCATTTTTGAATTTTGCACCAATTTTAACATGGTTTTGGGACCCTTCTCATGAGATGATGTCATGGCGTTATTCGGGCCGGGTGATTTCATGCAGTGACTGCAAAATCACCCTTCGGCCCGAATAACGCCATGACAGTGACATCATTTATGAGAAGGGTCCCAAAACCCATGTTTAACATTTGGTGCAAAATTCAAAATGACTGTTTTACTGAGTGTGCATTGTGTAGTTCCTATGCACCATAAGTTTGCGATTTTCAATATTTTCACTCCAGATTTTTCAACATTGCCATTTTACCACACCTCCTCATGAACAGTACAGCTGTCATTTTTCACATCTTGCCCAAAGCGTGTTTCCGCCCATGTAGCACAATGGCACAGTCGATTGTGCGAACTCAGTGTATGGGACACATTAAGAAAATCACAGTGTCACTGTTCATGAGCAGAGCTCTTAAATGGCTATGTTGAAAATTTGGTGAACAAATTCCTAAAAATAACTGTTTTATGAGCGATGCTATGCAGTTCCTACGCACGTCAGAAGTTTGTGAATTTTCAATATTTTCACTCCAGATTTTAAACATTGCCATTTTACCACACCTCCTTATGAGCAGTACAGCTGTCATTTTTCATCCTGCCCAAAACATGTTTCCGCCTATGTAAGTGCAGAATGGCGCAGTCAGTGTGCAAAATCAATGTATGAGACACAGTAAGAAAATCATAGTGACACTGTTCATTAGCAGAGGTTTTAAAATTGCAATGTTGAAAATTTGGTGAAAAAATTCCTAAAATGACTGTTTTACTAGAGCGCATGCCACAGTTCCCACGCACCGTAGGTTTGCGAATTTTCATTATTCTACACTCCAGATTTTCAACATTGCCATTTTACCACACCTCCTTATGAGCAGTACAGCTGTCATTTTTCACATCCTGCCCAAAACGTGTTTCCGCCTATGTAGCGCACAATGGGGTAACAAAAAGGTCATATGAAAATTTATTGTGCAAATACCATCAATCGCACAGGGCATTAGGTAAAGCACCATAAGTGCCAAACACCACTGCAAATACCTGCAAGCAACATTCAGCATTGACAAACGCTTGTTAAATTTGGTAAAACGAGGTCACCACTTGATATATATCAACACACCACAATTAGTAAGTTTAAAATAGTGAAGAGGAGCAGAGGTTTGAACCCATAGCCAAAACAATTAAAATGTATTTGCATGGAGAGCTTTCAGTAATGCAGAGGAACAGCATAGAACAATTCTAGGCAGGCTGATGGAGATCCTGTATATGATGGCCAAAGAGGACATCTCTATTAAAAAGTTTGAAGCGATAGCAAAACAAATAGAGAGGCAGTATAGTGCAGTGGTCTAAGGCTCTGTGCTGCAAATCTGGTCATGTCCAGCAGACTAGACCTGGGTTTAATCCCACATCTTCCACTTGCATACTGTGTGAATCTGAGCAAGTCACTTAACCTCCTTGTGTTCCCAGGTCGCTCCTGTAAAAGCTTTCAGCTTAGTGTGCTACTCCTGGTTAAACAACTAAATAAAAAAAAAGAGAGTGCCATGGAGTGCATTTGAGCAATATGTACATTAATGCTATTAGTAGGAAAGAACTCCCAATGTGTATTACGCAGACCTAGAGAAAACCTTCTGGCAATTGTCAAAATGCAAATTATTTTTCAGTGCTTATGGACGGTAGTACTGACAGTGGTGTAATTGAAAAGGAACTGGTTTATGAATTTATGTAAATCCCAACAATGGTCAAGTGGAAATTATATTTCTACAAATGAAAGCTGGTTCAAGTGAGGGACTGAAAAATCTCCTCTTAGATATTCTTGCAGAGAATGGCCTTAGTATAAAAATGGTGGGGTTCGGGGCTAATGGGGCAGCTGTCAACATGGGTGTAAGACGAGGTCTTGCTGCACTTTTATGGGAAGACATTGAGTGGTGGTTAGTTGCTGTTCACTGTTTTCACACAGATTAGAACTGGCCATAAAAGAAGCTTTGGATAACACCTATTTCAATGAAGTTTCAAACTTTCTGACCCAATTGTTTTGTCTCTATCAGAAAAGTCCTAAGCGACTCAGAGAGTTGCAGTCCCTGCCCAGGCAATGGAGATGTCAGTTGAAAAGCCCAAGAAGGCCCATGGCACACGTTGGGTGCAGCATGAACTTCTTGCCACCTGGGCTGTTACCAAATCATACTCTGTAATTTGTGCCCATTTAGAATCTATGGCAGCAGACCCAACTCATGACAGGCCAAAGCCAAGGGGTGTTGCAACTTCTGAATAAATTCCACATGGTGTCACATCTTTGTATTTTGAACAGTTGCTTCAGCCACTTGCAGATTCTCACTAGCATTTCAAAAGATGCAGTTGAAATGCCAGAGCTACTTAGCTCTGTTGAAACTCTGAAAACAGAAAAGGCAGAGTGGGCCCATAGGTGGTGAACCTTGAAATTTCTAAAATGGGTGTGATGTTCTTTCAGGAGTATGAAATTACTTACAACACAAGGGTGTGAACACTATTTCTAATTAAAACCTGTTAATATGTCAACACTGAGAGTGTTGCAAAAGTCTGTTTGACGCTGATGGTAGTATCCATAACTATATGGTTTTGTCCAGATCCAACAGACCCAAAAGGAGCTGGAGCTGTATGATAACAAAAACATTACCGTAATGGCTGACCATTTTCAACACTTTTGCAGCCTGACTGCTTTGACAGCGCTTTTGCTGCTTGCCGGAATGGCAAGAGTTTAAGCTTTTAGCTCAAATAAATTTCATAAATCTGTTGTCCTCTCGCTGTCTGGTCATAGCTGGTATATGACACTCAAAATTTTATCCTAATCTGTTGGAACTTGTGGAATGTGTTGAGAATATTTCCTGTGTCTAAT
The DNA here is from genome assembly GCA_016271365.2 of Neoceratodus forsteri. Classification (NCBI taxonomy): domain Eukaryota; kingdom Metazoa; phylum Chordata; order Ceratodontiformes; family Ceratodontidae; genus Neoceratodus; species Neoceratodus forsteri. Next base: position 687,608,713 of record CM028132.1, read on the forward strand.
GCAATAGTAGAAATGTGTTTTCAACTATAAACCAGGTAAAATCTGACTGGAGAGCATCTCTGGCAGAGGACACTGTAGAAACATCTATTTATTTATTTAAAGATTGGTTGCTGGAAAGGCACAGTGAGCCAAGACTCATTTCCAGGTGCGACCTGGGGACTTGAGGAGCAGATCATAACAAAGGGTGACAAATATGCATAAAATACAAAATACAGAATGCTAAGGCAAAGTGTACATTATGCCACATTGAAATAAATGCGTTACATAGCATAGATGCAAGATGCAATAGTTAGGAGATTTCAACAAACTGCAAATAAAAATAATAATCGTAAGGCAGGACAGGTAAGCCAACAGGAAAGGAGGAGTCAGGGGACTGCAACTTAAATGGTTAGAAGCTTAGGGCAAATGCAGGAGGTTACTGGAGATGGTCTAAGCAGAAATTTAATGCCACAAATGAAGGGTAAGACACATGGAGGTGGGGAGTTTGTTTCAAAGGAAAGGAGAAAGTGTGTTGATCAGCTGAAGTGTGGACTTGAGGTCGGCCTCCTTGGCAGTGGACACTGTAGAAACACTGATTCGCATTAAAGCAGGGTCCCCCAGATGAATTCAACCCAGAATGGGCTGTAGATATATTCTTTTAGTCAAGCCAAGACATCCTGGTGATATGGCAGCTCAGGATGGTGAATCTCCAGTTTTCTCCTCCCAAAACAAGTTAGAATTACAGGCTACAAGCCTGGTGGAGAAGAATAGCAACTAGACGACCCAATAAGAAAATCAACCCAAACTTTTGATTGCTGAGTTTTATTTTGTTATTTTTAATTTGTCACGGTCATGAATTTTGTCACAGTCACAACTGTAACGGTCTGCTTCTCAACAGACATCATGCTCTGAGGCCCTTGAATAATGTGCTCTGCTGCATACTGCTGTTTGAGTCAGAAATGGCTAAAATAAACAGATACTGTCTGAAACTGTGTACAACGGTATTTTATCAATGTATATACACAACGATAAGTAGTTATTATAGGGTTTAGAGTAGAAATACCAATTTTTTAAACTGCTAATCAACTTTAGCCAATTCTAATCATTTTCATTTTGATTAGCAAAGGCCGCTAATCAAGTCTCCGACACTAATGTTCACCCTGCAAGAAGTATATTTTGGAATCTTTTTTCTGTGTTTCTAGGTAAAAAATCCTTCCTCCATCCTTGTTGTTTACTGACCATTATTTCTGCATTCACTGTATAAAAAGGTTTTGTATTCTTCTGTGCTCTGTGAGTGAGTCAGTGTCTGACTGTGTGTGGTCCCTAATGAGATAGCAGGCCCATTTACATTACAGTGCTGTTGCATTTTTGGACAAATTAAAGTTACTGGTTGTTCTAAACAATTTCTACTGGTTCCTGTTTATTATTAAGGTATTGCTGTGTAGTGGCAATATCTATTTAATGTGACAGTATTTAAAAAGATTGGGGAGCTGTTTGGTCACCTGACCATTTATTTGAAATGTCTCAGGTAAGCAATGATGCTGAAGATGGCAAACGCACCTATACGGAGGTAGTTGTTAGTAGCAATCATGGGACTGGGAAGAGTAATGTCTCAGCGGTGCATCCTCCAAGTGAGGAATTGTGGAAGCACAGGCTTTGTCTTCTTCCCAAAAGTGTGGCAGGTCAGGCTGGGTGCATCCCACTCTGAGTGGTGCGGGGGTGATGGTCAGTGGTGGATGTTTAATCTCCTCGGTAAGTTGTAGCACAAGAAGCCAGTCACCAAGTCTAGTAGTGGTAGTGGTGGTACTGGTAGTGGTACTGCATCTGGTGAAGGTGGTGCTGCTGGCAGCACTACTTTTGGTGTGGAAGCTGGTGGTGCTGGTGTTTGTGTCGTGGAGGGTTCTTCTGTGGAGACATATATTGTAGAAAAGGATAAGAAACCCACCATTGTTACGCATACTAGTCATGTAACATATGGGACACATGCAGTGCATAAAGGGGTTGTGGCTCTGAGTCCCAGTGTCCATACCACTTAGTGTGCAGTTGCAGTGCAGACCACCATTACGCCTGCGGCAGTGCCACCTATGAGTCATGATGTGCGGTGGTTGAAACGGAACACAGGTCTGTGCCTGCTGTTGTAGAGGATGCTCCCATAGATGAAAATGAGCAACCGAAACAGCATCCAGCAGAGGACGTAGAAGCTGAAGAACAGGAAGGAGAATTATATGATGATGATGTGGAGTATATTCCTGATCCTGCAAAGTTACCATTGGATGATGAAGAAGAGGAGGAGGTGTCTGCTAGTCAGAAGAAGCAGAAGACACCCAGGAAATCTACTGTTTCTAAAAATGTTGGTTGTGGGCGTAAAACGACTGCCAAAGATGGATCACCTGCTGCCCAGAAAGCGTAAAGCCAGCGTTGGTGGGTCTTTTAAAAATGCCTTAAAGACCCATTTATGGTCAAAGGCTTACCCCTGATGATGATTTTATTGTATTTCATGAATTCAGTTGTTATTGGGTTGTGTTTATTTTACTATTTTATGTAGTTGCTGTAAAGGCGCTTGGTTTTAAGAAAGGCATGGTATAAATAAAGTTTTATTATTATTATTTATTTAGCCAGGGTGACGGTGGTGGTGGCAGTGGACATGGTGAAGGAGAGAGTCCAACTCCTGAACCTGTTGTTCCTGCCCAAAGGCTAAAGGGTCTGGGGTATGGGCATATTTTGAAATATGCACAGGTGACTGTACTTTACATGATGTCTGATTTGTTTGGTGAACATCAGCAATGGTTGGCTACCAGCTCTGAGCACCTCCGTATTAGCACCCTCTTGCACACACATTATCATCATGAGTGAGCTAAAATGACTGGCTCGGCTGTACCTGAAAACAAGGCTATATTGGTGAGGACCTCATGTGATCCCAGGAAGAGATACCTAGGAGGGGTATTGTTTCTTCCAGTCTGAAGGCCAACTAATCCATCGTCCCCAGTTGCTCCACCCATGGCCATAAGATAGCAGATTACCCTGCAGCAATGCAGAGCACATGGAAAGTTTGCTTCTGGGCATGCAAAAGCTAAAGAGATAAACAGGGCTGTTGTGGAGCTGCTGGTAGAAAACTTACTGCCCTTCTCCTTTGCCTCTAGACCTGCATTCCACAGGTTAATGCATACAGCTGAGCCTCGGTACTTTGTGCCATCACGACATTTCAATCAAGTAGAATTGCCCGAGTTGTACAAGAATGTTTCTTCCTAGGTTTTCCACAGCCAGCGGCAGTCTAGTATCCCATAAGTTCATCTGACAACAGACATGTGGATGAGTGATCAAGTAATGGCCTACATGGTAGTGATGGCACATTGGTGTGACTTACTGACACTGAAGACAAAGGCTGGAGGGTGTTGGCAGCAGTGTAAGGTGTGGTACTGGTCATCCTGATAGTGCAGAGAAATGTTTTGCAGCATTAGTCATTACTGATTTTCGATAACACCCATACTTCTGGCCATTTACTGGACAAGCAATTGTCTGTAGGCTGGGGCAGTTGTTATTGACAATGCTGCCAGTGTTTTGAGAGATTTCGATGATGACAGTACACCCAAGTGCCGTGTCTCACCTACTGCCTACACTTGGTTGTGCATAATCTGCTCAGCAAAAACAGAGCTGCTGAGGATATAGTGGTTGCATTAAAAATATGTGCCCACTTTTCACACTCCATTAGGGCCAGGAGGAACTGCATGTGTTGCAATGAGAAAAACACCTTCTAGAACATACTCTGATACAGGACTGTGTGACGAGGTGACCTCAACATATCATATGTTGGAGTGGTTCCATGAGCAGAAGTTGGCCATTCATGGCAATCTGTTCTGAAATAAAATCAGTGGAGCAGATGTTATGGTGCTTTCCAGCAGTTGGCATCTGGTCAAGACATTAGTGGAGGTCATGGAAACATTTGATGCTGTCACGAGGAAAGTCAGTTTGACCTCATGCATGAACATATGGGTAGACACTCCAGAGAGGGTGGAAAGGATGAGCAGAGATCTGAGAAAACTAGAGGAGTGGTCAAGGGTATGGCAGCTGAGTTTCAGTGCAAAAGTGCAAAATAATGCACTTAGGGCACAGAAACCCAGGGTGAGTACAAGAGTGGGTGGAGTGGTATTGACGACCACCAAGCAAGAAAGAGACCTGGATAATCATATCAGATGACCTAAAGGTAGCCAGGCAGTGCAACAAGGCAGTAGGGAGGGCTAATGGGATGCTGGGGTACATAGAGAGGGGTATCACTAGCAGAAAGAGGGAGGTGGTGGTCTCAGTATAGACTGCTGGTAAGACCCCACCTAGAGTACTGTGTCCAGTTCTGGAGACCACATCTCCAGAAGGACATAGAGTGGAGGCAGTCCAGAGGTGGCAACTGAAGTGGTGCAGGGTCTGCATCAAAACCCTATGAGGACAGACTAAAGGACCCTATATTGTACACCATAGAAAGAGGAGGAGGGGAATATGATAGAGACCTATAAATACCTCACAGGGGTAAATAAGGCATAGGAGGGAAGTATTTTCAGAAAAAGGTGCCTCATGGAACAAGGGACATGCTATGAAGCTGGAGTGGAGATTCAGGAGAGATGTGAGGAAGTACTTTTCACAGAAAGAATGGTGGATTCCTGGAACAGCTTTCCAGCAGAGGTTGTGGGGATGAAAAAAGTGGTGTGGTTCAGGAATGCATGGATAAGCACAAGGAATCATAGTGGAAACGAACAGGGAGTAAGAAAAACTGTAGATCTGACATGGTCTGTGGTAATAGTGCAGGTAGGGAGAAATGGGCAGACTGGATGGGCCAAGCAGTCCTTATCTGCCTTCGAATTCTGTGTTTCTATGATACTTCCACAGCTCAGATTTTTACATGTATTCTTGGAACAGAAGAGTTTCCACTATGGATCTGAGCGAGATAATGAATCACAAGTTGCAAAGGGCGTCGTAACTCATTGCTAAATCTCCTGCATGGCAACAGAAGAGTTTAACAGATGTTCATAGGATCAATATCCTGTCAACTATGTAGGACCCATGGTTGAAGGATGAACTTGTTAATATCCTTCACTCTGACAGTATCGTTGAACAGTGGCGAGATGTTCTGGTTCAGTGCTTGTCGCAGATAACTGATTCTTTTTTTAAACTTTATTTTATTCAGTTATGCAAGAGACATACAGAATAAAATCTTGGTTCCAAGTCATAGAGACCGAGACAGACATGAGATAACCAAGGAGAAACAATCATCTAGTCACCCAATGTCATCCATACATGGGGTAATTCTATAAATACAACCAGTTACAGAATAAGGAATGAAATCGATGTAGCTACTAACCGCATGACTATGGACTGTATCCCAAGAATGTGTGTCTCATAAAGTTCTGGAGTGAATCACTCATATAAAGCCCACCAGTGGCTTTATTTTAGTCCATGAAACCAGTGACGATAACAGTATCCAAAAACTGATGAAGCAAGCCAGGATAGAGTCAAATTTCCAACCGATGTTAATGTCTCAGCAGTTTGGAAAAAAGAACATTTTTCTTTTACAAGAGATAAAAGTAGGCAATAAACTGGTAAAGTATCCCATCTATGTAGGGGGCCAAATATAAACTAATTAAGCATTAACCTGTTCTGCAGTAATAATGAACCACAAAGTGTCACAAACAGCACACTACAAACTTCTGTCACGTATAAGGAAATTAGACCTCGGTATTAGTAATAATGAACCACAAAGTGTCACAAATAGCACACTACAAACTTCTGTCACGATAAGGAAATTAGACCTCGTATTAGTAATAATGAACCACAAAGTGTCACAAACAGCACACTACAAACTTCTGTCACGTATAAGGAAATTAGACCTCGGTATTAGACCATATACAGCTTTTATATACAGATCCTGTAACTAGATATTTGGTAAACTACTGATAAATTCAACACCTATTTACTCAAAATCGTTGAACCCAAACCCAACAGAGGTGAAAACATATGTTTTTTGGGAAGGACGGCTGGAGAATTACACAAACTTGCTCCATGCAGAGGCATAGCACAAATGCAATTAGTGTATTGAGTGCTGTACATTTTCCTGACCATACAGTCATGCCATCTTAGCCTTTCTTCATCTACACTTGAGGTGCCAAGAAGACTAGAAAAGAAACCATAATTTTATGTAAACAGCACTCCCCACCATACATCAGTAGAAAGGCTCCTCATTTTGTTCAAAACCCACTTTCTCAAACCTGCTCTCATCCAGTTACTAAGTAAAGTATAGATTTATTTATTTAGGAGTGACCAAAGTGTGCCTGAGTTCAGTTCATCATATAATAAAGTAGGTATGATCAATGTCAGTTATCAACCTCCCCTCTGAGACAGGAGCATGAGGGGGTCACAGCAAAATCTTCTTTAACTTTTACAACTTTTTTCTCCACTTGATGAATCGTTAAAAAATTTAGATTTTCCCAGCATAGGACATTTTCAGTTTAGTGGGAGTTGCAATGAATGTGAGATGCCAAGGGATATTAAACCTGCTTGGACAGCGTTGAACACCTTATGACATTGTTTCATGACGTAGCTCAGGTCAGGAAGAAAACAAGTGGGTTCCAGCCAGTAGGGTTAGCTGGCACTTCCCTTCTGCTGCCGCCAGGATAGTGTCCTTGACAGGGGACCACAGATTACGATGATAGTATGAAGCAAGTCTGGGTCAGATGGTCTTTTCTCAAATTTACCCTATAGGACTTGGAAATAGAACCCTGCAAGTCGAGGTCTGACATATTTTCACTCAGTCCAAGAGATATGGAGGCAATCCTTGCCTTTCTTTGCCCTCTGGAGCCCCAGGCAGTCTCACATTTGACAGTCTTGCTGCATTTTCAAGTGGTTCAAATTTTAGCAGCATAATACAGATCTCTTGCAGTAGCTGCAGTAGGTACCACAGTTTTGTCTGCAGTATTTTTGGCTAACTGTGCTTCCATCTAAACAGAGTCTGCCTTGGTTTCAGTATGGTGGCTTTATTATTGAACATGTCCAACTTTTGTCAAGATCTTTGACACATCACTAAGGTCCTATTCTGCTTGCAAAACCTCACTGTTGGAGGTTCAGCTTCATTAGGCTGCACAATGTGAGGGCCACCATAGCTTCTTCCAGCTTCTGTCTGTTTGCTCTGTGGAGGTTCTCATGGGACTGTATTCTTCAGTTTCCCATATCAGATGAGCTTGATTTCAATGCTGAATAATCCACCGAGTGTTAGATACAGGTTAGGCAACTTTTGCTTGATTTATTTACTGCTTAAACTTCTAAAAGAAGAAATAGCTAAGGCCTGCAATGGAGCTATCCTGAAGTGCTAACTTCACCATCAGCTGCCAGCCACCCCACCACCTCCCCGCAAATGGTTGATTCTTGCCCATATAATGATCCTGAGGTGGAGGAACATCAAAGAGAAGACAAATGTAAGTCGAATGTGGAGAATGTCAGACAATCATTTGTGTCTACCTGCACAGGGCATCATTACTGAACTGAATGTATTCCATGAACCTGAAGATGAGGACTCAGAAGAAAGCAACACTCAAGAGATCCATTAACATCAATCATCAGCTGAAGGACTACTGAGAGACTGCCTAACTCTTCCTTGTGGTTTGGATCCACTTATTTATTTATTTAGTTAGATCTTGGATTACAATACCTTTGAGCTCGTTTACAAATGTTCCACGTCAGCTATAAAGAAAACAGTAAGCAGCATAGATGTACATTACAGGAAGAAAAAGAAAAAAGGCATCAGATACAGTGCAGTACAGGTCATGATGTTACAAGTTGTAACTGGCTACTACATACAAAAGCAAACCTATTTATTTTATTTTAGTCTTTGGTAATGGGATAAGGCCACTAGGCACCGTGCCTGCTTACAGGGTGACCTGGGAGCACTGGGTGGTTAATGACTTGCTGAGAGTCACACGGTATACAAGTGGAGGTTGTGAGAATCAAACTCAGGTCTGATCTGCTGGATGTTCCAAGCTCATTCATAGCTCGTTACTTTCTAACCTCTAGGCTATACAGCCTATATTGAATACAGTGCAAACATAGGTTAAGGTGTTACCAGTCATAAGTGGTAACTACATACAAAAGCAAGACTATTTAACAATACTACAGGCAGCATTGTGATGCAGGATTAAACAACATGCACAGCAGCTGACAGCTCTTAGTAGCAGACAGAAATTAGGCCTAGTCAAGGAGGCAGCAGGAGGAGAGCAGTAAGTGAGGGGTTGACAAATGGGGAGTGAGGGGTTGGGATGGGAATAGTTGGAAGGATTAAGAAGAGGAGACATGGGCGGCTGTCTGGCTGCCAGGTGCAGTGAAATGGGCAGAAAGTGCAAGTGCGGAGCTGTACTAGGGAGAGCACACTTGTCCCAACTTAGATGTGGCAGTCACAGCTGCTGAGTGCTGAGAGTGTTTCCATAGCTTCCACTTGAAGGGACCAAGTTTTGTTTCAGTAAATCACTGTGTAGGGAGTTGAGCCAGTTGGGGGCACGTTAGGCAAAGGATCTCTGACCCTGAGAGGTACAGAATGGGACCTTAAAAGCTGACTGTTTTCCTTCTGGTAAAGTAGGGGTTGGTCATGAGGGATGGACACCCGGGGTTTGGCCCAAGGATGTTTTCTTACTAAGCAGGCAGGTTTGTATTGCAATCTGCCCTTTAAATGAAGCCAACTGAATTGTGCGTAGAGGTCACAAGTGTGCGTTAGTCAGTTGGCTCCTGTACTAAGCCTACATGCTTTATTTAAGGCAATGGAGACCTTTTAAGGGTGGTGTCGAAGCTGCACCATAAACAACCAAACCTTAAATACTGGAGCTCTAAAATATGTGTTTGGCCTGAACTGCTTCAGCTGGATGTTTACTTTTATCATGCCCATGCAGCAGCACATATTCAGAGCATGTTTTAAGCACTGTTGAGCAATTGCAAGTGACATCAGAACTGGACTGAGCATGGGTACTGTGGAAAAGCTCACATTTCTTAAAATGAGTAAGGACTTTGGCCAGTGTCTTATTCGCCACTGGATGTCAGTTTGGCAGCTCTTCTTGACAGTCCTGGGGAAGTGATGCAGCTGATACTGGATGAGAAGATGGAGAGGATTAGACAGTATGATACGATGTACTGAAGTTGGTTCTGGCTGGTATAGCACTTCTGTGCTAAAAAGTACCACCGTGTCTCATCCTGAATCATAAAAATCATTAAACATCTTGTGTGCCTGGTTCTAATGCTAGCAGATTACACTCACACATTCAACAAAAGAATAGTGCCTCATCATAGCCCTGTCCCTATCCTGTAGTTCGTGACCACTTGTCTAATGTGTTCTCGTGCAGCAGAGCAACTGGATTTGTGACCTATCAGTCACTGTATAAGAATCTCAGCAAGACAGTATTCCCACTCCCTTACCACAGTCCATCAGTCCCCCACTCCCAAATGAGCGTCCTTGTGCATAGTCCAGATGTCTAGTGTACCAACCCATCTTCTTTGTTTGTCCATCCACCGGAAGTGGAAGGATCAGCTGGCCATGAGTTTGGCTGCAGTTACAATCCCTTCCCTTCTTAAAAGGACAAGAGTAGAAATTATACTTTGGACAGAAATTGGCTAATGCTGCCATAAGGTATTAGGTTATGAAGCACAGGTGTGTCTCTTGCTAAATTCCTTTAAAAAGGGACATATGCTGTCATGTCAAAACAATGAAGGAACTACCATGGAGGAAAGTGAGCTTTACAAATTCTTTTGTTTTATGTTCAAGCAAAAAAAAAGGTTGTCCTTAATGGAATAAATGTTATTTGTGACAGCACTACTGTGGTCAGTAGTAAGTACTTTGCATGTGAATATTACGAACATACAAAGAAGCCAGCAGAAAAAGGCCATTTGGTCTATCGAGTCTGGTCGACAGCAGCCCACAGCTAGACTAATGTCCCTGCCCTCCCTCCCCACTCCTCCCATCCTCCCTACCCATGATCTTTACCTTCTCCCATACCTATCCCAGCCTCTTAAAGCTGCCTCTCAACGAGATGACCTCTTCCGCAGTGCATTCCAAGTGTCCACCGCCTCTGAGAAGAAGTGCTTCTGACTTCTCTTCTAAACCTCCCACCCTCCAGCTTAAGACTGTCCCCTCATGTTATGGTTGCCACTCAGCTTAAAGAGACTCTCCTTGTCAACCTTATTTATCCCTTTCAAGTACTTGAAGGTCCCAATCATGTTCTCTCTCTCTGTACTGTCTTCCAGGGAGTACATGTTCAGTGCCCTCAGCCTCCTCATATGCCTTACCCTGCTGACCTGCTATCATCTTTGTAGACCTCCTCTGACCTTTCCAGCAGGTTAATGTCATTTTGAGATGTGGGCACCAGTACTGAACCCCATACTCTAGATGTGGCCTTACCAGTGACCTGTACAAGGGCAGTATATCCTCTTGTCTCTACTACTGATCCCTAGATATACATCCCAGCATCTTGTTTGCCTTTGTTGCTGCTTTCTTGCACTGCGTGGATTGCTTCAGATCACTAGTGATCATAACTCCAAGGTTCTTCTCCTCCTGAGGCAGATACTTGACTCCACCCAGGTTGTACTCCGTACTGGGATTCTTGGCTCCAATATGCATAACTTTGCATTTCTTGGCATTGAAGCTAAGCTGCCAGATCCTGGACCACCTGCCCAGCTTTTCCAGATCTTCCTGTAGATCCTGTATCCCTTCAGCTGTGTCCACTCTCCCACAGAGCTTGGTGTCATCCGTGAATAGGCACATTTTGCCCTTAATGCCATCCCCAATGTCATTGATGAAGACATTGAACAACACAGGCCCCAGCACTGAGCCCTGCGGGACCTCGCTGGTTACCTCTCTGCTGCCAGATTACTCTCCTCCCACAACCACCCTCTGGGTTCTGTCCTCAGCCAGTTTTCCACCCATCTGGCCATCTTTTCCCAACCCCGAGATCCACCAACTTCCCAATCAACCTTTGTAAGTACAGAGTCAAAGGCCTTGCTGAATCCTCAAGATAGAGGTTGTCTACCACTTGGCCCCTGTCTACTGTCTTAGTGACACAGTAAATCAGATTTATTTGACACGATCTCCTCCCCATGAATCCATGCTGCCTCACATCCTGGAGACTATGCTCCTTAGATATTCCACCAACCTTTCCTTTAATATGGTCTCTGTGAGCTGGCCCACAATGGAGGTCAGACTGACTGGTCTATAATTCCCTGGGTCATCCTTGGGATCACTTTTGTGGCAGGGCACTACATGTGCTATTCTCCAGTCCTGTGGTACCATGCCTGACTCTAATGAGCAATTAAATAGGGTCTGCCAGTGGCCCTGTCAGCTCCTCAGCCAGTTCCTTTAGTACCCTTGGATGTACTCTGTCCGGGCCTGGTGATTTTTCCACCTTCAATGTCAGCAGCCCTTCCCTCACTCTGTCCTCCTCTATCACTACATCTGTGTTCCCTTCCCCACTTCTCTTTCCCTCCTGAACGCACTGGTCCATCCTTCTCCCTGTTGAAGACGGAACAGAAGTATTCATTTAGCATCTCTGCTTTTTCCCATTATCCTCCACCCACTCCACCCCTTTCTTAAGCCTAACAATCACTTCCTTCTTGTCCCTTTTCTCACTTATATAGTGAAAGAAAGCCTTTTCCCTTCTTAATTCCTTCAGCTATCTGCAGCTCCTTCTGTGCCTTTGCTCGCCAGACTTCTTACTTGCCTCACTAGCCAGCCTTAGGTAGTTTGCCCTATCCACCTCTCTCTTGGTTTTCCTGAATTTTCTGTAGGTCAACCTTTTCCCTTACTGCCTGGGCAACTCCAGAACTAAGCCAGCTGGCACTCTTGGCCCTTATGCTTCCCCTGAGTCTAATGCACCTCATCTGTGGCAACCAGTATTCCTTCCTTAGTGATGGACCACTTTGGTCCACCCCATATCTGCTCTGATGCCTACCAGACGGCTCCATCTTACAATATTGCAATACTGTCCACTTAAACTGTGCATCTGTTATTAGCACATGCAAATTTTGTATTTTTTACATGTGTACTACTACTAATCTGATATGAGTCAACAGTGCACTGCAATTTTAATCAAGCTGTTAATGGCTAACAATGACATTTGCTCTGGTTATTGGGTATTTTTGGTTTGAGTTGCTAAATGGAAAAAATCAAAGTTATGATGGAGTATTTTTAATGAGGCAGTATAGCTGCAGTGGTCTCTAGGCTCTCAGCTGCAAATCTGGTGACAACCAGCAAACCAGACTTGGGTTTGAATCCCACAGCTTCCACTTGCATACTGTGTGGCCCTGAGCAAGTCACTTAACCTCCTTGTGCTCCCAGGTTGCTCCTGTAAAAGCTTCCAGCTTAGTGTGCTATACCTGGTTAAACAACTAAATTAAAAAAAATATGATTTAACAACCATTTTTGGCTGGTCTGAATTAAGTCTGGCATATCATCTTTGAATTTTGAATTTTTAGGGTCAGAGAACAGGCCAGTACACCAGGCTAGGCAAATAATAGCTCAAACAATGTATGTATATATATATATATATATATATAGATATTGCTTACAGCAGGCAGAAAGGGGCAATTGCCCTGGTAGTTCCTAAGTAGACTACAGGTATAATATAGACAACAAAGCATGCATCAGGGGCTGTGGTGGCCCACAAGTTACCTGGGTGGCCTAGGCGACCTGTCAATCAGTACAGTGCAATAAATCATTATTACTAAGGGATAGGACAACAAGGACAGCAGGTGTTAACCTGAACTTCAGCTAATGCACAAATGAATCACCTGTGGCCATAATGTACATGACCCAGTCTTGCCATTTAGCTTGAAATTGGGGCAACCATCCATGCAATGAGGCAGTGACACATACCATGATATAGCTATTATTTATGATATATCACCAGGACTCCACTGTAGGATTTATTCTGCATCCAGAGCCTTGCAATGGCTTTTTGACTGCTAGGATGTATAGATATGCAAACAAATGAAGAAATCAGCACAAGACAGCCATTTGGTCTATCTAGTCTGCTTGTATTGCTGGGTCCACAGCTTGAGCTACTGATCCTGCCACCCCTCCCACTCCTCCCATCCTTTCCATCTTCCCATCATGACCCTTACCTTCCTCCTATGTCTATCCCAGCCTCTTGAAGCTTACACACCATCTCTTTGGGGAGACATTTGACACCCAGTGAGGGAACAGACACAATAACCATAGTTGGTGACACTATCCCCTGGAAGGGACGGAAGCTGTAGTTGATCAGAAATTTCCATCCAGGAGGTGGAAAGGGCTGGGTATTGCCAGAATGTGTGAGTATGATCTGCATAGAGGAGACCACTGTACCTCCAGCAGTGAACATATTCTGGGAACATACATTTAGATCGAATTACTGGGTTTCAAAAGAACCAATATCGGCATTTCCAGTGAACTTTCTCCATAGTATGGAGGCAGTTACTTTGAGAGAAGGAGAACATATTTCAGCCAAACTGGATATGTGATAGAGGGTTTAATTCTTGATTCCATTTATCAAGGGTAGACTAAGTAGAATACCCCAGGAGATCCTGGAGTTCTCTACATGCTGCCAGGTATCTCCTGAATAGCTCCATCAACAAGCAGAGGAGCAATGAGCCAAATCTGGAGGTAGGTTCAGCCACCCTCCTTGTGTAGGAGGGATGTCTGCACCTGAAGATAATGGAAGTGTCTCGACCCGTAAGACCATACTTTAGTTTCAGCTGCTCAAATGGGAGTACCCTTGTGCATCCAAAATCTGAAACATATACGTGAGGCCCAATTGTCTCCTCTTGAAGGTATGATCAATTTGGATGGGGACAAACTTTGAGTTTGCAACCAAGACTCTACAAAAACAAAAAAAGCAAAGGGAATTTAGGAAGATGATGCAACCTGAACCAGACCTGCAGTGTCTGAGCAGTGAAATCAGCACAGTCTAACAGGTGGTGATCCACATGATAGCAGAACAGGAGTTTACCAATATAATACACATCATATAAAATAAATTTATTTGTTTCAAGGGGGTCTATCGGGCAAATCCAACAATATACAATATGTAGATGATCAGCCCTTGCATAATTTTATAAGTTAGGAAGGTTATCCATACCCACAGTGAAGGTTAACTACAGAAGGAAATATCTTACTCTGAGGTGGTGTCTCCCCGATAAAGTGGGAGATTAGCCTGTTCCAGGACAAAAAGTAGCAAGGGGCCAGTAGACTGGGAAGGGTCTGCAAGAGATATAATACAGTATACGAGCAGACTTCATTTTGTACTGTCTCTAGCCTGGAGAAGAAAGGATTTGTAGTTCACTCCAGTAGTGGACATCATTAGCCAAGGTGATAGTGAAGGGTTCATAATTCAGAAGTTCCCGATTTTCCAGATTTGTGGAGGTCTGGACACCAAGATATTTTAATTTGGTGCTTCTCCATTTCATGGGAAACTTTTGTTGGACAGCTGTTGAAGGAGAAGAGGTAAGTAGCAAAACCTCTGTTTTCAGATGTTTAGGGAAAAGCCAGCCAGGAGCCAAAGGTAAGAAGCACTGGGATGGATACATCAGGGTTCAACAAAGTGAGGAGACTATCATCAGCATATGGGTTGCTGTATATTGAACACCATCTAAGGGTATTCCCTCTACCTCAGGGGACTGGTGTAGAGTCACTGCTAGGGGCCCTATATCTAGCACAGTCAGTAACAGCAAACAGACAGCCCTGTCTGGTGCCCTGTTGAAGGTTGATAGGGATGCAAATGAGTAACTGACTCTAGCATATGCCTGGGAGGTGCGGTAAATATTCTGAAGCTGGTCCAGGAAAGCAGCAGGAAATCCGGCTACAAAGAATATCCCAAAGACATCTCCAGGATACCCTGTCAAACACCTTCTTGGTGTCCAAGCTGATAAGCACCACTGGAATCAATTGTTGAGTAATGTATTCCATGAGGAGCAGGGTTCATCAGATATTAACTGTTGTCTGTCCATATTGGAAAAAGCCAGTTGGTCAGGATGAATAAGGGAAGGAGGAGGCAGTCCAGTCTCCATGCACTGATGGCCATGTACAGTTTACTGTCTGCATTCAGAATGGAAATCTGACAACAAGAGGTGGGGTATGTAGGGTCTTTTCCAGTTTCAAGATAGCAGATAGAGTGGCATAGTTTCAAGGGGTGGGGATGTAGAGATATCCTCATTGACCACCTGAAAAGTGTGGTGTAAGTGGGAAAGCAGTAGGTTAGAGAAGAACTTGTACAACTCTGACTGATCGCCATCCAGGCCTGGACATTTAAGTGTTTTTGGCTCCTGGAGGCTGACTGAATTTCCTCTATCTGAATCGGAATAACAGACTTTGATGAACTACTGAGAGGATTAGGAGAGAGAGACATGAGAGAAAACCAAAATTTCAGAGATGGAGGAGGGAGGACTCCATGTACAGGGTCTGGTAATATTCATGGACTATTCTCAGTATTTGATGAGTGTCATGTATAAGTAGTGCTGAGTGGAGGTTCTTGAGCTGAAGGACACAGGCAGCTCTTCTTTATGCTCAGAACCTCCGAGCCAGGAGCTTGGTACCTCTAGCACCTCCCTCATAATAGGTGTGATGAAGGAAAATCAGAGCCTGCTGTACTCTGCTGTCCACGGTGGCTTGAATAACAATCTTAAGGGAGATGATGCGGGCTGCCATCACCCTGTCATCTTTGGTGTAGAGTGCCAGCATGCAGTTGCTCTGTCAACTATGTATATCTATGATTCTGCAAGAGTCTCTATCTGGAAGCAAAGGGATAATATCACTCCTAAGGACTGTTTTCATGGTATCCCATAGAATGGGCCATGAGGTATTTGGGGAGGAATTTTCTTCAAGTATTTGTCTGGCTTGGTCTGAGATCATGGTCCAAAAGTATTCATCCTTAACGAGGGTAGTATTAAACCTCCAGAAAGCTCTGTGTTTTTACCAAGATCCAGTTTCAGCCAAAGCAGATTATGGTACAAAAGAGTAACCATAGGTTAGATTTTGTATATTAGAAAAGTACTTGCAGGAGGTAAAAATAATCCATGCAAGAGTAGTTTCCATGGTGGGCTGAGAAGGTGTATGCCCTTCCTGTAGGGAAGAATTGCCACAGGATGTCTGTGAAGCCATTGGAGTAAGATGGGTGTATAGGTATTTCTGGGCTGGAGAATCTCTGTGTTGGGCAGGGTGAGAAGTGTCCAGGTCATGGGATATGGTGATGTTAAAATCTCCACCCAGGATAAGATGGGCTTGTACTTGGTCTAGTAAGTTGCCCACAGAAACGTTTAAAGACTGGAGTATCTGAACTGGGGAAATAGACATTAGCTAAAGTCACCTCCACATTATAAAGATGGCAGTCAAAATTACATAGCATCTGGAGGATTGCTTTACTTGTGCAGAAAAATGAATGGAGTAGTAGAGGGAAAAAGATAACTGCACGCATCTCTTCCCTTGGGCATATGACATACTGATTTAGTCTTTGCCATATTGGTCCTTGTAAGAACAGATCCAGAAGCAAATGATTTTATACTTTTATTGGACCAACACAGATGTAACAAAAGAACAAAGTGCTTTAGCTTTGGACCAACCCATTACTTCCTCAGAAGCTTAATGACAGTTATTTAGAAAATCCCATACTTTTAATATCCGATCCTGCAGAAAAAAACAGAAAAAATTCCATTTGTTTAAAATACTCATTTAAAAAATAACACAAGACACATCAGAGAAGCTGAAAAGAACCAGTTCAGCTTCAGCTGAAAAGGCCTAAATGTCAGATGTGCTTCAGCATAACATCATGCAAGAAGTGCACTGCACATAAAATGACTTTTTTTTTCCAATTGTTTAACCAGGTGAGACACACTAAGCTGAAAGCTTGTTTACAGGTGCAGCCTTAAGAGATACCTTCAGAGTAAGATAAGGACATCTTGAGCATAGATCTGTATAGCTCAGTTATGAGTACAGTTCATGAAAATCAAAACCCACTGGATTGTCATAATTGTAAGTTAAAAATAAGCCACACAAACCAGAACTACAAAAATAAATATACATGGCATACAAAGGGTTTAAAGAAAAGTTTACCTAATGTGAGCAATACTTGGAAACATTACCGAACTATACTCTCAAACTGGTTATTATGCTCCATAGACCTTAAGGCCTTTAGTGTTGTAACAGGAGTTTATACATGATAATATAAAGTGGCAGTATAAAAGCCAAACAAAAGTTGCTTGTCAAGGACCACACCAAGAAACTAAGACAATGCATCTGATATGTACAGATTTCAACTTCATGTACTAAAAATGTCTAAGAAATCTGAATAGGAAATCATAGGAATTAAATCCCTCCTGGGGAAGACAACTAGTTGTAAGGAGAGACACATACACACACACACACACACACACACACACACACACACACACACACGAGTCCTAATGCACCATTATTCACATCAATCATTTCAAGTGTTATCCAAAGGAATTAAACTTGTCCTGAACCTCAAGTAAAGAAATTGTGCATACTAATATGTACAGAGTTCAAAATGTGACACTGTATAATCATACTACTATGTGTGCAGTAACAGTCCAAGGATTCTGAACAGAACCACAATAAAATAAAACCTCCACCCTACCCAGGGTAAGATAACTAGTTAGAACTGAATTTACACTATACAGTATGTATGTGAGACAAGAGTCCTAACATACCTTAACTTCCACAAATAACTACAGTATTAACCCAACATAATTTAATCTGTCAAGGACCCCCATGCAAATGAGATCCCACACTCCAATATTTTCAGAGTACAAAATGTAAGATTATATAATAAAACTATTGCATGAAGAGTAACGGGCAAAGAATCTGAATAAGACCCAATGGAATTAACCCTGCCCTCATCCTGGGAAGATAGATAGTAAAGGAAATAATATTCATTATGGATGTGAACTGAGAGTCATAACACACTGTAACACCAGTATGTCATGTACCTGAATATAAGCCCACCTCAATGTAACAGCAACCCCATACCCACCACACTCACATAACCCCCAAGGAAATGCTGAAGTCCTATAATATGTCTATCTTTGAAGAGAAGGTCTGTGGATGTTTAAGTCCTGTAATGTGCCATAAACCCCAAATCTGTGTTCATGCCATCATTTACCATATTGAAGTAATATAAGTTTGATCTCAAAAGCCCGTCTCTGTTATGTACTTTTCAGATTTCCTTTTAAGACCATTACTGACATATCTGATATTGAGTGGTCAGGCTGAGAGAAGTGTTGCCCACTGGTTTTTCAGTCATCTTGAGGTTAATATTATGTCTTTGTGAGTTCATTCTAGTGCAGAGCGGTTGGCTTGTCTCTCCAACATAACCTGTTTGTGGACATCTCTTACATTGAATGAAATAAACATCATGCTGTGATGCACATGTATATTCTCCTGTGCCCTGAATTATCTATTTTGTGATGTAACCACACAGTCCAAAGTGGAAATGAGCTCACAAGTCTTACATCTGAGTTGATTACAGGATTGTGTACCATTAAATGTCATGGCATTCTGTTCTGGTGAAAGTTTACCTCCAATAATTAGATTGGCTAAGTTTGGTGGTTGTTTAAAGATAGTAGTGGTAGTTCCTTAAAAATACAATTAAGGGTCTCATCCTCCTAAATATTGGGTGGAGGTCCTTAATAATCTTATGCAGAAGTTCAAGGTCAGGCTGATATGTGACTACTAAGGGTATTCTGTTGGTAGCTGTCCTTTCCTTATACTGAAGCAGTTGTTGCCTTGGTACCATCCAATTGACCATACCTACTACAGAGAACTGGGCGTGACCCCACGACAACCTATAAAAAGAACTATAGGACTTAATTTATGTGCAGTGCACTCCTTGCATGATGTTATGCTCTAAGCACATCTGACCTTTAGGCCTTTTCAGCTGAAACTGATCTGGTTCTTTTCAGCTTCTCTGATGTGTCTTGTGTTATTTTTTAATTGTGTATTTTAAATCAATGGAACTTTTTTCTGTTTTTTCCTCGTGCGATCTGGGTGTTAAAAGTATGGGATTTTCTAAATAACTGTCATTAAGCTTTAGAAAGACTGGTTGGTCCAAAGCCAAAGCACTTTGTTCTTATCATTACATCTATGTTGGTCCAATAAGAGGTATTAAATCATTTGCTTCTGGATCTGTATATGGGCATATGAGGAAGCATAGACATTATAACATCTGCCCAGAAGAGTTTGAGGTGTCCTCAGAGATTAAATGTGTTTTGTATGAAAATAAAATCTGCTGGATGCTGGCATAAATATTGGAAACATTTTCACTTTTATTTATTTAGTTTTGTTTACCAGGTAAGTGCACAAGACAAAAGCATTGCCTATTTTCATGCATGACCTGGGAAAGTTACAGAAAAGGAAACAGCAATTACAGATGATTCAGCAATAAAACATAAAACAGTGGATTAGACAAAACTTGAGTAGTGTAGCACAATGCATAGTTCAAAGCAATTCAGACAGAGCACAATGCAGAGTTCAAAGCAATTCAGACACAACACAATGCAGAGTTCAAAAGCAATTCAGACACAACACAATGCAGAGTTCAAAGCAATTCAGACACAACACAATGCAGAGTTCAAAGAAATTCAGACACAACACAATGCAGAGTTCAAATCAATCCAGACAACAAACATAATATAAGTGCATAAATGCATTAGGGAGGAAGGCCATGCTAAGCTATGTACTATAGATTAGTTACAAGTGCACTTTCTGAGCCCATGAGGAAGCTATGAAGCTCCTCCTTAAAAACCTGGTGTGACTGGAATTGCTTTACAGATGTTGGCAGGAGTTCCAGAGTGGGGAGGCTGCTGTGAAAACAGGTTCTCCCATTTTTGTAGCACATTTTGGTATGTCTAGATGAGATCTATTGGCTAACCTCAAGGGATAGGCCAGTGTGACTTGTCTTAACATATTGGCCAGTGTCGCTGGTGCGCCAGTTCTCATGATATTATCTGTAGTACACCCAGCAGTGTGCCAATGACATGATGAGGGTGAAAGATGTGCCAAGGCTCGAGTAGAGTATGCAGTGATGGGTGAGTCTGGGCACTGATAGGGCAAAGCAGCAGATGCTATTGTAGCACATGTTCCATTTTGTAAGACCTTTCGCTTGCATCCATGTATGTCATTAGCCCATAGGTTAGACTTGGCCAAATTCATTGGGTTGTTCAAACCAGTCATGTTTTGAGTAAGAATTACTGTTGGTTTCACTGCCATCAGGGGAATACTATAAGGGTTTGGAAGCAAAGGTGGTCTAATAAGCCTTACTTCAAGGTAACATGCTGAACCAGGAGCCTCACCGGGGGCTAACACAGAGACCTGAAACAGTAGAGCTTCTGAGAAGGCAGGACTGCCCCAGGGGCATCCACAGAGGCAAGTACTCATTATTGCACAACTGCTAACAAATAAAATTGTAAGGAAACCATGTGTCAATTTGTTTCATTATTTTTATTCATTTTCCTTCTGAATATGGTGCAGGATGGCATGAATGCAGACAAGTTTCACGTACCATTACATTATTTAAAGTGCTCCTGCTCTCTCTCTCTAGTATCAGGTACAACACATGGACAAATATTTGTTTTATATGTTTCTAAAATGCTTATATAGAAAATGGTTCTCTTTAACCGATATACTGTAACTGTATATTATAGGTTTGTTTTAACTAGTGGGTAGTGATTACATGGGCTTTAGACTCACTATGCAGAATTGCTAATGTAAGTACTTAGGGACACACACACACACACACACACACACACACACACACACACACACACACACAGTCTTCAGTTTCTGTTTGGTAAAACATTAAATATCAGATAATTTATGGACCTTCTTCTACATAACATTCCTTCTGTGACATTTGACCTACACAGAACTAGTTTTAAAGGGTGTTTTCATCTTTGTGTTCTTATCGAATTACTTGATTAATCTGTCGATTCATGTGTAAAATGTTTAAGCTCTGGGTATTTTAAAGTGAACTCTTAAGAAACCTGTCATTTTCTTTCTGAAAAGGACCTTGTAGGTTCGAAAGCTTAACATTTTTCTGTAAACCTCTGTTGGTCCAATAAAAGGTATCAAATAACTTATTTTGTGCATCTTGTTGTACAAGGACCAATATAGCAATACAAAATGTTTTTGATAATTTTGTTTTTGTAATTGAGTGTGCTTTATTGAAAAGTTTCAGTGCATACAACAAGATAATATAAAACACAGGACAGCACCCACATGAACAGTCAATAACGCCATGCAACCCTCCCCAACCAAATGAGAGCAATAGATTAGGTAGGATTAGTTCTTCACAGATATTACAGTTCATTCAATCTTAGAGGATAGTAACCATATAAAGAACTGAAAGCCCAGCTTTAACTCTACTGAGTTTAACTATATGGATGGAAGGCCCTGTTTGCTTGCAATGCATCTCCCTCACCTTACCAATAGAAGAGTTTGTAGCGCCTCTTATCATTTACGGAAGGATACATATCTGTGATTCAGGCTAGTAACAAAGTTCTCTATATTGAAGGCAGCCAAGATCTCTCTCTCAACCATTCTTTTCTTGTAGGGCTCTCATCATCTTACCAATGTCTCAGTATAACCAGTTTTGCTATTGGTGCAACATGGCCTTCCTGGACCAAAGATCCTGTTCTTGTAAATCCTCACCAAGCAGACCTCTGGGGTAAAGGCACCCTGCAGACCCAGTAGTAGATCAAAGCTATTTTTAATGTCTATCTAGAATTGTTGTATTTTTCACATTGCCCCAAGACATGGTAGAGCATGTCCTCTGCTGTTCCACACCTTGTGCAAAGGGCATCTTCCTTTTACCCATTTTAAATAATTTGCTGGTAGCTAAGTACAAATTATGCAGTATTCTAAATTGCTGCAACCTGAGCCTGTCTTGTTTAATACATTTTAGATGTAACACCACACTTTTTGCCACTGTGGTTCATCTAAGTCCAGCCCTAGGGTTTCTGCCTCATATGGGCAAATACCCATAGTCTTGCCCAGATATAGTTTTTGTCAGGCTGAATACACCCAGAGATTGCATGTGGCTGCTGCATTGTTTGAATTAGGCCTTCAAAAATAACCCATCCTCCTGAACCAGGGGTGGCCCTAGTAGTTAAGTAATACAGTGAGTAGTTTGTAGTTACGTAAAATATGACATGGCTTGGCACCCTGTACTGAATCTGAAAGAAGCAGAAAAGCAGGCTTGTCTGTCCTAGGATGAAGTAATCAAGCTGTTTAATTTGGAGTCCTTCCCAGAACTGAGGCTGAATCCATCTATAACCTATCAAGGCATTGGGGTTATTAAAAGGTGGGAGTACATCCCTTATAGACTTTACCTTCAGGAATCTACAGAGCTGATTGTGTGCCTAATGGCCCACTGGATAGGTACTATGCTAGCTGTCATGTTAGTTTTTTGGGAGGGGAGAACAATAAGCTCTAAGTTGAAAGTTGTATAGCCCTGTCAGTTCCTCCTCCTCCTCTGTAGATAACCGAGGCTTTTTACCCACATCTCCTTCCTGTGAAGCCTCTATTCCCCATCTAAAATATCTGCTGCCTTGTACTGCAAAATAATATAGCAAAAACAATTTGATAAGCAAAGACCTCCTGGTTCCCTAGCACCAGTAAGCTTATGGTACATCCTTCTTCCACGTTTAGCTTGCCAAAGAAACATGGTAATGGTGTGGTATGAAGCTTCTGAACCAAGACAAGGGCAGGAATATATTCAACATCCCAAGTGGATATAACAGTCTGGAGCACATTCATTTTGTGATATTTATCCTCTTCAACAAGGACAAGGGTAGAGACGGCCATCTGAAGAGGTCTCGCTCAATAGTTTTGAGCAGTGGGTCTAGATTGAGGCTTTTAAGATCTATGTACAGTACTTTTGGATCACCTTGATGCCCAGATGAGTAAGGTACAGTATTTAGACTCCCATTGTAACCCCATGTCTAAATCTCCTATTTGTTCACATGCTTAGTCGGAGTACTGCTTTTATTGATATTACATTTGCATACCTCAAAGTTACTAAATACTGCAGTGTCTTTAAAGCTTCTTGTACTGAGGCTTGAGGTTCTGCTACGTGCAGTAAAATATCATCGGCATAAGCAGACAGCTTCATTTCCTGCATTCCAATGGGTATAACCTCAAATCTTAGCATTTGTATGATTTTAGGACCAGGGGCTCCAGATATAAATTGAAAGGGCATTGGGAACAGAAGGCACTCCTGCCTAGTCCCTTCTGGAGAGTGATGTTCCTTGATAGAAGCCTGTTGCATTATACTTTGACGAGGGAGGACTGGTGTAATGGTTTGACCCACTGTATAAAACTAGTTGGTATGTTGCTTCTTCAGTATCAAAAACAGGTAAATGCCAGACCACCTGTTGAGCGCTTTTCTGTGTTTAGGGGACCAGCCCCATCTTGTGGTCTAACTCTTTGAATGCAGAAATGAGATGGTGCAGCTTCCAAAGGTGATCACCAGACACCCTCCCCGCGATGAAGCCCACCTGCTCCAGGCCCATGATATACAATGCTCAAGTTACCCCTAGCAAAACTGGAAGTCAGGTGAAAGGAGCCAGTTCCTTAACCAGTTCTGTAAAGAAGACCAGACTGTCAAGATTTGGCCCATATATAGAGCCTAATAAGATGTATCTACCCTCATCATCCCCAGTTTCTGGATAAGCTGACAAGGTACTGACCATGCAATGAGAATGATCACCCCTCTGTTTTGCACTGTTACCTGCCCCTTTTAAATACGTTTTCTGTAAATATGCAATACTTGTTCCTAATTTTTTAAGGTGCCGGAGAATCAGTTTCATTTTTCTTTTTCTTGTTCCCCTTTGATGTTACTTGTCACAAAACCATAATGTCTTATCATACTCACTTGATAATAAAGATACCAACTTAGAATAGTGAACAGATCAATTTTTTAAACTTGTATATTTTATTAATTTCTGCATACAGGTTACAACATACAACCAAGTATTTTTGTCCAGATAACAATACCATTAATATAATCACCTATTACATATAATTTAGTAAATAAGAGATCAGCGGAACAGTCTCTGCTGCTGGAATTACTTCAAGTGTAACCCAGCCATAACACTTACTCTAGGTACAATTACTATCTCTAACTATAAAGACAGAGATGTGCACTGCTTTGGTCTGTAGTGGGATGGTTTTATATGAATATTTTCAAGTCAGGCTGTTCCATATAGAAATCAGCACCTAGACCTGCCTGTATCAAACCATGAACAGCTATACAATTACATTCAATATAAGAACTAAGACACCATAAAGAATCCAAACTAGTGTGCTCTAGAAAACTAGTGTAAAATATACTCTATATGTCTCATATAAGGTTAAATAGACATTATGGGCTGAATATTCAAACTGTGCTATTCTGTGGCAAGCCCTTGCGCTGCTCAAAAAGTGCGCTGAGGTGGCGGGCGATATTCAGCGAGTTGCGCTGATTGAGCAACTCCTTGAATATTGCCCCCGCCACAGCCACTGTGCATGGCGAGTGGAACTTGCGCCACCGCAAGTGGCCAGAGTGTAGTATTCAGATGCGGTGGGTAAGTTCCATTGCGCCATGCTAAAAATTCTCCGAGATTCAAAAGGTGACATGCAAATGGGGCCATAATTTTAAGGCACATGGGGTCCATTTGCATCTAATTACGGCCCCATTTGCATGCCATTAGCATGCAGGCGCTGATCCCCAACGACTTGCACTGGCACCCTGCCAAGCAGCCGTCGAGGCCGACACCTCTGTGTCGCGGGCATGGAGTAAATCCCCGACTGGCCCTATCGTGGGCATAAGTAAATTAACTCCCCGACTGGCCCGAGCGCGGGCAGAACAGAGTTCAACACCCCAAAGACCAATATCCTGGTGGTCCAGTGGACGCATGACCAATTGCAGGCATAAGGTCAAGACCCACCCCAAGTCCAATTTCCCTGGTGATCTAGTGGCCCCACCCACCCACCCACAAGGCCCACCATCCCACTCCCTCCCGTCCAGCGGCGGGTGGCAGCACCACCGCTGCCGGCGCCGCCCTGACAACTCCGATAGGCTGCACGCCCATTGGTTCAGAGCAAGAGCCAATGGAGTGCAGCGTTCATATCAGAAGGCAGTTCAGATATGTGAATGAATGAATTCATTCATTCACATATCTGACTGCCTTTAATAGTATATTGCATGCCCATTGGCTCTGCTCTGAACCAATGGGCGTGCAGCCCTATCGAGCTGTCAGTCGGCGAGGTGGCGGGCGGCAGGTGGGTGGGTGCTGCCGCCCTCGGCTGACGGGGGGAGGGGTGGTGGGGCCCTGAGGGTGGGGTGGGGCCACTAGATCACCAGGGAAATTGGACTTTGGGGGTGGGTTTGATCTTATGCCTGCATCGGCTCGTGGTCCACTGGACCACCAGGGATATTGGTCTTTGGGGGTTGAACTCCGTTCTGCCCGCGATCGGGCCAGTCGGGGATTTACTTCATGCCCTCGATCGGGCCAGTCGGGGGTTCATTTATGTTATGCCCGCGATCGGGCCAGTCGGGGGATTTACTTCATGCCCATGATCGGGCCAGTCGGGGAGTGAGATCTGCCCGCCATCGGGCTAGTGGGGGGGAGTGTCTGCCCATGACCGGGCTATGGGGGCACTATTATGCCCACGATCGGGCTACAGGGGGGCACAGTGGAGGGGCCACCCACAGGTGGCAGCTGCTGTGTTGCGCCTTACAATGCGGCAGCTCACCTGTGGGTGGCCCTCGACTTAATCCTTTTTTTTTTTGGCTCAGAGTTGTGCAGGGCGCAGGTAGGGGTTGCGCCAGCTAACTCTGCACAGCCTGGCTGAATATCGGCTGTGCAGTTTATGCATGGTTCCTCCCCTCTGGTTGAGCATGCCTTCATTAGCATTGTGCTGTTGCTCAGCATGACTTGGGGCGCAATTGCCTCCTGCTGAATATCGCAGAATGGCGCAATTGACTTGCTTAGGTGCAACCCTATTGCACATGGCGCAACCCTTTTGAATATCCAGCCCTATATATTTTAAGAAAAACATTTTCTTTAAAATCAGTAATTGATTCAA
This sequence comes from Neoceratodus forsteri, assembly GCA_016271365.2. Taxonomy (NCBI): domain Eukaryota; kingdom Metazoa; phylum Chordata; order Ceratodontiformes; family Ceratodontidae; genus Neoceratodus; species Neoceratodus forsteri. The sequence continues at coordinate 687,634,820 of CM028132.1, forward strand.
TACTTCAATCTTATCCTGATGGTCCTAAAGCGGAAAAAGGTGTAACCACCTGGCATTTGATTTCTCTTGCCGTAGTCTAAGTAATGTTATAACTGCTTCCATATTTTGTATTCTTAAAATATTAAGCCATACTTCCAAGGTAGGACTTTATCTGTTAGCCAGAGTTGAGCTAACACTATACTTGCTGCTACTATTGGTATATGAAACATGTATTTTTAGTACATGAGTGCACCCCTCTAGGGTAGCCCTAATATTAAATTTGAAAAGGTAAGACCCCATGGAAGTTCTAACATATCTTCTATGATCTCATCTACTTCTGACCAGAATGGTCCTATCTTTGGGCAATCCGATAAAATATGATATGGAGTGACTTGGTCTCCACAGCCCCTCCAACAGCAGTCTGAGGATTAACACCATAATGTTTCGAGATTACTGAAGCAATGAAGAACCCAGAGGCTATCTTCCATCTAAATTCTCTCCAAGATAAGAGGGCTGTAGTTTTATGTATCCCCTGCTATATTTTTTTCCCAGTCCTTCAAAGATAATTGGATGTCTTTCTCCACTTCCCATTTAGTTTGAGTGAGCTCTATTGCTAATTTACCCTGACACTTAAAAGCAGTGGTAGACCTGAGAGATCAATCCTTCTGATCTGAGGATTGTGCTTTATTCCATATTATACAATGACCACAAAAATAGACAGAATCCTGTATTTTAATTGGCTGGCTGGCAGGCACCTTTTCAGCGTTATAAAGCCTCCAGTGTACCCACTGGAAAATGTGCCAGCCAGCCTTATGTCTCAAAAAACAAACCAAGCACCCAACAAAAACCCAACATCCGTCATGTTGAATCCCTACTAAACACGGTGTCCCAACTGGCCTGGCTCTGTAACTCTCCAAACAAAACTTTAAAGCCAACCTGTGGCTAAAATATATTTCCAACACTTCTATTTTTTAAAATGCTAAGTGTGTACCTGCCCATTCCTTTCAACACAGTGTTGTCCCTCCAATCCTGCATCAACATCCAATAGCCTGTCACCATGCTCCAAAATTAAAACAAGTAGCTGTCACTGCTTGGCACACGCTAAAGGCGACTCCATCAATAGTCTGCACCATTCTTGAAAACCGAGCCAAAGCACAACAAAAATAAATAAATAAATAAATACAAACAGAATGGACTGCATTCTCTCGGCCCAAATGAAAGAACTTAAAAATACCTAACAGTAACCATGGGAAGTACCAATGCTGCCAGACACGCTTTAGCTACCAAAAATGGAGCAGTACCTCCGTGCTAAAAACAAATTTGAATCCTGTCCCGCTCATACATCAAAAAGCAGCCGAACACAACAAAAACAATCTTGGTCCAGATTCAAACACTTCCTAGTCTCCCCAAAAAAAAACACTGCCTTAGGAAGCACAAAGCAATACTCCACAGCCCCAGAACCAAGCACTACTTCTCCTGGCGAGTAATAAAATCCCCCACAAATTGCATAAAAATAGAAAACAAGCTTTTACTATTTTTTCAGTATAAAAACAAACAGAGTTATTGTATAATAGCAATATACCCCTCCAGGAGTGGGTATACTAGTGGATTTACCACTTCTGATGTGGTTAAGTCACTTGGCTGCACCTCATGACCAAACCACACCAGCCATGGTAAATCCACCAGTATACCCACACCTCATCGGGTATATTGCTTACGCAGCAGAACTCCCACCAGTAACTTTACCATAAGAGCATCCACCCAGGGCCTCTAAGTATAAAGTCCCTACATTACAAGTATTTATAAAAGTCCCTTGCAACAATCCAAACTCTTGTTGGAATGTCTGGAAACTCTTAAGGTATCCTTCTGCATTAGGAACTGTGTTAAATACACCAATCCTTCCTTCCCCACTCCCAAGTTCCAGTATCCCATCTGGCTAGAAGAAACTTGGCCAGCGTATCAATGTATTTTGCCATATAGGATGTGCCACCCCCATATTTTAGTAACATGCAGCTATATGTTAATGCTTAGTTTAGTCCATTTATTACAAATTTGTCCTAGGCTGTTCTGCTGTATGGCCCAAGGCAGGGCATGTAATGGCAAAAGTGGTGTTTCTGCTGTTCCATTTGCATCCAGCTCTTATTATTCGAACTTGACATCTATTCCACTATGTACACTAGTCGTGCTGCTTCATAGTACTGTGGGAACTCAGAAGGCCCATGCTGCCCATCACCTTACTCTCTTTCATTAGCTCACAGTGGATTCTAGGTCTACAGCCATCCCATATAAAGTTAGAGAGCATTTTTTTAATCTTTTCAGTCTTTCCATGGAATAAACACAGGAAGTGAGGTGTATAGAAACAAATACTTAGGAGTACATACATTTTTAATGGTATTTTTGTCTTTTCTCCCAATTCCAGCCCTCTAACTTGACGCCAGATGTGGAGGCATGTGCATGCCACGCCTCAATGTGCCCTCTCTTCATGTCACCCCCACCACCTACTCTAACCACTGGACCGCCACCGGTGGCAGTGGGATTACAGGGGCAGCGACTCACCCCAGGAGAGGAGAGCTGCCTTCAGCTTGCTCAGTCCTGCTCAACTCCCCTGTGTTGGCACCCCAATGACCCAAGTCCATTCCTGAACCCAGGTCACCGGCATAGCATGAGGTAAGGTGTCTAGTGCCTCATCCTCAGCACCACCGGGCGACAGGAGTACATTGATTTTATTGCTTCCAATCTATCTGAAAATGAAACGGGAAGAAGGTTCCATCGATTTTAAATCAGCAAACACTTTTTACTGAAGGGATTATAATTAATATGATGTAAACTATGCACTTTACTAGGAATCTGGATCCCCAAATACTGAACTTTACATTTTACCCATTTAAATGGTAACAAGGTTTGAAGCTGGACCATCATTGATCCACTTAGTAGGAGCATTTGTTTTATCCACATTAATGTTAAAACCAGTTGCATGCCCAAAGTTATCTAATATGGAGAAAAGTATTGGAATTGACTGCTGAGGTTCACTGACACAAATTTGAGTGTCATCAACATATAATAATATCCTGTTATCCTGTTCTGACATTTGTATTCGATGAAAATGCTACCTGTCTCACTGCCAAAGCTAGTGGTTCCATGCTGAGCACAAAAAGTAATGAAGATAACAGGCATCCCTGCCTCATCCCCTCTTTATGCTGAATTCTTGCTGAAATGGTACCATTTGCCTTAACCCTCCCACTGGGTGTACAGATAACATTGCTATCCAGGACATGAAACTCTTCCCCAAACTGATGGCCTTTAGTACCCCTTTAAAAAGTCCAATTCAAGTGATCAGATGCTTTTTCTGCGCCTAGAAACACTGACAGTTGAGGGAAGGTGTATGACTATGATGGGCCATGACATTTAGCAAATGTTTGATGCTGATATGCAAATGTCTTTGGGAGATAAATCCTGTCTGATCTGGGTGCACCAATGTGTCTATTCACATTTCTAGCCTGTTAGCTAGTATCTTGGTGAATAGCTTTGTTATTAAAACTTCCTGTCAGGTTGAGGTGAGGCAATTTTCTCTTCCAAACAAGCATTATATACCTGCTGTAGAATAGGGTAAGGTCTTCCTGAAAGGTTTTACTAAAATCTCCATTAGGAGGCACTGTGGAGCCCAAGCAGTATGGCCGCTGAGATACGGGTTGCTCCAGAATTGTAAAACAATGGGTTTTAAACTAATTACAAGTGCAAGAAAATACCTACAAACTACTTATCTGAGCTTCAGAACACCACCAAAGTCAAAATGGGAATCCTAAGAAAGATAAATATGCTGGAAAAGGTGCAAAAGCAAAGGTTCACCTGCTCCTTTAGCCACATGATCGGTGCAAGGCACGCACTACTCCAGAGACAAGCAGTGAAGGAGAGGAGACCCGCAGACATTAGGCACAAAATGAATCATATGCTGGCTTCAATGGCTGGATTATCAGACTGCTTCGATGCCCTGACCAACAGGGTCACCATACTGGAGACACAAGTTGGCACAACTAAAACTGAGGAATGCAGGGCTGAGAAGCAATCAGAAGAAGCATCGGGTACTGCAGCGACTTTGGTCAAAGAAAATCGCGATTTGTGGTCCCGCTTGAGAATGCTGAAAGCCAAGCCAGAGTCGCTAACCTCAGGATCATTGGGATGCTGGAAGGAGCTGAAGGGATCACCTCATTCTTTTTTAGGGAATGGCTTGAACACCAACTTGGACAGTCCCTAACGGACAGGAATTGGGCAATTTTGAAGGCTTACAGGGTGGCCTTTTCGAACAGGCCCATCAACACTGAAGCACCATGGGCGATAGAGCTGTGCTGGACAATATGGGAACTAGAGATTTGATTTGAACAGTTGCCAGGCAAAGCGAACACTGTTGCAGTATGGTCAGAGGTCTCCTTTTCCCTGATTTAAGCTATCGACTCGCCAGAAAGAAAAGCGCTTTGATGGTATCCGTGCAATGCTCTGTGAAGCTGGTATTGTGCACAACATGTTATTCCCAGCCCGACTCTGACTGGTGCATGAACAGAAGGTCTTCATCTTCTCCAATGCTGCGGAGGCCTCAAATGGACCCAAAAACATACTCAACCACCAAGAAGGAGACGTGAACCATTGCAATCCACTTGGAGGATGAGGAGGGAACAGAGACAGAGTGAGAGACTTTGAGTTTCTGAACTTTAAAATATTAAAAGTAACAACAAAGCCTTATGTTTACTTTACTTCTCTGTTTAGATGCCAATTTTGTTCTTATTGCTATAAGGGAAGCATGGCAGGCATTGTGAATTTTATGGGGTAGTTGGTAACAAATGAGGGATAAGTTTGGGGCAATGTTCTAATAACCCTTTAGACCTAGAGTGGCTAAATGTTAGCACTAGTTTACTAAATTGATGGTGGCACAGTTTAGTGCCTTGTGACAAAGTTATGGACCACCGTTTGTTAAATGGACCTTATCTGTAGGTTCTAGACACAATCCCATTTATATGGTTCTTTTCTGGTACCTTTTCTAATGGTTAAGCATGCAATTTAAAAGTTTCCTTAATAGGAAGAGAAACTGGGAACAATTCAAGTTAATTATGTTTTATTAAGCATGCAGCTCATGGGCTTTAACTACACAGTATATATTGGATTTTCTAACTGCAGATATTGATTGTTATATTGAATTACCGCCAATGCTGTATCATATGGACGTCAGTCGATTTTATATGCATGTATTAAGAGGGTGGCCGTCATGTGGCTGTCTCAAATATCCTAATGTACTGCATCCGAACACAAACTCTATGTTTATAAAGAAACTAATAAATACAAAGTACAAAAATAAAATCTGCATTAATGCCATTGGGTCCTGAGTCCGTATTGCTGTTTCCACTTCCACATTAGTTATGGGTCTTTCCAGATTAGCACTGACTTCTTCAGTCAGGAATTCAGCACAATCCCTGTAAAACCCACTTGTACATTCTTGCACTTGCAACTTGGTGTCATCATAAAGATGTTCATAGAAATCACAATAACATTGTTCAGCCTTAGTGGGGTGACCCATACCTGCTCTGGATTATTTTTATTTTAATGCCTGGGACTATTCTAAGGCAAACAATTTATATGAACAGATCAAAAGGATCCCATACGACGTCTTCCTGCATCCTTTCCAGGAGTCTCCCACCACCACACCTCTCACAGCCACTCATAGAAACATAGAATTTGATGGCAGATAAGGACGCTTGGCCCACCTAGTCTGCCCATTTCCTACCTGATGGATAAGCTGCAGATTCTAGTTAATCAACAGCTTACTTCCTCCTACCCCCATTAGAATTACCTTATGCCTGTCCCATGCATTCTTGAATTCTTCCACTGTTCCTGACTCCACAACATCCTCAGGAAGGCTGTTCCAAGCATCCACAACTCTCTCTGTGAAAAAATACTTTCTAGCATTACCTCTGAGCCGTCCACCCTCTATCTTAAAATTGCACCCCTTGTTCTTGCACATCTCTTCTTCTGAAACATACTACCCTCCTGTACTTTGTTAATTCCGTGAGATACTTGAAAGTTTCTATCATGGCCCCCTCCCACCTTTCCTCAAGGGTAAACATATTAAGCTGCTTTAGTCTCTCCTGATGTCTTCTGGTGCAGACCCTGTATCATTTTGGTTGCCCTCCTCTGAACAGCCTCCACTCTGTCTATATCTTTGCGGAGAAAGCGTCTCCAGAATTGCACACAGTACTCAGATGGGGTCTCACTAACTGTCTGTACAGAGGGTTAACAACTTCCTGTTTTCTACTGTTGATGCCTCTCCTATGCATCCCAGTATCCCCAGCCCTCCTTACTGCCTTCTCTCATTGCTTGCCCACCTTGGTCATCTGATATAATTACTCCTAGGACTCTTTCAATTTTTGTTGTTGTTATTAACTCACCCCCATTGTGTACTGTTCCCTGGGTTTTGCTTCCCAGATGCATTACCTTGCACTTCTTTGCACTGAATCTGAGCTGCCACATATTTGACCATTCCTCCAACCTTGCTAAGTCCTTTTCATTCTTTCCACTCCACCTTGTGTATCAACCCTGTTGCAGATCTTTGTGTCATCTAAAGAGACGTACCTTTCCTTCCAAGTGCTCTCAATGTCACTAATAAAGACATTAAAGAGGACCAGTCCCAGTACAAACCCTGCGGTACCCCGCTACTTACCTTCCTTTCTTCACTGTGGACTCTGTTTACTATTACCCTTTGCGTGATGTTGTCCAGCCATTTTTTTATCCAGGCTACCACCTTGGGACCCACTCCAAGGCTGTCTAACTTGTATATTAATCTTTTGTGAGAGACTGTGTCAAATGCCTTGTTAAAATCTAGGTAGGCAATATCCGCAGCCCCTCTCTGGTCTACTACTTTGGTCACCCAGTCAAAGAAATTTATTAGTTCCGTCTGACATGACCTTCCTGCTGTGAAACCATGCTGCCTTGGGTCCCGTGCCCCATTGACCTCTAGGTACTCAACAATTCTTTCCTTCAGAAGTGATTCCATCATTTTCCCTACCACTGAAGTCAAACTAACTGGTCTGTAGTTTCCTGCGTCTGCCCTGCTCCCACTTTGTGAAGTGGGATCACATTGGCCCTCCTCCAGTCCTCTAGGTACCACCCCATCCTCCCATGATTTGTTAAAGAGAGTAGTCAGTGGTGTTACTAGTTCTACCTTAGTTCTTTTAGAATTCTTGGGTGCATCCCATCAGGCCCCATTGCTTTGTCCACCCTCAGTTTCAAAAGTTCTTTCAAGACTCTTTCTTCTGTGAATGGACTGGTATCGACCCCCATTCAGTGTTTCTCCCTTGTCACAACATACGAAATTTGCCAGCAGCTAAAGGCCTAGAGGTCTATCAAGTCTGCTCGAATGTGCAGCTGGCACCCCTTATCCTGCAGCTGCCCTCCCTTGTTTGATTTAGGTACCTCCTCCTCCTCTTCCGCTGTGAATACTGAGCAGAAATATTCATTCAGTATCCCTGCTTTCACTATCACCCTCTGCCCACATTCCCTCCCTTTATTAAGTCCCTGTATCCCTCCTTGGCCTTTTTCGCCCCTAATGTACCTATAAAAGGTTTTATCCCCTTCTTAACAGAGTTGGCTATCTTTTCCTCAGTTTGTGCCTTTGCTATTCTGACTGCCTTCCTGCCTCCTCCTGCTTTAACTGATAAAGTTCTCTGTCCTGCTGCTTCTGTGTTTCCTTATATTTCCTAAATGCTATCCTTTTCTCCTTAACCATCCTTGCCACCTCTTTTGAGAACCATAGTGTTTTTTTTCTTCATTTTGTTTTGTTGATTTGCTTCACACAAAGGCTTGTTGCCTGTGATGGCTGTTTTGATTATTCCCCATTGTTCCTCCACCCTCCTTCTTGCCTGTTTAGAGGGCTTTTCTGAGGCACTCTCTCATTTTCCCAAAGTCAGCCTTCCTAAAGTCCAATACTCTTGTTTTGTATGGCTTGACTCTATGGCTGTGTTTACTGTGAACCACACCTTCCCCATTTGAGAGTACCAATGCCTAGATTGTTCCCTTCCGAGTGGGTTCCAACCATGCTGTCTGAGGTGCTGCCCCTGTGGGCATCAAGCATGACCCTACTCTTGGATGCCTGCAACAAGGTACTCCAGTTAACATCTGGCATATTCAGGTCCCCATCAACAATATCTCCCCTTTTTCTGCCATTTTAAGGATGCCTTCCATCATTTTCTTGTCCATTTCCTCCCGCTGAGAGTCTCCAGGGTGACCCATAGTCACTCATCAACTTCCTGTTTACTCTTAGTTCTGTTGCTTTAATCCTTCCCTTATATAGAGAGCGACTCCTCCTCCTCTTTTACCCACTCTGACCCTCCTGTAGATTGTGTATCCTGGTATGTTGACATCCCAGTCATGGTTCTCTGTGTACCATGTTTCAGTGACTGCCACAATATCCAGGCATCCTTCTTCCATCAAGGCCACTAGTTCAGGGAGCTTGTTGCACAGACTGCTGGCATTGGTACTCATCACCTTCCATGTATTTTTTATGGCCTTACCTTTTAGTCCCATTTCTGCCCTTACTGCCTTTTTCTGCATTTATCCCTGTCCTGCTCCTACTGACTTCTCTACCTTGTTGTTTACCTCTCCAACTACTGTGATTTGTTGGGAGGCTGGGATTTCCAGCTCCTTTTCAGTGCCTCCCCTTGGCTAGTTTAAATGCTTGCCAATGAAGCATTTAAACCTGTCACCTAGGATCCTGGTTCTCCCGGACAGATGCAGACCATCGCACCAGTATAAGCATGCATCCCTCCAGGTGGCTCCCCAGTCCCCAGTGAAGCCAAAACCTGAGCTCCACACCAGTTTTCAACCATTCATTGAATCCATGGTGTGGAATACGTTAGCATCATCCTTGCCATAGACAGGCAGCACCTCCAGAAGGTTACCAGAGATGCTACTTGTCTAAGGCTCCCTCCCTCACTCCACAAACTCTTGCACCACTCTGATCCTATTAACAGCCAGGTCATTTGTCCCTAGTGGACAATGACATCCAGCCCTCCTCCTGTGCAGCTGCTCCTGCGATCCTGAGGATTTGTTTCTGTCCCTCCAAGCCGTGGTGCTAGGCAGGCACCTTACCCTCTATCCCTTTATCCCCACTTCTATCCCCCCATCGATCGAGTTCCCCACCAGGAGTTGTTTCCTTCCCTGTGGGGTCTCGTGCCACCCTCCTGTGGGTCTCCTTAACATAGAAACATAGAGGTTGACAGCAGATAAGGACCGCAAGGCCCATCCAGTCTGCCCATTTCTTTTCTACCTTATAAATGTGCCATCGTTTTGTTCTGTCAGTGGCCCATCTATTCATACTCATCTGTATTGCTCCTTATGCCTATCCCATGCCTGTTTGAAGCCCTGCACTGTATTCATAGCCACCACTTCCTGAGGTAGGCCGTACATGCATCCACCACTCTTTCTGTGAAAAATAATTTCTTCACATTCACCCTTAATCGGCCTCCTCTTATCTCATGCTGTGTCCTCTTGTCCTGCTATTTTTCTTATATTTAAACATGTTAGACTCTTTCACCTTGTTAATGCCCTTAAGGTGTCTGAAACGTTTCAATCATATCACCTCTCTCTCCTTTGCTAAAGGGTATACATATTGAGCTCCGTTAATCTGTCCTCATATGTCTTCTGATGCAGTCCCTGCACCATTTGGTTGCCCTTCTCGGACTGCCTCAATTTGATTAATGTCCTTGTGAAGGTGTGGCCTCAGTACTGCACTCAGTACTCCAGATGGGAGCCTAACCAGTGCCTTGTAAAGAGGATTATGACCTCCTCTTACGACTTGTGATACCCCTACTATGCACCCTAACATCCCCTAGCCTTATCTACTGCTTTAGAGGTCTGCTTGGATGATTTCAGGTCATCAGTGATGATGATGCCCAAGTCTCTTTCTTCCTTTGTGACTGCCAGCAACTCCCTCTCAGCCTATAGGTGGCTTCAGGGTTTCTCTTCTCTATGTGCATGATCTTGCACTTCTTTGCATTAAATCCAGTTGCTACTCTTCTGACCATTTTGCTAGTTAATCCAGATCACTTCTCATTCTGCCCACCCCATCTGGATCATCTACTCTGTTGCAGATCTTGGTGTCATCTGCAAACAGACAAGACTTACCTCCAGTCCATCTGCAATGTCACTAATGAAGATATTGAAGAGGACTGGCCCCAGAACTGATCCTAGAGTACCCACTTGCGACTTGCATCTCTTCTGACTGTATACCATTTACCACCACTCTCTGTTTCTGCCCGTCAACCAGTTTGCCACCCAGTTGACCAACTTCCCAACCCACCCCGAGCCTACCCAGCTTATTTGTCCATCTTCTATGCGGAACAGTGTCGAAGCTTTACTGAAGTCAAGGTAGGTGACATCAGCTGCTCCACCTTGGTCCACCACTCTGGTTACCCAGTCAAAGAAATCTATGATTAGTTTGACAGGACCTTCCTTTGTAAACCCATGCTGTCTTGGATCCTGTGCCCCTATGGATTCCAGGTATTGCACTATCCTTTCCTTAAGGACTGCCTCATAATCTTGCCCACTACTGAGGTAAGACTGACTGGTCTGTAGTTCTCTGCCTCCTCCTGCTACCACTCTTGTGGAGCGGGATCACATGAGCCCTTCTCCAGTCTTCTGGGACCTGTCCTGTGCTCAGAGACTCACTAAACAGTTCTGCTAATGGCTCTGCTAGTTCCACCCTTAGCTCCTTAAGCACCCTGGGATGTATGCCATCAGGTCCCATTGCCTTGTCCACCCTGAGCTTAGCGAGCTCTTGTAAGACCCTTTCTTTGTGAAGGAAGTAGTGCTCACCTCCCCCCGTGTCCATGGTGCTGAGCTGTGGGCCCTGCCCTACCTTCTCTTCAGTAAATACTGAGCAAAAGTATATATTTAGGATAAATGCTTTTACAGGGTCCTCCTCCTCACATGCCCCTTTTCTCCTTTGAGCTTAGTAATACCCCTCTGGACTTTCTTTCACTAATGTATCTATAGAAAGTCTTGTCACCTTCTTTACTGTTCGTGCTAGTGTTTCCTCAGTTTGGGACTTTGCCTGCCTTACTGCCTTCCCTGCTTCCTTAGGGCAGTTTGGTATGCCTCCCTATCTTCATCCCGCTGTGTTCCTTATATTTCCTGAAGGCCAGCCTTTTGGCTCTGACCTTTCTGCTACTGTATTTGAGAACCAAAGTGGTTTCTTCTTCTTTGCACTTCCTTTTCTGTCTAACACAATGTGATGTTGCTTCAAGTATTGCATCCTTAATGCTTGCCCACTTTGCCTATACCCCTCACCTGTTTCTTTTTGCCAGGGCTAGCTTAACTATGTTGGCCATCTTATCAAAGTCAGGTCCCATATTTTGCCTTGGAATGGGATGATTTAGATGTAGTGGCCAAATTGAACCATACCATGTGATGGTCACTGGCCCCAGGTGACCTTCTACCTGGAGATCTGTGATCCCTTCCCTGTTAGTCAGTAACTTTGTGGAGTTCCCAACATCCTCCTTGGTCTCCACTGCAGGTGCCTCCATAGAGGAACCACTCTTTGCCAGAACAGCATATGAATTGTGAGAGGTACAGCTGGAGGATGCACATCTGTTCCACCACCCTCTCCCTCCTGAGCCCACCTTGGTCCAAATGCTCCTCTTTCTTGGCAACCTCTGAGGTAACAGTGGTGGTCCTGGTGGTCCCTAGGTGGGGAAGAGGTTTTGCGAATCCTAGCCAGGTCAGCCTGGAGACAGGCAACCTCCTCCCTCAGACCAGAGAGGTGCCTACAAACAGGAAGCATTACAGCCTCCAGAATGTCTCCGAACACTGCTGCCCCACAGCCATTGCACTGCACCACTCCCATCTTGACTTATTTTGTGTCCCTCTTCTGTTGCTTTGTATGTGTACTGTCTCACTCCTCTATGTATTTTACACTTGTTCCTACTGCCTATGTCACTTACAACTCTCGCCCTTCTTGTTCTGGGGCAGGAACTTTCTGTAGTCTTCAGTAATCTCCTTCTTCCATGCTGATTCAGACCTCCAACAGCCGTGGGGAGAGTTATTATTTAGTTCCTTCAAGGTTGATGAAACTAATGTGTTTCAGTGATCCTTCCATTCCTACTGCCAAACAGGAAGTTCTTGTTGTCAGTCAAATCCAGTGGCTATAAAAGTAGAACTGGCTTTTAGTAGGGAGGAAATTAGTAAAATCTGTTGTTCTAGAATGCTGTATCTTGCTCTGAAACCGAAGTGTTCTCTTTTGTCACAAACAGCAGGAAGCTGTAATTGGAGATAGCTGCTTTTGTACTACTAAGCTGCTAAGCCACACTCCCAATTAGATTCACCCTCTGCTCTGACTCAGTAACTTAAGCTGCATAGGCCCCTTCCTCAGAGAAACACACAGTGACTTTCTTCTTTTCTTTTTTTTTTTCACTTAAATGAGACCCTTCTAATAAAGTATCTGTTTGCTTAATCCAAACAGGTACTAACTCCTGCAGAGATAGAAGTGATTTAATCAGTAAAAATCTGTGGTTGTAGACTGCTGTATCTTGCTTGAAACCAAAGTGTTCTCTTCTGTCAAAACAGCATCAAACATATAAACAACAGTGAACAACAGAATACAACCAACAAAGAACAACAATCTCACCTCTGCAACCAGGTCCTAGCAACCACTCTCCTCTCTGTCTGGCCCATGTGGGATGATAACTAGAGTAAGAACATGCTGCCTTGTGACATTCCACCTCAATTTTTAGCCCTAATTGGTTTGCCCTATGAGATGTTTTCTAATGTGGTGGCTATGACTACAAGGTAGCCTCATTTATCACTCAACCATCTTCTACTTGCTTAGTGTCCCACTGCTGGTGGGTGTCGGGTTGTTTTCACCAGTTGCCACATTATGGAAAATGTTATGCTGAATGGCTGTGGCCAGGTGTTGCTGCACTGGGTGTCCTTGTACCAAATGTCACAGATTCATCTGGCCCACGATTGATCAGCAGCAGCTTAAGATTGATCTCCTGCCAGAAATTACATGTCTAGCCTGCCATGTGGGGTCTGCTTTAAAGGTAAACACAGCAATCCAGTAGATATTACCAGCCGGCAAGAAGGTGCAGAGTCCCATGAAAAGAAAAATGTGGAGAGTTGGGGGCTGCTGTGAGCCCAAGCATGGTGAAAGTATCTTTAGAGCTCTGTTTATCCCGTTATTTACTTGCATAAAACCTTTAATGGGGAGAGCGGTGTGATTAAAACTATTTAAAAGGCATCTAAATATCTCCTGTCTGCAATGGACAATCTGAAAAACATAAATCGGCCGTAGAAGGATCCAAAACTAAAATTACTCCCGTGCTCCAGCTATGCGATGAATACAAGGCCTTGATCATGAGGAAGCCAAATCTGGAGACAAAACTTTACAATCACTCAGTCACAAGATCAACCGACTGATTAACTTGGTCGCTGGACTAGCTGATAAATTTGACGGATTGATAAATAAGGTGGCTGGACTTGAAACAAACTTGAAGCTGTCACTTTGGCCTCTGCCGAAGCAACCAAAAGAGCTGACGCTGCTATGGGGCAGTATCCACAATAATAAAAGAAACTCACCTTAAGACCCATCTGGAGAGCCTTGAAAACCAGGCTCAAGCTACTAACCTTTGACTGCTTGGTGTGCAGGAAGGGGCAGAGGGGTCATTTGCCCCCTATTTGCGGGAGTGGATTGTTCAGCAACTGGGTGAGGAGATGGCCTCCATGGTCAATGCTTCCAAAAGGCCTACAGGGTAACACTGTGGGGCTGACCTGACAACCACACACCATTGTAGTGGTGACTGATGGTGTCGGTCCCAGGACTTGATACTCGCAATGGCCAGACATAAATGAGGGTTCTTATATGTTGGCAGAGCTGTGCTGATGTTCCCTGACATTGGGTATGCAACCCGAAAAAGCGAAAAAAATTTGATGGAGCAAGGACGATGCTTCATGAAGTGGGGATATTGCATGGCATGGTGTTCCTAGGCGCACCTGAGAATCGCACAGTGAGGAAATTTTTCTTCTCGATCCTAACGATGCTCTCAAGTGGTGCCAAAATGTGCAGCTCGGCCAAGAGAGTATACAGGGAGGATTCTTCCTCAGAAGAAGACACTTAAGAACGCCTCATTTATAGCCTAAAAATCAGGTTTTCTTTATTTGGAGTAAAGGAAAATGAGTTATTTAATTAAACCTGCTATATGGTCCAGTTAGTTTTGGAGGGCCTAAGAGTTTGAAATTAAAGGTTATGAAGGGCATTAATAAATCCTTTAATTTGATTTAGAAATTAAGTGGCCCTTACTAAAGATAAATGTTCCAATTAGGCGCCTGGTTTACCTTACTGCACAACCTACCTTTATTGATTTCTTCTTATTTATTGTACTATATTTGGGTGATATAACATTGAGAATATCAATATTAACAGCAGATATCTATATTTAGAGTATTAAGCTAACTTTAAAGAATTAAGCTAACTGTTCCTGGAATTTAATTCTTTCTCTCATACTGAAGGTGATATTCTGGACACTAAGGTTTAGTTTTGGCACTTTATTGTGACTCCTTATGGTTCTAGCATGGTGGAATACGTCAGTCCTTATGGGGAATGAATTACAACGGACTCAGATACAGACATTGGCATCTTACTTTATACCATGCAGCTCATGTATCTAATTTGCAGCAATGTGGACTATTTCATTTGGGATATCTTTACAGCTGTAACCCCTATAATGTATCTATCAATTTTGGATGGACAATTTGTAGATATTAAGAGAAGCGGCACCCTCATGGCTGTATAATTTCTGTATGTTAAATCTAAAATTAATGATGATGAATGTTGTCTGTTATATATTAATAAATATAAAGTACAAAAAAAGCATGGAGAGTTGAGCCTCCCCTGGGGAACCCATCACCCTGTAGATGTTGCTATTTTGTAGTGTCATCCCGAATCAAAACCTCTCAGAAGACACAGCGGGTGACTAGATCCATGGAAACTACCACTACCACAACTAATACTATTTTGCAGCATTCTGCACCTCCCAATCATAAGTGTGCTACATTTTTAGAAACAAGTGTAACCCCCTGTTACCTGGGGTTACTAGAATCCTAGTTAGATCTAGTGGTAGGAGGATAGGCAGCTAGTGAAACTTCAGTTAAATTGATTTCTCTATGTCTTGCTCTGTTTTCAGTCTCTGCTGAGCTGGAGCTATGACATCATTTAGAACTATGCAGCTGCATAAGCCACACTGGAATGTTGCAGCTAGGAAGTTAGGATAGAATGTTGGGGATTGAAGTCAGTTCAGTAGTGGGCTCAGTAGAGTAAAGAGGTGTGCTGCTGCTGCAGGCCCTCATAGTCCTCAGCTCTGACAAAGAGCTATATTTTTGTTAGAGGTGTGTGTTCTCACCTGAAGAGGAACACAAGAAGAGCCAAGTGAAGTGGTAGAGACCGCTTCTAGTGAGTTCAGGGCCCCATCCCTGCAGGGATTGGGGAAGGATTCAGCCTACTTCCAGGGGCAATTCCCTGGTCCAACTAGGGGAAGAAGGAGCTGCCTAATTTTAGGTTCGTGCTGAGGCACCAGAAGTTTTGGATGATATTTCTTTGAAGAAGAAAAAGCCTGTGGGGCACCTGCAACCAAGGGTGAGTCTGCTCTGATAAAGGGCCAATGTGTTTTCACCTGAGATAAGATGAAGTTAAGTGACTGTTACTGTGGGGTCAGGAAAAGACAGCCAAGTACAGTTTTAAGAGTTGTAGGAAATGGACTGCTTAATTCTGTGGGGGTCTAGAGAAATGGACACAGCCACTTTTAAGTATGTTTCAAGTTCAGCACATATTGGGATGGAAGGAACCATAGATTAAATGTGACATACATTTAAAGAGAATCTACACAGTAAAGTGTTTTCAGAGGATGAGGTGTTAAAGTCCAGAGAAATGGCCGGGTATGAATTATGGGAGCGAGAGGTGGAGACTCCCATCAGTAGTAACCAAATTCACCTCTACAGGTTTGCTTTGGGACACCTGTTGCTTTCTCTCAGGTACTTGGCCAGTGCCTGAAGAAAGTACCCAGACATGGGATTGATGAAGAAGATTCCCTGATGGAGCCAGAAGTGCTCAGAGGTGGTTTAGGGAACCACGAGTAATGTTCCATGCTACATGGAAAGTGTCCAAGGGCTGGCATGAGAGCCGAGCCATAGAGGAAGGTAGTCAGAGGGCTGCAAGGGGCGAGCCAGGGAAACTGAAAAAGAGTTGAGTTAGAGCTGAATGCCATGAGTGTTTTGAAACCTGAGGGTTTCAGAGCAAAGAGGATGTGTTCTGATCTCCATAAATCTGCATGACCAGGAGTGTAGCCCCATGGGGGTCCATCTATGCTTTGTTATTCTGTTGGATGTGAATAAAAGCTACACTTTAGAATCCCAACTTCTGGTATTGGACATTACAATTATTGATTCCTGTGTCCGGAGTTTTTGGGGGCCCCTGTGCAGAGTAGCCAAACAGCCAACATGCACGTGACACCTTTCTCCCCAAGTTTCAACTTATAAAAATGGAGCCACTGCATCTTGGGACCCAGGACCCTCAACTAGTTCACTAGCTACACAGGCAGGGGTAGTAGCTCTCTCAGTTTAGGTGCACTGGGGTTACATCATGGAGGCTACAGCTGGGATTCTGTTGAAATTTGGGAGAAGGAACAAGAAATGTTGTTTGGATGGTGATTAGTGTTTTGGCTATCTGGCAGTGGTAGCCCAAAAGCTGAAGCAATGTAAACTAAATGTGCCACTGTGTGCTGCTGTCTTATGTGCTGTTGTGATATTGCCAACTGTTTACAAAGGAGCAGTAAAGCCCAAGTGTGTATGCCCTTGTCCTGCATCAAATTACAGTGTTTGCCAGCTTTTTAAAAGTATTGTTGTGACTGAAAAAAGTATGGAAAACTGTGGGTAGCAAGGAAAATTGTGCCCTAGACATTGGAAATGCTTTCTGTGTGGATTGAGAGACTTGTTGTGCTTAATGGGCATGAAAAATAGTTAAATGGGCTCCCATGGCGAGTCAGTTGAAAAAAGTGTGGTTTGCAGTTTACATTTTGCCTGCTCGATGATCGTCGTGAGGAGAAGAGCATTCTAGAGGAAAGAGGCTCATTTGCATGGCGTCGAGTGATTGGTGAGACTGCAATCAGTCCTGCCTCCAAGCCAGCTCTAGAGCGACTGCACAGCGTCGAGAGGGAGAGAGAGTGTCTTGAGAACTAACTTGTTAGGAGCAGCCGTAGTGATTGTAAGTGCTGTAAAAGTTAAAATTGGACTTTTACCATTTAAATTGGCTCAACCCACATCTCGTCGACTGGACTGTGAGTGTGGTGTTCAGAGGGACAATCGGCAGACTGCCAACCCGCTTCCTTCCAGAGGCCTCCAAGACTGGCTGCAGGCCGCTTTTTCCATCGCAGTAAACAGCTACTGATAACAATGAGTACCATCCAAATGAAATAGCTCAAATTGTGTGATTTCACCAAAAGCCTGCTGAATCTGTGTGTAGCAGTGTAATCGCTTTGCAAAGAAGGACTGTGCCAGGTTTACCAGCTAAAGCAAGAATTCTGAGCAACCGACTGTGAGCATAATGATAGGTTCATAGTCAGTCTAATTTTCAAAGCCATGTGAGAGACTGTGAGTTATATGAGATATGCAGCAAGAGATACAGGCAATCCTGTGCTATGAAATACTGAGGCTTTAAGGGACTGTAAGCTAGAGCAATGTCTTCAGCGAGTAAAAGTCCGTGGTAAATCATATAAATGTGCTAGGAAAAGAACAGTGCAAGTTTGTGCAGTTTGAGCAAATTTATCAGTAGAGTGTATAAATTGGATGTGCAGTGGCTTGACCCATTTACAGAATGTTAATGTGTAGGAGTGCTGCCGCCATTACAGGGTGGGTAGTATGTAAACACACAGCAGCAGAGAGCCATTTTGAAAAAAAAAAAAGTTTTCAGTGATGTGGGACTTTCAATAGCAGTGAGCATTGTTTGTTTTCCTGCAGTTATGGCTTCAGGACCAATCCGCTACCCAGATCATGCCCAGGCTGTGATAGTAGTAGAAGTTAACCAGCTAGGGACACTGAGAAATGTTACTACGGGGATGACTGCCTCCTCATGTGGCGATTCCTGGATATCCAGTGCAAGTATGTAATGTGCTTAAATGCTGGAAGGGCGTTTTCATGGTACCTCACTGTTCTGGGTGCCTAGAAGATATGGTTTGTTCAAAGCGCCCAAGATTTGTTTGGCTCCCACATGGACAAAAGTTCAAGAATCTGCAGTTGGCAGTACAGCACCAGGCGGAGCCTGTTGGAGAAGGCCCTCAGAGTGTGGCATGAAGCAGAGGTGCAGATTTACAGACAGAACAATGTGTTGATGTTTCATAGTCTGAGTCGCAGAGAAACATTTCAGGAAGAGCATCAGTAGACCCTTGGAGAGGGCCTAGCTCAAGTCTCATAGGTGAAGACGAGACAAGGGAGGCCTTTGAATGGGAGGTTTCAACCTCCGCGCCCAGTGAAGAGTGGACAGTCTCAGAAGTGAGGACGACTGCTCACCCCTGGGCACAGATTTTCAGTGAGGAAGAAGAAGAGGAGGAACCTATGTGGCCTGATGAAGAAGGCCTGAGTTCACAGCCTCCAGTTCCTGGCTTAGAGGAACATTTGGAAGAGAGTGAGACTCTGCAGCTCTGTTCCCACCAGGAAGAGTTAGAGATCCATTCTATGTCGCATTGAGTATGCATAGCTGGCAGAACCAGGACTGGCTGCCCTCAAGCCAAGCCAGAGGTCGCAAGTTGACCAAAGCTAGTAAAGAGGAAAGACTGGTTCATAGGAAAATTAATGAAATCCATGGAAAATTGTTTCCTACCTTTCCTCAGAGAGTCTGGGAGGAGATTGAGAAAAGCAGGAAATCCTGGATTTGGGAAGAGGCAATGAAACATGTGCATCCTGGTGCAAACAAATATGTCAAGATTAAATGTTTCAAGAAAAATACAGCCAGTGGAAAAGAGGCAGGACACTGTTTATTGACACTGTTCAAATTGTGGATGGAGAGAGACGAAGACCTTTCACAGTGTGGATTATGAGGAGCCCAGGCGGGGTAATAATTCCAGCACCTGACCCGTTGTGCTATTGGCCATAATGCAAAGACCTCCCTGCGAATGTGCCCATGCTTACCAAGTGGAGCATGAGCGGTGGTAGCCAGTGCTGCCATCCAGCAGTTGCCGATCCTATGTTGTTCCACCAGACTGGTGTTCTAGGAACCAGATGCCCCACATTCATCAGTTTTACAGTGCACAGGCTTTCAGATTCCATCAATTGGCCCACCAGATGACTTCAGATCCAGGAGGACACCATCCCAGCTGTATCCTGACTCATCGCCTGGGTATCGGATGACTTCAGACCAGCTGTTTTCCTTTTGTTCCTGTTCCAAGGTTCCATCTCTAGATGACATCAACCCAGCAGTTTCCAGATGTGCCTTCCTGTTGTTTCCGGAAGATGTCCACCCAGCTGTACCAGAAGAATGCTGCCAGAGAGAATCTTCATCGAGGACCAGGTGTGGTACCATTTTCATTCTACAAGAGACTAGTAAGTCCAGACTTTTTTATTCTTATGACATTGCAGTACACACCCTACACTAGCAGACTCCAGATGTTTGAACTGTCCTCAAAGACTCCCCTTGGGACTTTGGCCTGCTAGAACTGTGCTTCACCGGGCTCCGGCCAGGAGAACTCTTTAATGGACTTGCCTTGGGCACTGTGGTCACTAGATGGGACTTTTAGGGCACTCCATCCCCCGGATATTGTGTATTGTAAATAATGTCATTGTTTTCTACTATTTTCTACTGTTTATACTGTTTTTCTTTTCACTTTACTAAAAATCTTTTAGGATTCTCCAGTGTTTTGATGGTGGGGTTTAGATAGACTGTGTATGCAGATTAGAGTGTGTTGTCTTTCTTTTTCTTGCAGGTGTTCCTGAAGAAGATAAGAAGAAAGAAAGAAGAGGAGGAGGTACTCAGTGGAGTTCCTCAGTAGTACTTTAGAGTGTAGTGTTTAAAGTACTGTTGTTGTTGTTGTTGTTGGTTACTGTGTGTAACTTTTCCTTTCACAGGTATGGTTGTGGGGGAGTGGGAGTAATGCAGAGTGTATGGTATTAGCTCCGGTGTGTGGGTTGCATGGTGTCCAGGGTTGGGGAGGTCCCCTGTTTGTTTTGTTTTTGGGAATTTTGAGTTAGAGGCAGACAGGTTTTCGCTAGAGGCTGGGGGTTAGACAGACTGTGGTTCTGAACGGCCTTAGGGGCCACAGTACTGATCTATTAGGGCTATGCTCTGGACAGTTCTTCCAGAGCCACTGGGTACCCATAATCAGGAGGTAGAGTAGAGGCTGATACGTCAGTCGATGTCCTCTGGGCCCTTAGTGTTGCCTGTCTGTGCCTAGCACATGGTAGGAGGGGCCTGATCACCCCTCCATAGGGTAGCACATAGGATAGGATGGCCTAGGCTGGGTAACAATGACTGCAGACAGTCATTTTCCTGGCCCAGGGTGAGTGTAACCCCTTGTTACCCGGTTACTAGAACCTAGTTAGATTGGTAGGCAGGGACAGGCAGCTAGTGAAACTTCAGTTAAATGGATTTCACTATGTCTTGCTCTGTTTTAGTCTCTGCACAGCAGGAGCTATGACATCATTTAGAACTGTCGCAGCTGCATGAGCCACACTGGAATGTTGTAGCTAGGGAAGTTAGGATAGAATGTTGGGAATTTGAAGTCAGTTCAGTAGTAGTTCAGTAGCGGTCTCAGTAGAGGGAAGAGGTGCTGCTGCTTCAGGCCCTCAGAGCCCTCAGCTCTGACAAAGAGCTATATTTTGTTAGAGGTGTGTGTTCTCACCTGAGAGGAACACAAGAAGAGCCAACTGAAGTGGTAGAGACCGCTTCCAGTGGTTCAGGGTCCCATCCTGCAGGAACTGGGGAAGGATTCAGCCTACTTTCAGGGGTAATCCCTGGTCCGGCTAGGGGAAGAAGGAGCTGCCTAATTTTAGGTTCGTGCTGAGGCACCAGAAGTTTTGGATGAGATTTCTTTGAAGAAGTAAAAGCCTGTGGGCACATGCAACCAAGGGTGAGTCTGTTCTGATAAAGGGTCAATGTGTTTTCACCTCAGATAAGATGGAGTTAAGTGACTGTTACTGTGGGGTCAGGAAAAGACAGCCAAGTACAGTTTTAAGAGTTGTGGGAATTGTACTGCTTAACTCTGTGGGGGTCTAGAGAAATGGATACAGCCACTCTTCAAGTATGTTTCAAGTTCAGCACATATTGGGATGGAAGGAACCATAGATTAAATGTGACATACATTTAAAGAGAATCTACACAGTAAAGTGTTTTCAGAGGATGAGGTGTTAAAGTCCAGAGAAATGGCGGGTATGAATTATGGAGTGAGAGGGGAGACCACCGCCCATCAGTAGTAACCAAATTCACCTTCTACGGGTTTGCTTTGGGACACCTGTTGCTTCTCTCAGGTACTTGGCCAGTGCCTGAGGAAAGTACCCAGGCGTGGGATTGATGAAGAAGATTCCCTGATGGAGCCAGAAGTGCTCAGGAGGTGGTTTAGGGAGCCACAGAGAAATGTTCTATGCTATATGGAAAGTGTCCAACGGCTGGCATAGAGCCGAGCCATAGAAAGAAGGTAGTCCAGAGGGCTGGCAAGGGAGTTGAGCCAGGAAACCGAAAAGGAGTTGAGTTAGGGCTGAATGCCATGAGTGTTTTGAAACCTGAGGGGTTTCAGTGTAAAGAGGATGTGTTCTGATCTCCATAAATCTGCATTACCAGAAGTGTAGCCCGTGGAGTCCATCTATGCTTTGTTATTCTGTTGGATGTGAATAAAGCCACACTTTAGAATCCCAACTTCTGGTATTGGACATTACAGTTATTGCTTCCTGTGTCCGAGTTATTTGGGGCCCCTGTGCAGAGTAGCCAAACCTAGCCAACATGCCGAGTGACACCTTTCTCCCCAAGTTTCAACTTATAAAATGGAGGCACCCGTCATAGGATCCAGGCCCTCAACCTGTTCACTAGCTACACAGGCAGGGTAGTAGCCCTTTCAGTTTAGGGTTACACAAGTAACAGAACAAATCTTGTAAAACATTTTAACAGTAAAAATACACCCAGGTCCAGCTCCTTAGCCACCAGAAGACATGTTAAGGAAACAGGCCACTTGGTTTGCCTGCTGGCCGGAACCCAGGTGCTCTGACCAGTATTAAACATACCACTGAGAATTAGTTGCAATAGCTGAGTGTCTTTAACAACGAAGGAATTATGGTGCCTACTGCAGTTTAGTCTGAATGGCTTATCCTGCCCATGGAATAATATCTCTTGGCATTTCAGTGTCCCTCAAAGAATTCACAGTATCCCAGTGAGGGAAGATGACAGAGAGCGAGGACGCTAACATGAATTTTATAGAAGTCAATCACACAATGGAACCTCATTAATGTCCCTAACTAACTACTAGGTTTCCAAGCTGTAGGGTCTCCTTCAGTCTCAGACCAACCAGTCTGAACTCAAGCAAAGTTTGCACCATTGCTCCAGTCACCCAGTGCTATTTTGCCTAAGAGCCACATGATGGCCATTCAACCCAGGAAGCTTCTTCCCACTTACAAACAAAAATGTGCCCTCTTGCCCAGAATACACATTGTCCTTCAGCTAATCTTGCAAATAAGTACAGTACCGGTAGAGATAAATTCCAGTATAAGTGAGTGCTGCTTCACACAGTTCTCCATTAAGTACAGTACCAGAAAGAAATGAATCCACTGTCTTGGGCTGGGAGGATGTGGGGAATGGGTACATGTATGGGAAGCAGTAGAATGGTAATCTGCAATAGCTGTGGGGCAGCAGTCTTTCTGGGGTGATGTGGAATAAAGGGGATGTCCTGTGTATAAGAGCCTGGAGCAGCTAAGGGCTGAAATAAGGCTGCTCAGATGGGAGCTGGGAAGGATGGTGTGGGAGTCAAAGGAGCAGAGCAGTGGAGAGAAAGACAAAGGTGATGCCCAGGAGTAACGCCATCCGGCAGGGGACGGGAGTGGGAGGAGTACCCAGTATTGAGGAGTATCTCTTCCTCAGAGGACTGATTAACCCTAGGAGGGGAATGGCAAGTAGTAAGGGAAGAGGTGGAATGTGAGAGCAGCATCAGGGGTGGGAATTTCTAAAGGGGTGCCTTTATTAAACAGATTTGCAGCACCATCTGGAAGGAGGAAGAGGTCAACAGGAGGTCAGATAGGATGTCAGGTTGAGCCAGGGTTGAGAGCAGGAGTACAGGGAAGGGGGAGGAACTAGTTAGGCTGAGCAGGGAAGAATATGCAGACAAAATGGAGGGGAGGATGGAGGGAGGGAGAGAAAGGAACAGAAGAGGGAGGAAAACTGAAAGCAGATAGAGTTATAAGAGGAGGGCAAATTGGGAGATGGAAAACATTTATGGGGATAAACTGTGGCTGTGTAGATAAGTTTGCCAGGGTGCAGAGGGAGCAGTTAGGTGGGAAAGCAGCTTGTACTTATGGTAAGAAAGGAAGGACCAGGAGCACAGTTGCAGGGGATGCAAAGTGGCAATCATAGGGGACTCCATAATTAGGGGTATTCACTGGGGAACGAAAAGGGACTCAAATGCAAGCAGGAGGGTGGTTTGTATGCTGGGGATGACAGCGGGAAGGTGGTCCCAAGAATAAGGGGCTAGTAAGGGAGGTTGGAGGAAAACCTAATTTAGTTATACATTTGGGAACCAACCACCTAGCTGGGGAGGAGGTTGAGATAGTGCAAAGTAGGTTCAGGAGTTAGGAATATCTGCAGGAGGAAGGAAGTTCACTGGCCTTCTCCAGAGGTGATACTCAGTGCCAGGGCCAGCACAGCTAGGAAAAGGCAGATAGAGGATTTTAATGACTGGCTAAGAAAATGGTGCAGGAGGAGAGGTTCATCTGTACTGGGGACTGGGAGAAGACCTGGTCAAACAAAGCACTCTTTTACCAGACAGGCTGCACCTCAGTAGGGAGGGTTCTAGTGTACTCAGGACAAGCTGGGAGAATACATAACCACTACACTTAATTTAAATTACTGAAGGAGGGGCAGGGTGAACAGGCCCAGAGACTCTGAGAGGAGGTGGTCAGTAAACCTCCCCCACCACAGTGATGAAATAGGTCTGGAGGAGGAGGTGGAAGGGCAAATACACAGTTAGCAAAGGGTGGAGGGTGAGGAACACATATAAGGGTATGTAAAGTGGTGCACAGAGGGATAAATACAAATAGAAGAAAAGAGGGAAGAGAAGGAAGGTCAGACTCTAGGTGGAGGTGGTGTCCCTGAATGCGGGAGTCTTGGAAACAAGATGGATGACCTGCAGGCACTATTAGCAGACAGGAGGGTGGACATAGCTGCAGTAACCGAGACTTGGGCAACATCACACCATGACTGGGACCTTGCTATCCTGGATATAAACTATACAGGAGGGACAGGGTAGTCAGGGGGAAGGTGGCAGTTTTTATCAGGAGGGAATAACCTTGCATGAGGCAGGAGTCAGAGGAAGGGAGGTGGAGGTTTTATGGGTTCAGTTAAGTTCCAATAGAGTGGGAAAGGTGAGGTTGGGAGTTGTTTACAAACCACCTAATCAAGATGAGGAGAGAGAGAGCGAATTGATCTCTACAAATATTGGAAGCTGCAGGGAAAGGAGAGGTGGTAATTGTGGGGATTTCAACCTGCCCAAGGTGGACTGGAGTATATCATCCACAACATGTGCCAAGAGTCAGGTGATCCTGGAAGGACTGCAGAGTGGGTTCCTGACTCAGGGGTCACTGAACCAACAAAAGCTGAGGCAATTCTTGATCTGGTGCTCACAAATGGGGAGCATGTACAGGAAATAATGGTCAGGAGCCACTGGGGAGGTGACCATTGCTCAATGTAGTTCCATTTGGACATGGGCAGGGAAAGCATCCCACTAAGACCAAAATCTTGGATTTCAGGAGGGTGAACTTCAGGAAAATGGGTGAGGTTCTAAGGAGCCATCTGGTGGGCATCAGAGCAGATATGGGGTGAACCTAAAATGGTCCATCATTAAGGAAGGAATACTGGTTGCCACAAATGATTGTGTTAGGCTCAGGGTGAAGAACACAAGGGCCTAGCGCCCAGCTGGGTCAGTTCTGGGGTTGCCAAGGCAGTAAGGAAAAAAGGCTGGCCTATAGAAAATTCAGGAAGACCAAGAGAGAGAGGTGATAGGGAAAATTACCTATGGTTGGCTAGTGAGGCAAGTAGGAAGTCCAGCGAGCAAAGGCACAGTAGGAGCTCAAATAGCTGAAGGAATTAAGAAGGGGAGAAGGCTTTGTTTCACTATATAAGTGAGAGAAAATGGACAAGAAGGAAGGGATTGTTAGACTTAAGAGAGGTGTGGAGTGGGTGGAGGATAATGGAGGAAAAGCAGAGATACTAAATTACTTGTTCTGTCTTCACCAGGAGAAGAATGGACCAGTGCCTTCAGGAAGGAAAGAGGAGAAGGGGAAGGGAACACAGACATAGTGATAGAGGAGGATAGAGTGACGGAGGGTCTGCTGGCATTGAAAGTGGACAAATCACCAGGCCGGACAGAGTACATCCAAGGGTACTAAAGGAACTGGCTGAGGGGCTGGCAGGGCCAGCGAGACCTATTTAATAGTTCACTAGAGTCAGGCATGGTACCACAGGACTGGAGAACAGCACATGTAATACCTCTTCACAAAAGCGGTCCCAAGAATGATCCAGGGAATTACAGACCAGTCAGTCTGACCTCCATTGTGGGAAGCTCATGGAGATCATACTAAAGGAAAGGTTGGTGGAATATCTAGAGGAACATGGTCTCTAGGATGAGAGGCAGCATGGATTCATGGGGTGGGAGATTGTGTTAAACAAATCTGATTGACTTCTTTGACTGTGTCACTAAGACAGTATACACAGACCCAACGATAGACATCCTCTATCTTGATTTCATACAAGGCTTTGACTCTGTACCCCACAAAAAGTTGAACAGGAGGTTGGTGGATCTTGGAGTTGGGGAAAAGATGGTCAGATGGGTGGAAAACTGGCTGAGGACAGAAACCCAGAGGGTGGCGGTGGGGAGTGTTATCTGGCACCAGAGAGTAACCAGTGGGGTCCCACAGGGTTCTGTGCTGGGGCCAGTGTTGTTCAATGTCTTCATCAGTGACATTGGGATGGCATTAAAGGCAAAATGTGCCTATTCACAGATGACACCAAGCCCTGTGGGAGAGTGGACACAGCTGAAGGAAGCGGACCTACAGGAAGATCTGGAAACGCTTGGGAGGTGGTCCAGGATCCAACAGCTTGACTTCAATGCCAAGAAATGCAAAGTTATGCATATTGGAGCCAGAATCCCAGGACAGAGTATTACCTGGGCGGAGTCTGAGTATGTGCATCAGAGGAGGAGAAGGACCTGGGAGTGATGATCACTAGTGACCTGAAGCACTCCACGCGTGCAAGAAAGCAGCAACAAAGGCAAACAAGATGCTGGGATGCACAGCTAGAGGGATCAGTAGAAGGAGAGAGGAGGTTATACTGCCCTTGTGCAGGTCACTGGTAGGCGCATCTAGAGTATGGTGTTCAGTACTGGTGTCCACACCTCAAAAGAACATTAACCTGCTGGAGAAGGTACAGAGGAGAGCTACAAGATAGCCTGTCAGCAGGGCAAGGCATACAGGGAGAGGTTGAGGGCACTGAACATGTAATCCCTGATAGACAGGAGAGAAAGAGAGGACATGAATGGGACATTCAAGTACCTGAAAGGGATAAATAAGGTTGATAAGGGAGTCTCTTTAAGCTGAGTGGCAACCATATCACAAGGGGCACAGCCTTAAGCTGGAGGGTGGAAGGTTTAGGAGGGAGGTCAGGAAGCACTTCTTTACAGAGAAGGTGGTGGACACTTGGAATGCATTGCTGGAAGAGGTTATCTCATTGAAGACAGTGGGCAGCTTTAAGAGAGACTGGGATAGGCATAGGGAGAAGGTAAGAAGCATGGGTAGGGAGGATGGGAGGAGTGGAGAGGGAGGGCAGGGACATTAGCTCAAGCTGTGGACCCTGCAATATGAGCAGACTTGATAAATCAAATGGACTTCTTCTGCTGGCTTTTCGTATGTTCGTATATATGTTCTTATAAGCCAATGCTGCCTCACACAGTTCTCCTTCCCTGCACTCCAGCATTCTCATGTGGCAGTCACCTCCTGAAGGGAGGGTGTTTGGCATAATGAAACTGGTGCTGCTTTTCTTCTCAGTGCCAGGAAAAGATTGGGGAAACAGGTTGGCAGTTCCTTTCGGTGCCTGCTCTGCTGAGGCAAACTGCTTCTGCCAGAAGTAGGGGTAACAACAGAGCACCCAAACGTGATTTGGGCTGCATACAGTTCCGACTTGATATCTTTGTAAGCTGCTTGCTTTGCTCTGACCTGGGCCTGAGGTTTTGAAAAACAAATGGCTTTCTCCTCCCACTGTACTTTAACTTCTCAGACTTTGGCAGGAATATGGATCTTGTCCAGAAAATTCAGTAGCCTAAGTATAATCGACTTAGGATGTGTACCCTCCGGGAGGGGTCTCACATTCCAGTGTGCCTGCTCAGTTATATAATTCAGGCCATGGGGTGATGGTCTTGCTATCTTTGGCATAGTTTTGCATGAATAAAATGGTATCTGGGCCATCAGCCCTTTCCTGGAGCCCCACCAGCACAAGATTATTTTGGTGGCTGCAGCTCTCCTGGTTCTCCAACTGCTCTTCTAACTTGGCCATCTTCTGAAACTGCATGACCACTTCTGGCTTGATATGGTCCTGGCAGTCCTCCACAGAGCTCACTCTAGCTCTCTGTGTTTCCAGCCTGGTGGGTTACCTCTTCCAGCACTGGCCAGAAGATTTTAAAATCACTGGTAAGCTCCAAGATAGCATCCTTAATGTTCCTTAATATTCCCCAGCTCCCGCAGAAGTGCTCCAAGGTAAGTTCCCTTACAGCTGTTTGGGAGAGCAAGGAATCACTGAATTACAACCATTTGGGGCCCTGGCTTCTCTCTGGCAGCTGTGGTAGCATGGCACAGAAGTTGTTCAGTGCACTCTCAGCTCCATTTCTCCTAGATCATTTTCCTCCATTAATGAGTCAGCAGTATGCTTTATCGAGCTGAGCACAAATGAAAATGAAATGATGAGCTTGCTCTGCTTTTTAGCAGTTTATTGTCTCATTCCTGGTGGTGTCAATCAGCACGCTCGACCTGCTCAAACACATAACATGGCCCCTTGGAAACTATGTGTCAGTTGCCTAACTCTGATTTTTAACTATTAAGGGTGGAAGCTGGGAACTAACAGGGCATTCCCAAGGGTGAAAATGAAAATCACATGAGCAACACTGACCAACCAGACCATAACAAGTTATTAACAGTTACGAGTCCAAGAACTTGGGAGGGGCCTCACAGTAGGAGCCCCCTAGGAGGGACAGATGAAAGCTACATGAGTGGGGAAAAGGCACAGGATTCTGTGCACACACCCTCCAGGTCCACTGAGTAGTATCCTGTTGGAAAAAAAGAAATAAACATTACTAGAACTGCTATATTTAGTTCATATATAATGAGACGCTGCCTCAGCCTTTAAGATAAAGGGAGACCAAGTTCATGTGGGTGGCTGTTTTAAAGAAAGAATCCAGCTGAACCGCTGCAATCAAAGAATCAGATTGGCAAACTATGTTGCTGTCATGAGTCTAGAACCTGCACTGGCAGGGAGACACTACTGACCTTTATGGCACTTTACACTTCAGACCAAGAGTGGTCATGTCAACTTCAGGAGCATCTTGGGCACTGTATGCCTGGGTTAAAGCTCTTATTACTGGTCAGTGAGATGTAGGAGATAGTTGCCCAGTAGCCGATGCAGGAGTAGGAGTTGTGGTGGGGACACAACCAGTGGTCAGGAGGAGAGTGCAGCAAGAGGGGCCATCCTTGCTCTGACCTCCCCAGCCTAGTGGTGTCTAATACTATTGCTCTCCAAGCTCCTGTAAACCCTGCAGAGTAAAGAAAAGAAGGTTATTTTGTATAGTATGGCCGGCGTGGGGCCACATCAGAAAAGGTCCATTGTGCTGTCCCAGTACATCAAAGAACTACAGGTGGTGAAAGGAGCAGCTGACCCGGTGATGAGTCTTTGCAGCAATATATCCATCCAGAAGCCCCATCTAATGGTATAAATGAATGGCTGAAAGGACTTGTTTTCCAAACCAGGATGTTTGTGGCTGCAGATGTTAATGAGTGCAGCCTGCTGCACTGGAAGTCGCCGACTCCAAGGAGCATCCCACACGGGGCTGCAATGGCGGAACTATGTGCTGTCACAGCTTATTGGAGTAGAGTAAGCCTTAAAAATGCTGTACATTGCTAGAGTTCAGGAGTGTACTCTGCTGAATGGCCATCTGCAGGGAACATTAGCAGAGGAGAGGTACCCTATACCTCCCTCCTGCCAAAAACACACAAGGCAGCACCCCTGGCGCACCTCCTAGTACTTGTAACGATGGCAGAACTAGTTCAAAACTCCATAGTCCCAATGAGTGCGGACGCCAGATAGGGTCTCAAACATAACAGGTAGAGTGGTGAGTGGAAATGGCTAGATCAAGTTTAATATATGGTGTTATATGTATACAAAAAAACTTTCCTTTGGAAAATAAAGTCACTCACAGAGGATTTAAAGAGGAGATGTGAGCTGCTGGGCCTTTGAAATTGCTCTAGAAGCTCCTTAATCTGTTGGAGGGCCAATTAGGAGTGTTGTCTGTTGCTGACACTCGGCTTGGTCTGCAGGGGGAGGAAGCTGGACAAGGCTTCGTCGGTGGGGTAGGTCTGGGCTGATCTCTATGTGAGTTGCCAGGCAAGGTGAGTGCACTGTGGCTGTGGAATAGCAATTCCTTTATGCTCCATGTCTGCTTTTGCCTCTGCAGGGTGTGATACAGGATTTTTCCATCTGAATACACAGCCTTAATTTAGCGGGTATGGAGTCTGAAATTTAATTCTAGCCTGTTGAAGGGCTTGCAGAAAAGGACATATGCTCTTCATTTTAACTGAATAGTAGGTGCATAGTCATGAACGATATATATTTTTCTTTATTTTTTACTGCCTTCTGTCACCAGGCAGTGAGCAGAAAAGTCTAATCTCAGATGTTTCATGACTATGGAGTGTGGTCATTCTGTAGGGGTCAGCTTAGGGCTAAATGCTCTGTGTACTCACTCAAGATCAAAAATAAAGTCCTGAAGGAGCAAGAGCAAATTCTGTAAAAGTTGTTCCATAAATGCTGTGACATGCTGTCCTTCTTCTCCCTCAGGTACTCCGTACACTCGTATGTTTTTTACAGCAGAGTCTGCCTTCCATGTCCTACTGCTTTAGTTCAAGTTGGACCTGGCAGTGCTGAAAGTGCAGCAATAGATCTGCTATGTGGTCAAAATATCAGTCAGATCTGTAGTTGCCATCTGGAGCTCATGATTCTCTTTTTGATTCTTTATAACTCTGATTGTACCGCTACCATGGCTCACAAATTTCAGTGCAGAAAGCCAGGAATTTGTGGAGAATGCAGTTGTTTGTAACTCTGGGGTTCTGAGTGGCAGCTGCGGGGGTATGAGGAGGCTGCACTGCCTGTGCTTGAGGAGGTTGCATCTTCACTGCTTGCAGGAGAAGCTGGCTGGGTAGAGTTAAGCTGCTACTTGACTGCTGATCTATATTTGGTCACGTTATAGCATGCAGAGCTGTACATCTCAAAACAGAGCTATTAATAGCTCTGTCCATAGCACTATGCTACACGCTCCCACTGCTGCTTCCCAGCTCATACTGTACATCAGATTTGGAACCGCCATAGGAGGTTGTGGGATGTGCCTCTAGTGGCACTCAGAACAATATGCCAGTGGAAAGAACAGTAGGATCAACCAGATAAACTATAAAACACTAAGAAGCCTGCAAGGTAAAATAAATTTTTATGTGAAACTGCTAATCAAGGGCTACCCGTACTGAGATGTGGAGCTTTGGGAAATGGATGTTTCCATTAAAGAAATTGCTCTGTAGTATGCAGAGAGAAAGAGTGAGAGATTATCTCCATGTGATTGACCAAAAACTTTTAGTATTGGGTCATTTGTGTGATTAAAAACTTAATTATGTTTATAAAATGGCAGGAACAAACATACTAGCACATGATTGATTAAACGAATACTCTGTCTTGTGTTATTGGTTACTTAAACTATTACTTCCCTGTCTATAAAGAATCCTGAAAATATCAGCAAGGGGCCTAGTCAAAATCTCTTTGAACTTCATTATTGCTCTTGGGTGGATACCATTAGGATCCAGGGATTGCTTCTGGATTGACACACCTCTGCCATAAATTCCATCCCGGATGTCCATGCTCCCTTAATTTCCTGGCTGAAACTGGCACAAAGTGGTTATTCAGTGCCTCTGCTATCCCCACTTCTACCTCAATGGTTCTTCTCCCTCCCCACTGGTCAGCAGCCCACCCATGTTACTAACTCACCAACTCACCTTATCTTTGCCACGCTCACAGACCCAGTGTAGTATCCAACCACATGGTCCTACCACTGTCTTGCCTTTATGCCTGGTGGTTGTGAACCCTTGTCAGAGATGGCTCCCCAGTCATCGCCAAAGTCATCAGTCAGTCGGTCCATTGAATTTGTCTGGTCCCTTCCTTACTTCCTCCACTGTAGCTCAGATGGGACTTAGGCAGTCCTCCCTGCTGATAGCTCTGTGCAATGTTTGAACCCTCCTACTCCTCTAACATCATTTTCACCAATCCCATGTGCCTACCCTGCCCTGTCTTGAAGCCTACATGTCATTGTCTCCATGTTAACCACAATTCTTGCTAGATGCTTCTACCTATCCATCACTTTCTCCATAAAGAGTACTTTCTCATGTCCCTACTGAAGTCCCCTCACCCAATTTATAGTTGTGGCCTCTTGTTGCAGACCCCTCATAGTACCTGAAAGTTGCTGGCAATCCACTTGTTGAGTCCATTCTGGTATCTGACTGTTTCTGTCATATCGCCTTTTCACTTCTGGCCTCCTAGAATTACATGTTCAGATCAGCCAGTCAATCCTCCTATGTCTTCCCTGTTGCCCATGAATCACTTTGGTTGCCCTTCTCTGGACTGTTTCTAAGCAATTCCTGTCGTTTTTTAATTCATAGTTTACTCTTCTCGACAGGGACAGGCATAGGCTTCCATCAGTCCTGCCCCGCCAAGACCCACCGTCCCCTACCACCCCAGGACTTACCAGGCTAGCTTTTGCCCCCCATGTCTTGGTGGTGAGGCGGTGTGAGATCAGTGAGGAGGGCTTCATAAATGCCTGGCCAACCACCATTTTCCACCTGATTTTTCTCCCATTGTTCCCTTGCTGGGGTGCACATATCAGCATATGCGCATGGAGTCGCACACATGCCGCAGAGTCCCCAGCACACCCACTACTGCCACTCCCAACCTGCACTACCACCAGGCCTCCACGTGGTGGTGGTCTTCTGGTAGAACCAACAGTCCCCTCCCCAGAAGAGAAGAGCAGTCCCACAGATGCTTGATCCTTTCTGTCCCAGCTGAGCCCGTGCCCACGCTCATTCCCAAACATGGGTTGCCAGCATGGAGCAAGGTGTGGCGTCCCACCTTGGTGGTCCAAGATTAGAGGAATGGTCAAATATATGGCAGCTTAGATTCAACACAAAGAGGTACAAAGTAATGCACCTGGGAAACAAAACCCAGGGAAGAGTACACAGTGGGGGTGAAATACTAACAACAACAAAATGGAAAGGGACCTGGGAGCCAGGTCAGTCTTAACCTTTTTTTACTAGCCAGCAGGGCAAGTTGATTCAAAATTGCAGTGGCCCGCAGATGGTTGCAGTAACCTCAATTATAATGGTACATTTTGATCACTTATACAGGAAACAATGCAAGCCAAGAAATACTCTAATTATTGCACATTTATCCTGCTCCCACACTGCTTCCAGCTCCCCAGCAGAAAGAAAAGACTGCAATGCCATCACACACAGTGACCCCCCATTGTTTTGTAACATGACCTCCTCTGTTCCTCTTCTTAATCCCCCCGCACCAAACCAGAGGACATCACAACAGCAAATGTTAGGACTTTGACACGCCGCAGCCTAATGGCTGCTTAGTTCTGGAGCTCTCCTACTCTACGACCAAAATCATCAGCCATCTGCCATAAGAAAGATGAATTTGCCAGCAAAAGCACAAGGTTTAAGTCGGGAAGCTTTGCACACCAGTGCAGAAATTGTGAGACCTCCTACTGTCGGAACAAACTAACTCTCCGATGGACAGCAAAGAGGTGGAAGGTCGCACAATCCCTGCTCAGCTAGGAGATGAATCTCAACCAGACTTCATCGCATCGATCCTGCAGACAGCAAAAACAGTGTCCAAGATCGATCAGACCTCACGGAGTTTCATTCTGATGTAAGCAGAATTGATCATAAAACAGAGCAACTTGTGGTCAGTTTTACATAAGTCTTGGAACAGTCTGACAGGCACGACTGGCTCCTGCTGTATCTTCTTGCCCAAGACAGGAGCTTACACAGCATCTCGATGATCTTGAGGGCAGAAGCAGGAGACAAAATATAAGGGTGTACAGAGTTTCAGAGGAAACAGAAGAGAAATACAAAGACACCCCAGCTTTTCTTCAAAACATGCTCAAAAAGCTGCTTTCCCTCCTGGAAGACTTAGACATCTCAATGGATCGTGCTCATAGATCACTGGGCTCAAAGCCCTGAGACCCTGGAGCTAGGCCGTCTCGCTGATCGCCAAGCTGTCCTCATACAGGGCCAAGGAGGAGCTGCTGCGTTGAGCTTGGCAACAGGGTGAACTTGTTTTCCAAGGACAACATATTACCCTAGATAATGACCACACCAGCACTGTACAAGAAGCCAGGAGAGTGTTGTGGCTATCATCAAACAACTGAGAGCTGAAAATGTGAGATCCCAGATTTTATACCCGCCTGGCTCAAGATCAAAACTAAACAGGTAAAAGTCTTCCCGACCTCCTCTCTGCAGCTGAGTTTCTGGAAGGCCTTGGGATCCTCACCCACCATTGACAAAGGAGAAGCTTGAAAAGGATCTACTTGCTCCACGTGGATGGTCACCCAGAGGGGTACCCTGAGACCAGGGACCATGCAGAATCATCCTCACATGAATCTCCACTCAGACATCAGCGCAATGCTAAGGAAGTATGGAGATCCCTGCCATGGCGAACAAAAGGCACCTCACCTCAGGGAAGAAGTAAAGGAATCCTCAGCCAATGGATCCAGCTCATCGGTACAGTCAGAGACCTGAGTGGTGAATTGGCTCCTTGAAATATTTTTTCGGTCATCCCTGGACTTTTTAGATGGCCCCTGCCTCAGGCCTCCATCTACTCAAGGCTGACCAAAGCCCTCCTCTCGTGGATCGGAGCTCACAGGGATTAAGTGCGACTCTGCATCAAGAGAGGAAGGAAAAAATACTGAATGCTGTAAGTAATAGCAGATTAAGACACTTCTCCTGAATTTCAAGCTATTACGAACTGGGTTGCCTTATCTACTGGACTGCTCCTGTGGGGGTGTGGGGGAATTTCAGTTGCTGTCTATTTGAGAGTCTGTGGAATACAGGGTATGTATAGCAGGGGGGCCCTCATTGGAGTTCCCTGCCTTTTCAGGTGTTTGTTAAAATGCAATACTGTTCTCTGCATTCTTGGATCAACTGTGCTCCGTTTATAAGAGTTAACTGTTGGTGATGTTTTAAGTTCCCACTTTGTTATAATATCTATGGTACTCCCTGCGGGATGTCAGCTCCTTCCCTACACAGATTGCTCCACAAAACAGTTCCCTGTTGGAACCCTGAAAAGACTGGGAGCCCCTGTCATTTTGTGCTTGGCTGAGGTTTGATGCCACCAAGCTCAACTGACCTGCCTATCACTCGATGAGGGAGGAGAAGGATGCATGGCAGGAGGGGAAGACCACGTACCTGGAACCCCAAATTAATATATTCACACCATGCCCTCCATGCTATTTGTGAGAAGTGTCACATGTGGCTCTGCCCTATAGTTCAGTCACGAGCCTCCTCAGGAACAGTAAAATATGGAGGCCAGGCCCCTAGGGACAGCATTAACATAAAAATCATCATTAGTTGGAACAGGAGAACATGACATGGCATTTCCCAGGTACTATTTATCAAAGGCTGGGGGAGGGGGGAGGTGATATCCCTGTTCCTGGATGATACAAAGTGGACTTCAGAGTTACTGGTTCAGCAGTATTTATTCTTAATAACATGAGGTCGGGGTGGGGAGGACCTTGGTCTGTGGTTCCCACAACATTAAATGAACCCTGACATCAGGTGGCATAGCCCTATCAGGATTTTACCCGAGGTTGTTCGGTCAGCTCATGCTTTGGCTGAGCTTAACCCTACTCGTTGCACAGGTGAGGATCCTAAGCTGTTCATTACATCACAGCTTAACCGTGGAAGTCATATTAAACCCTTGCAGCTGGGAAGACCGTGCAGCCTATGGGTCGCAAGGTCAGTATAGCCACATAGCAACATAGAACTATCAAAGGCTCTGTCTGAATGTAATCTGAGTGCCTCACTTGACACACTTTAAGTTTCTGTTGTGTTGTTTTTGAATTTCTTCCCAAAGTTCTGGTTAAATGTTCTTATGTTATTTGGGTACTCTGTCAAAGTTATAAACTCATGCTACGGGTTACTCCTGGTTCATGTTACTACAAAGCCCATAACAGAAGGGTTGCTATTACCTTACCATAATGGCTACTCAGAATTCTAAAGTACTCTCCATAATATAAATGGCGTCAACAGTCCTGTCAAAGGAAGCAGATATTATGGTACCTGTCAATACAGAAGTGTGATGTGAATTTCTTGCAAAACGCACTTGTCCTCAGTGAAGCCCTGAAATTAAAACTAAGAATTTCCACCATTTGTTTCTCTTCTCTGCCAGTGGGCAGGAAGAGAGTAGCTGCTATTCTTCTAGCAGCTTTTTATCCATTTGAGCAGATGAGATCCAGGGGTGTAGCCAGGGATTTCAGATCTGCACACCAGATGGACTCACTGCTACCCTCCCTTGTTAGGGTGAGCTACCCCCCGTGTAGCCAGACAATATACAAATTTACACCAGGACCGTGTTTGTTGCCTCATTTGGCACAATAAATAACACTTTATATCTCATGACAGTGGTTTTGCCATGCATGGGTAAATACAAGTGCCATGTAATGTTCTCTAAGACACCCACATACCAGCCCAGAGCCTGTAAGTTGTATTGTCCTTGGGATGCAAAGAGAGTAATTAGTGACCAGTCCTTCTAGTTTCGACTCCTATGAATAAAATTACAAAAAGTTCAGTATTTTCTTTGTCAGTTTTCATGGAAAAGGAAGCAGTTCAGAACCTGTTTGCTACCCCTTAAATAAAATTGCACACCATGGAGTGCTTGGAGTATGCCTGCCTCACACCCTTGTGAGATCATTGAAGACCCTGGAGCAAGGTACATTGTTGTGACAGGTAGAGTTCAAGATATCCAGGTCACCCTAGTAAATATATATGCCCCACCTGGCTCCCCATCTCCTTCTACTTGTCTCTTTCACAGCTTATAGTGGAAAAGGCAAGGGAATCTAATAATGAGTGGACTGAAATTTAATTTTGATAGAAATCTTGACACCACTTCACAAATCCTGAACTGAATTCTGGAAAGCCCACCCTTAAAAACATTTTTTGGGCAGTTTAGTCTGGTGGATGTCTGAGAGAATAATATCCCAGGGCCAAAGATTACACATATTATTCCCCAGATTTAAAATCTTCTCCCGACTAGACACCTTGTCACCTTCTCTAAGCACATCCCAAGCTTCTCCTCCATGTGGATAGGAACTTCCACCTTATTGGACCACCACCCTATTTTTCTCTCGAGGTGGACCTAAGGCTACCCTGAAAAATACTCACCGGAGGCTCAACGCCTCTCTCCTCCGAGATGGGGGTGGTCACAGAACTTAAACAACATATGAAAAAAGCACTGGAGAAGAAACATATTGTAGCCCAGATATAAACCCATGAACTCTCTGTGATACCTTGAAGGCCCTGATCAGGGAAAACTAATTCCATACCCTCATATGAAAAGAAATTAACAAAACAAAGCAGGTAGATCTGCTGTCTTGGGTCAGGGTACTGAAGACACCCAGAAGAGCAGATGGGATAGGGAAGAGACACAACTAAAGAGCTCCAAAAGGAACTACAGAAATTACAAAAACTGAAATTGAACAGGCCTGCACCTACTTAAAACAGAACTATTATGAGGGTGGGCCTAGGGGAACAAAACTCCTGGTATTTCGGCTTATGCAACAAACTGCAAGGGCCACCATAACAAAAATCAGATCCCTACTCTCTGGCCTCTCTTCCTCCAGGACTGACCAAATTACAAAAGCCTTTGTTTCTTACTACTACAATCTATATCATCCTCAAACTGATTCACCGCCAAGAAAAGATTAGGTTCCTTAGATCCCTTGCCCTTCCAACCATTTCAGAAGAACAGGGTCAGTCCTTAATCAGGTCAATCACATAAACTGAAATTGCCACCACAATTAAACATTTAAAAACTGGTAAATGTCCAGGGCTGGATAGATTTAGCACAGAATTTTATAAAACCTTCATAAAAGAGACTGTCCCTCAGGCGGATGTATTCACTGGAATATGGAAAGATGGGAACCCGGTACCACCTACCTGGCAGTATGCGCAATTTCCCTCCTATATAAGGAAGGTAAGGATCCTACACCCTGTGAATCATACCATCCCATCTCTCTCCTTAATTCAGATTACAAAATGTTCACCTCTATAATAGCCTCCAGACTTAACTCTCTCACCAGAAATAATTACATTGGAGCGAACAGGATTTATTTCTGGACGCCAAGCCTCGGACAGTGTACGCTTCACAATAAATGTGATCAATGCCATCCACTGTTCGCACCCATGCATGCCTAATGAGTCTGGATGTGGAGAATGCCTTCGACAAGGTTTCCTGAAATTTTTGTTTCTGGTCCTGGAGACCATGGCCTTCCTCGTCCCTTTATAGATAGTATAAAGATACTATATACTGCTCCACAGATCTATGTAAGGGTGAATGGGAACATAGCAGAAAGATTTGGTCTGGGTAAGGGTACCCGCTAGGGTGTCCTCTCCCCATTATTTGCTTTATATATCGAGCCACTTGCTGAAGTCATCCGTAGAGTGGAGGAGATGGGGGGATTGAGGTAAGGACTCCACCATAAAATTTTTGTATGTAGATGATGTCCTACTCTGTCTGTCCTGCCAGAGCAATCCATCCCCAAAGTCTGATCAGTCCTGGATGAATTTGGCAGACACTGTGGTTACTCACTTAATAGGACAAAGACTAAAGTCTTAAGCTTCTAGTATAAACCCTCCCTGGCTATTACTGGCCTTCTCCCGCTGAATTGACAGCCAATAAGATTAAGTACCTGGGTACCTATATCACCAAAACTATTTCCCATTTATTTAAAACAAACCATAATCCCCTACTAAATCAAATGAGGAAAGATTTGAAAGATGCTCCTGATAAATCTACCCATATATTCCAGAATCCATCTAATAACCATGAATATACTTCCCAGATTTTGTATCTATTCCAGTGCCTGCCCGCCTTTGTCCACAGGTCTCAATTTCAAGCTTGGCACAGGCTGATGTCAAGGTTTGTCTGGAGCAATAAGAGACTTAGGATAAATTTGCAAATCCTGCAGGCTCATAGAAGCATAGGCGGGAGGTCTCTCCCAGACCTTAAAGATTACTATCTGGCTGCACAACTGAAAACAGCCTTACAGTGGTTTATTTACTTTTATTCAGCTAACTGGAAGGTAATGGAACTGGGGGACGAGGAGGAGTCGGGCCCCCACTGGGAACCAGAGTAATGCACCCATTCACTAATCCTGTCATCCCATCCCCTTCCTAACTACAGTTAGGGACACCTTAGCAGCAGTTCGCAGAGCATGGCAAAAACATAAACGTATGGCCTCCTTGTGGCCACTCCACAGTTTGGCCTGGGATCCCCAATTTTCCTGGCCCGACTCAACCATACATATAGAATTTGGGGCAGGCAGGGCTTAACTTACTTGGGACAACTTGTTCATGGGGCTCACTGCTAGATTTTAGGACCCTTAGAGCCTCTTATGGACTCCATACCTCTGACCACTTCAGATTCCTGCAGGTCCAGTCCCATATTACCAGGTGTCAACAACAGGACCAGGACCACCTCAGGGCATCATCTTTTCTTGAAGCCCTACAGAGAATTATGGAGGCCAGGTACAGAAGGGCCTGATCTCTGTGATTTACAAGTCATCTGCAGAATTAAAACAGGACCCCTGGAGAACACCAAGTCCAGATGGCTGAGGGAGGGCCTCACCCCACTGGATGTTGACTGGGGAAGGGTAATCATATCACCACCAAAACCACTCTCTCCCTCACTGGTAAGAATTCGAATAGAGGGTGAAGGTCTGCTTTTCTTACACCATCCCTTCGTAACAAAAGAGAGCCCTCCCACACTTCGCTTGCTGGAGACAATGTG
Source organism: Neoceratodus forsteri (assembly GCA_016271365.2). NCBI lineage: Eukaryota > Metazoa > Chordata > Ceratodontiformes > Ceratodontidae > Neoceratodus > Neoceratodus forsteri. Next base: position 687,674,427 of record CM028132.1, read on the forward strand.
AGAACAGACAGCACATCATTTGCATATATTCTGGGATGTCCACGGGTTCAACTTTTTAGTCTAAAGTGTGCACCATTTTAATGGACCTTTTTCTCTGAACGCTCCTTGCTGTGGCCAAACATTATACTGGGTCAACCACCCAACGATCTGAGGGTGTGGACACTCTTTACCTTTGGGCCATCTTAATAACAGCCATGCATGAATCCATTACCCATAACTGGTTGAAAGCTGAACCACCCACAGTAGATCTCTGGATTCATGTGGTCCAAGAGATCTCTGAATTAGAAGAGTTAACATTCAGACTCAACAAAAAAACATATCTACACTCTCAGATGGACAAATGGCTGGTTTGGCTGACACACACCCAGACCTGGAACCTAAATAACTTCCAGGGTAGACCCCATTAACTACTTATGGAGGGTCCCTTATAACATAGTAACCCTTCTCAGAGATTGGACCCTTACTTAAGGTAATGATATTGTATAGTTAATTGAAGACAGGCAGGAATCTGGACTTACAATGTAATGACATCAAAAATGTCTGTTTTACTTTTGTAACTTTAACTAAGACACAGTTGTTAAAGAAACAAATAAGATGAGTTGTCTCTTTGATCTTGAACTGTGTACTGACTTTTGTTAATAAAGATGAATTAAAAAGAAGAAAAACAATAGCAAATGTCCAATCAAGCAGTCCTAGCTCTGCACACACAACAGATGACATTATCATCCACCTCACACCACAGTCACCACCATCCACCAAAAATTAACAGTCAGGTAGAGAAAGATCCCTCAGCCCCCACCCTATAGTCAACTAGAGACCTATACTTCTGAAGTTTTTGTACAGTCTCAAGTGAGCCAGGAGCACATCTAAGATTTATTTTGGGTGGGGGCTACACAAACCTAAGGAGCTTGAGAAATAGAAAACTATGGCATTTTGTTTTTAAAAGCATTAATTTTAACATGCTCTGCCCCAACAATAACAGATTTTTCTTTAACATTGTCCTTTCATCAGCCAGGGAAACAGTACACAGGCATAATGCTATACTATCTCTGTTTCTATATAGGATGAGCTATGTACCCCAGGCATGCCTATTTTAAACTTTAAAATTATGTATTTTATTAGGTTTATTTTGTACCATACATGCTCCAAAACATTGTTTTTAAGATGAAAGGACATGCTGGATGGGATAAGCTGGGACTGTATGGATGGTGATGTCTGACATGGTCCATTTAGAAAAGCTGGGAACCCTCTACACTTGCCAGTGATGGCAGCTATGGATCTGTGGATGGTCATTTCAGAGTCTGGTCTGCAGTGGTGTCCACAGAAAGAACAGAGTTAAGAGATTTGGAGGGTAAAGGAAGTTATGGTGAGGCTGGGATACAACCTACTGGCAGGCGACCGACCCTGTATACCTTCTCACATTTTGTCACTGAAATGTTGGATACAGACACTCAAAACACAGAGAAATGAGGGGCACTGGTCTTAATAATATGGGACAAATTGTTAGACTGAGACACATTCAGAAAACTGGAAGCTAGTGACTTAACAGCACTCTACCCTTGATCACACTCTGGACACTAGCTGAACTAACTGAAAGTCCTAACAGTGGAGTGATGATGACTCACATTGAGTCTTTGGGCTTCCTCTTGAACTGCAAGATAACTGCAGCTCTTAATGAGCTATTACTCACACCAGGCCATCTGGAACATTGAGAGAGATTAGCATGAGGACTAGAGCCTGCAAAGTAGAGACTTTTTAAAGAACTGAGCTGGTGACACATTCAGGTGAACTTTAACAAAACATAATATTCAGACACAGTCCAGGTTGTCCCATTAGTTCTGTATTTCTCCTCCCATTATTTATTACTGAGGTCATTTGTATGAAAACAGGATTCCTGCTCCTGAAGAGTTCATTTATTCCTGCTGCTTTCTCCCTACCTGAACTCACAGAGCTCTGCTTGTGACCTAACAGCTACTCCCATGGCACCAGACTGTGATGTCACAACAGAGGATTATTACTTGGAGTAAGGAGTAAGCTATAGAGGCAGATGAACTCAAAATAAACTCTAAGGGACAACGATCATATATGCATGCATATTTCCTTAGTAATAAATTAAGGAGGAAAAATATATAAATATAAATGGAATGTAAGCAGAATTCTATCTAATTATTATGTTTTCTAAAGTATTTTCGAGGCGTCAGTAGCTCTTTAACTTTATTAACAGCCATGAAAAAGTGCACTAGTCAAAGCGGACAAGTAGAGAGTTAGCTGCACTAGCCCTGGTCAATTTGTACTAGGGTTTGGGCTAGTAAAACAATGTTAAGATCAACCCCTGCTGCGGTTGGTCATATCAATGACCTAAGGTGGGCAAGCAATGTGAGAAGGTAGTAAGGAGGGCTGGCGGGGGGGATACTGGGATGCATAGGGAGAGGCATCACCAGTAGAAAACAGGAAGTTGTTATCCCTCTGTACAGACAGTTGGTGAGACCCATCTGAGTACTGCATGCAGTTCTGGAGACCCCATCTCCACAAAGACATAGACAGGATGAAGGCTGTCCAGAGGAGGGCAACTAAAATGATGCAGGGTCTGCCCCAGAAGCCATACTGAAGAAAGCCTAAAGGAAACATAGAAACATAGAACTTTGACAGCAGATAAGAATCACTTGGCCAACCTAGTCTGCCCATTTCCCTACCTATTGGATAGCTGCAGATCCTAGTTAACCAACAGCCTACTTCTTCCTACCCTCACCAGAATTGCCTTATGTCTGTCCCATTGAATTCCTGCTGTGTTTGACCCCATGACCTCCTCAGGAAGGCCATTCCTTGCATCCACTACTCTTTGTGAAAAAGTACTCTCCTCACTGCCCCTGGGCTGTCCCCCATCTTCAAATTGCATTCCCTTGTTCTTGCACATCTCTTTTTCTGAAAGATGCTACCCTCTTGGACTTTGTTGATTCCCTTGAGGTACTTGAAAGCTTCTATCATGTCCCCCTCTCCTCCTTTCCTAAAGGGTATACATATTAAGCTCCTTTGGTCTCTCTTCATATGGCTTCCGTTGCAGACCCTGCACCATTTTAGTTGCCCTCCTCTGGACTGCCTCCATCCTGTCTATGCCCTTGCGGAGAAGGGGTCTCCAGAACTGCACACAGTACTCAGATGGGGTCTCACCAACTGTCTGTACAGAGGGATAACAACTTCCTGTTTTCTACTGGAGCTTAATATGTATACTCTTGAGGAAAGGAGGAGAGGGCACATGATAGAAACTTTCAAGTACCTCAAGGGAGTCAACAAAGTCAAGAGGGTAGCATCTTTCAGAAAAGAGATGTGCAAGAACAAGGGGCACAATTTGAAGATAGAGGGGATGGCTCAGAGGTAATATGAGGAATTATTTTTTCATGGAGAGGGTTGTGAGGCATGGAACAGCCTTCCTGAGGAGGTCATGGAGTCAAAAACAGTGGGGAATTCAAGAATGCAGGACAGACATACAGCAATTTAGAGGGGTAGGAGAAGTAGGCTGTTGGTTAACTAGGATCTGCAGCTTATCCATTAGGTAGGGAATGGCAGACTAGGTGGGCCATGTGCCCTTATCTGTTGTCAAATTCTATGTTTCTGTGTTTCATGACCTAAACCCTCTGCATCACCAGGCTGGCCTATGATTCTTGTCCTTTTAAAGGTGAAAGTTCCAGAACTGTGCACAATACTCCAAGTGTGGCCTCACCTGTGACCTGTAGAGCAGCATAATTCCTTCCTTTTTTGCTGGAAAAGGCCCTGCCTATGAAGATCAGTATTCTGGGAAGCGGTCTTAAGGCTGTCACTGAAAACACACAGGGCTCTTTCCTTTAAGATCTATTCTGTTCTGCACTCCCTCATCCAATACTGTATTGTCAGATTCCTCCCGATGTACATAGAAACATAGACTTTGACTGCAGACAAGGACCACTTGGCCCACCCAGTCTGCCCATTTCCCTACCTATTGGATAAGCTGCAGATTCTAGTTAACCAACAGCCTACTTCCTGCAACCCCCAATATAATTGTCTTATGTCTGTCCCATGCATGTTTGAATTCTCCCACTGTTTTAGACCCCACAACCTCTCCAGGAAGGCGGTTCCATGCGCCCACCACTCTCCATGAAAAAGAATTTCCTCACATTACCCCTGAGCCGTCCCCTCTAACTTTAAATTGTGCCCCTTGTTCTACACATCTTTTTCTGAAAGATGCTACCCTCCTGGACTTTGTTGATTCCTTGAGGTACTTAAAGTTTCTATCATGTCCCCTCTGCCTCCTTTCATCAAGGGTATACATATTAAGCTCTCCTCAGTCTCTCTTCATATGGTTTCTGATGTAGACCCTGCACCATTTTAGTTGCCCTCCTCTGGACTGCTTCCATCCTGTCCATGTCTTGCATAGATGAGGTCTCCAAAACTGCATGCAGTACTCCAGATGGGGTCTCACCAACTGTCTGTATAGACTTAGAGGGATAACCACTTCCTTTTCTACTTGTGATGCCCCACCCTATGCATCCCAGTATCCCCGGCTCTCCTTACTGACTTCTCACATTGCTTACCCACCTTTAGGTCATCTGATATGACTACACCCAGATCCCTTTCCATTATTGTTGTTGTTAGTACCTCCCTGCTATTGTGTACTCTTCTCCTGGATTTTTATTTCCCAGGTGCATTACTTTGCCTTCTTTGCATTGAATCTAAGTTGCCATATATCTGACCATTCCTCCAACCTTGCCAAGTCCCTTCTCATCCTTTCTACCCCCTTGTGTATCAACTCTGTTACAGATCTTTGTGTCATCTGCAAAGAGGCATACCTTTCCTTCCAGACCCTCTGCAATGTCACCTTGTACATAACCTTGCATTTTGACATTCCATTTGAGTTAGGAAAAGCAAGCAAAGATGACTCAGACTACTGGTGTACCAGGAGCTTCACTCTCCTCAATTGTTTTTTTTTTTTCTTAGTAACAGAGGTAAATTTATCCAAACAGAAACGTTATTGTCCTCTAGTAAGAGGAGTAGGCACCTTTCTGCTGCTGCAGTAAATGTGAGTCGCCAGATCTTTGACTACGTTTCCCATTTCCCCAGGTCTTTTCATGTCCCTAATCCCTTCCTCACTGTTCACCCTACCACATATTTTAGTGTAATCTGCAAAGAGACATATTTCAACCACTGAGCTCCTACTCCACTGTCACAGATAAACTGTAACAGATGTATCACCCAGATTTTTTTTACTATTTACTTTGTAAAATATGTTTCAGTCATGTGGGAAATTAAATTATAGTTTCTTTCAGTTCTGCTGTCCCTGGGAGAACAAATGGGTGTGGGTAGCGGAAGGCTTGTGATCAAGACAGCTTTTGTTTAGTTAAGCTTCAAAGGACTGAGTCCTTTTCGTAAAGATTTTTTAACGTAAACAGTGGCTAGGAAAAGCCACATGTTTTCACCTGGGCAGATGGCAATGAGAACAAAAGGGCCAAGCTTAAATCACAAATCCAGGTTGGACCAGTCCAGGAAAAGATGGTCCCCAGAAGTCAAAAGCAGGTCCAGGATGTGATGTCAGAGAGACATGCAGAGCCGTAGGAAGGCATTTTGGTGCCCTGGACAAGAGACTAATTTGCCCCTCCCAGAAAAGAGCCAGGATCTGGGGCGTGGGCCCAGAAGCTCTGAGGGGTTTACATGCTCTGAGGTGAGTTTTGGGGCTTTTCTGAAAAAACATACTTTTGTTACATGTTCCCTACCCTGTTTTCAGGGAATATTTTGCTCCTCTGAAATATAAGATGTGGAGACTCTGGCTGGAAAAGTAAAATAAAGCTCTTTTTGCTAATCAAGTTCCAACAAATAACATTTACTACTAGGTTACACTTCCCTTATCTTCCTGATGCCACATTGCCAGCTAAGATGGAAGAGGGCTTCTGCCATCTTAGCTGGCAATGTAGCAAGAGGAAAGTGTAGACAGAGGTAGGATAATTGAGATAGGGAAAAAAATCTTGATTAAAGAGCTGGTATTCACTGTAATATTCCCAGCCCCTTCTAAACATATGCAGTAGCTGACCTGCTCCAGTGTTGGGGGTATTAAAATACCATGCACTTCAGTCCAGTAAAATAATTACAGGACCCCTAATGTGTATCCAGGAAAAACAGAGCTGCTTCCTGAACCTGCTAACATGCCCCCAGGCAGTCACTGGAACACACAAAAGGGGCTGTGGGTGCCTTAGCAGGTTCAGGAAGCGGCTCCGTTTTCACTGGGGTACACATTAGGGGTCCTGTAACTGTTTTACTGATCTGAAGTGTGTTGTATTTTAATACCCTCAACACTGGAGCAGATCAGCTACCATGTCTGTTTGTGAGGGGCCGGAAACATTGTGCGCACTCGTTTTAAAGCGCAGCTTACGCCATTAGGACAACTTTAACAAAACATAATATTTAGACACAGCTCAGCTTGTATTTCATACGAGTTCTGTATTTCTCCTCCCATTATTTATTACTGAAGTCATTTGCATAAAAATAGAATCTTTGCTCTGAAGAGTTCATCCATCCCTGTTGCTTTCTCCTACCTGATGTCATAATGCACTGCTTGTGACATCCCAATTACTCCTTGTCAACAGACTGTGATGTCACAACAGAGGACTATGACATGAAGTAGGGAGAAAGTTGAAGAGGCAGATGAACTCTAAGGGATATAGAACATATGTTCCCATGCAAATTTCACAGTAATAAGTAATGGGAAAGAGAAGTCTATTAAATAGAATGCTAGCTAACTGTACCTAAATATTGTTTTTTCTAAGTTTTCTTTCTGTATGTAGCAGCTCTTAATTGTATTGTATCTGTGTATGTATTGGTATTGTGATATATATATATATATATATATATATATTCACTATTGTAATACACACACACATATATATATATATATATATATATATATATATATCTATCTTTATAGGCTTAAACACAACCAATTGACACTGCAGTACCAGTGCTGCTGTTGCCCAGTGCTTGGCTGTCTTGAGTGCTGCAGCTGACTCTTTATTAAGTAGCAGTGAGTGGTCTGGTACCACGTACTGGTGTAGGAGATGGGGTCCAGGCTTGCAACATCACCAGAGCAAGAAATCCCTGCCCCTAGAGACCACAACTGAACTGACTAGGTCCAGACTACCTCATCTTCTTTTCATTACACTCAGGTAGCACATTCAGATAGGCACCATTTTTTAGGGTAATGGAGGGGCATGGTATTGCAGCAGCTATATTTTTGAGGTCTGGGGCGTGGTCCCTGGAAGGCTGGAAATGTGTCAATCAACCTCACTGAGTGGACTCCTTGATTGGCTGACTGTGACAACACTCTTCCCATGCTCCTTAATTGCCTGCCCACAGTGGCTGGCAATCTTCCCATGCCCACAGGGGCCTTAATTGGCTGCCTGTGGTGGCACTCTTCCCCACGTGCGTTAGACAAAAATCTTAAGTCACTTCTGGCTAGAGTGAGAGAGAGCAATTTCATCTCTTTCCTGCCCTTTGTCTTCCTTGCAACTTTCTGTTTCTGCTTACTGTGAGGTCTGACCGACCCCCAGAAAATTAACAGGGCAGGTGGCAGTCATAAATTAGCAGACTTCAGGTTGTTGTTTGAAGATAGATTACCTGTAGCCCTTTTGAATGCCCACTTGGTAAACTCCTTGGTGACCATTCCCCAGATCCACAAACATCAGCTGTCAGGGTGGCCAACTGGAGAGGGAAGGGCTGACAGTGGAGAGTGAACAGTGCAATGAGAGGAAGCAACAATGGAGCTGCCAGATATGGCTTTCTTTCAGTAACAGCCTTGTTCTCAGCTCCACTGTGGTCAGCAGCTTCACGTATTATGACATAAAACATAATGGGAAATAAAATATTAAATAGAAATGTATCAGTCATATTTGGAGCCAACAGTAGGGGTATCAGCAGCAGAGGAGTGGGTTATTCATTTGGGATAGAGTAGGGTAGGATTATTCATTCTGTGACAGGGTGGGTAATGAGTATCAGCTGATGAGAGGAGGGATAGGGTTATTTGTAGTGGGACAAGGCAGGTATCAGCAGATGGAAAATGGGGTAGGGGAATTTGTATTGGGACAGGGTGGGTATCAGCAGATGGCAGGGGTGGGGGTATTTGTATTGGGACAGGATAGAGCATAGTAGATGTGAGGAGGGTTTAATTGTATTCATATTGGGGCAGGTGGACATCAGCAGTTGGTAGGATGGGTGGGGTATTCATAGTAGCAGGGTGAAACACAGAAACATGTACCTCCCTGTTAACCCCCCCTGCTCCGCTCCCGTGCTCCTCAGCACTGAGATTCTGTTTCAACACCAACAATATGAACAGGTACTCAGGCACACACAAAGAAAGAACTGATCTAAAGAAAGAATTTTATGTATTACAGGCTACAGCACGCAGCATGCTGTAGCCCTGTAAAACTGCATAAAATTCTCTTTAGATTGTTTCTTTTCTTTACGTGCCTGAAGTATCTGTTCATCTTGTTCACTGGTGGTGTGCGGTGTTAAAACGGAGTTCTACAAAGGAGGCAGTGATGAAGAAGAACACTGATGCCCCCCATTACACCCCACCTTCCGACCCTGAGAAAAGTGCTAAATGCCAAAGCACCAGGCCACCAGTTCCAGGAATTCGAGAAGTGGGAAACTTCTACTTGCACCAGGCTGCCCCCTATTGAGGACCATTTTCTGGCTGAGTTCATCTCCTTCAAGAATGAAATCAAAATGAAGGAACTTACGCATGCGCTTAAAGCACTTGATCTACTCCGGGGACCCCGAGGCAGCAAACAGCGAAGGACAGGGTCTGCTTGATCTCCATGGAGCACTGGAAAGACAACGTTGATGCCGAGTTTGATTCTCCGCTGGAAGAACACTGTGGGTCAGAGGTAATCACCAATAATCTAATAATCCTGCCCAGAATCTTTGGTCTTCCCAAGAAAGCAGAGGGCTCTGAGTGGTGCCTGCCATCTCTTTGAAAAGCGCGAGCTAGACCCTCACTTTTGAACACCTCGGTACATCGCTTATTATGTCTGGTGCACCGCCACAGGGGTTCCAACTCCCCACAAGACCTTTTCTGCTCCGATTGCTGAATTTCTGGAATGTTAGCAGCAACGCATCTCATGTGACCCCTTTGCTGGTCTTCAGCATGTGCGCCTGCTAACAGGTAGTTATAATCACACCATCAAGTCAACTCAGAGCCAAAAGAAAAAACATTTAAAGCGGTAGGCTGCTACAAGTGAATTAAAAAAAGCTTCAGAGATGAAAATTGCGCCCTCAGAGAGACTTACGCCCAGTGTGGGGCACCACCTGCCCGCCCGTCCTAGGGTACTGGAGACGGTATGATGATGCAGGTGTAGGGGGCCAGTCAGCCAAAAGTATTTCTGTTTTATGTTTACAATAAGAAGTCAGTTATGCTTTGGGATTTTGTGCTACTAACATCATGGGTTCGAATCTGCCATAACTCACCAGTTCCCAGTTTGGGGTAAGCTTCTTCCACTCTACTCTACTTAGAGATTTAGAACAGTGTTATGTTTTTCTGTCTGACCACTAGCATCTTCAAATCTGTTTTTTTTTGTCTCTGTAGAAATACAGTATTCCCCATAGCCTTTAGTGCGCATTATCTTTTATTTAGTGTGCTTCCTTCAATCTGATCATCCTCCATCAGTCCTGACCCACTCACCCAGCCCCAAAACCCACCTTTTCCAGGATCATCTCTTCTCCATTCCACCCTGGCTTGCCTCCCATGGTGGGACCATCAGGGTGGACCCTAGCCCCAATGGAGACTTGGTAGGGCAGTGGAGAGAGAGAGAGAGAGAGAGAGAGAGAGAGATCCATGTTGGCAGTTTGGGACCATGTGAGTGGTGGACATCTTCTTGCAGCAGTTGCATTTTTTCTGTTTTCTATTTCCTGCCTCCTGGATGCCGAACTCTTGAAGTGCACACACGTAATGCATGCCTTGTGCATCAGGATGCATCAGTGTCTTCCCACCCAGTTTATGAGGTCCAGCTGAATTGCCACCTGTTGTCACCCAGATGACCACAGTGCAGTAGAGCATGAACTCCTCTCTCCTCAAGGTGGAGTGCATCCTCTGAGATGCACGCTTCACCTCCCTGGTTGGTCCTCTGATGACTTGGGCTCATTCCCAAACCTAGGTTATCAGCATCACGAGTGGTAGCACTATCACTGCATCAGTGCCAGCTCTTAGTGTGTATTATCCTGTAACATATGTAAATATCATGGAGTATTAAATAGTATTTTTTATACTTCATGTCTGTGACTGAGTCATTTCAAATATAGATAACTGGGGTAACTGGCAAGTCTTTGATCCATTTCTGAAGAAACAGGCTAAAGTTACCATAATTAGGTCAAAGTGTTCTCAACTGTGACAAAAGGATAGGTCATTTGCCCTTTGGGAAGGAGCACTGCTCTGTGTGAGCAGTGTCTCTGGTGGGATTTGGACATGCAGATATCCCGAGTGAGAGCCACACTGGGTGGTGGAAGCATACCAAGGTAACTCTTTCAGTTGTCTGAAAGTTTGAGAAAACTGGTAGCAGTGCAGGCTGAGTTCTGGAAGAGAACTAGTCTGTAACAAACTTGTTGGCAGTGGTTAAGATCTGAAATGGAGCTGGCCCAGTGGCACAGAGGCTTGAGTGCTGGCGCCTTACCTCAACCCATGCCGGACCTGGGTTGACAATGGGCTCGAGGCGCCCGAGGGGTCGGTGGGGAGGAGAGGATCGAGCACCTGGAGCACTGTCTCCTCCTGGGTGGCTGTGGGAGTGCGGCCGCTTCCGCGGTGACTCCAGTGGAGACTAGGGGGTAATGCAGAAGCAACGCAAGAAAGGGAACATCACCAGAGAAATGGAAAACTGGCTCTGTGCTCAACCGGATGACAGCTGCCTGGCAGTCCAATGTCATCAATGTCTCGGAGCCATCTGTCCCTCAGCAGTACCCCAGGGCCAAGTAGTGTGCTTGCCTGCCCCACAGGTGTCTCTCCTCAGAGGAGGGGCCTGCCCGGTGAAGGGTTATGTCCAGGTTACCCTGGGGATGACTGCAAATGTGAGGGATGGGGCATGGGAACAGGATGGATCGGAGGTGCCTTGGCACAGGCTGGAAAGAGTGGCTGAGAGCGGTAGTACATAGGGGGAAAAAGAGATAGCATACAAAAAAAGATCTGAAACGGATTGTCAATAAAAAGGTTATCTGTTCAGTCAGAGAACATGACATATAAAGAGGTAGATACTATGTCTGGGCTATATGAGCAATGCACATTGCTAAACCTTCAGGAGCTGTGGAAGAAGGAGCTTGTCTTTGAGGAAAGCCAACCACAGGCAGAACTCAGACATCCTTGAGAAAAGTGACATGGAAGCGGTGCAAAATGGTCACTGCTAGCCAAAGCTTAAGATAAAGGCTAGGGTGTGCAAGTGAACCACAGCCTAGAACTGTGGCAGCTGTGCAGATAGTGATGATGCAGCTAGAGCTCGCCCTGGTTAGAGTGACAGCAGATACCGAGTAACAAAAGGGAGAGGCTGAGCAACAAAACAGAGGTTGAGAAGCAGAAGGCAGATGTGGAGCTCCAGAGAACAAAGCTGGAAGCATGAAGCAAGAGAAGGAAAGAGCAGAGCAAGAGTGAGAAAGGCAGTGCCAACATGAGAGAGAGATGGAGATTCTGTGCCAGAGGGCACTACTACAAACCGGAAGTACCCGGCATGAGGGTTTTAACCAGGAAGCCAAAAATAATTCCAAAATGTTTCCCAGGTATCAGGATGGGGATGATCTTGTTTTGTCTTTAAAATCTTTGAGTGAATTTTGACAGTTTGAATTGACGGGTTTCTTGAGCAACTCACCTTTGCCGCCCTTATGGGCATGGCATTAGAAGACTTTGTTAAACTGGACAGTGGATGGACAAAGAGGACTGTATGGACCATAACAATGTGAAACATACCTTGTTAAAACATTTTGAACAGACTCTCGAGGTCTAAAGACAAAAATGTAGAGGTTTAAGGAAGGGTAGTTGTCCTGAAATGTGTGTACAATTAGGCAGCCTGTTAGAACAATGGTTAGAGGGTGCAAAGGTTAACTCTGTGGAACAGATGAAAGATTTGTTCTCATGACATGAGCAATTCTTAAAGACTGTACCAGAGAGGTTAAGAATATGTTTGCTAGATAAGGTTACCACCTACTTGGTTTTTGACCGAATGGATTTGGTTTTCTAGGTCCAGATTCGGTCCTCCTGTTTTCACCATTGCAAATTCAGTTTTATGGTGGGTCAAGCAGTACCTGTGAGGAATTCCCCACCTAACTGTTTCATTTTCTTCTCCATCTGACTGTAAGCAAGTGTCTGACATTTCAGTGTGCCTGCTTGCTTGCACTGCGTGGTTAATCAGAAGTGCCGCCAAGAGCAGGGCACTTAAAGAGCCAAATGTCCCTGTCTGCTCAATTGTCACCTCTAGCTTTACACCAGCAAATTGGAAGATTATTCATGGGAAGGGTAAACAATACCACCTTAATTAACACCTTCATTTTCTGAAACCTTAGACATTCAGACAGGCACCACATTAGGGTAGCTTCCTGTCTCAGTGTGGACTGTACGATTTGTTTCAGAAACTTTACCTGCTAATCCGGTTTTATTCAGAGGTAGTACTTTTCAATCATTTTCAATGCTCACATACTTGTAAAACAGATTCTGTTAAATCCTTCACCATTTTACTTGCATGTTCAGATTACAAACAATTTCTGATGTCATGCAGACCTTTGTTTGTATACCAGTCAGTCTGAGAGGTGTAAAGCAGGGCTATTAAGACCAGTAGCAGCAAATCAACCTAATCCTTCCAGGCTGCATTGTGAGCATGGTCTTGACTGCTGTGATAAGAATACTTTTATACCTTTAAATGCTCACTATTTTTATGCTCAAGAAACATAGTGCCATCATCGAGTTTTAAATGGTGTGCCTTCCCCACTTCCAATGCCCTGCTCCTTTTGGAGGTGCGGCTGTGCTCGCGTAATGAATGTCTCAGCTGTCTATGACAGCCATTCAGATGCAGTGGCGACAGTTGAAAGCTAAAACCACTGCAATCAGTGGTTGTAACGTGTAGGCAATTTGCATAAACTGCCGGGCAGTATGCAAAGTGTTTACACTCAGCACTGCATCCTGAATGCAGCTGTCATAGACAGCCCCTTCATGTCCCCCTCCCCAAATACTGTAGCACGCTGGGAGCCCACCCCAGCGTGCTCATGTGCCCCGCCGCACACACAGTATTGGACGGGGTGCCCAATCCCCTGCCGCTCTGCACCCCCCACAGACTTCTAGGTGCATGCTGGGAGCCCAACCCAGCGTGGCAAAAGTCAGAATGGCGACGGGGTGCCTAATCCCCCATCGGCCCACAGACCCCCAAATCTTCAGCTGCCACGCTGGGAGCCCATCCAGCATGGCACAAGTCCTGTGTCATCTTCCTAAAAGAAAACACATCTGAAAACAAAAATGGTCCTCGTTGATTGTCTTGCCCTCCCCAACCCGCCCACCCTCTGCGCATACACTTTCCCTACCCCTGACCCCATACTTACCTCTGGAGTCCGCACAGCAATCTTCGGTGGACCAGGAACACGCCTGATCCTTCAAAGCTGACCGCAAACTGAAGAAATGCCGTAAGCTGTATAATGGCATAAATGTTTTTCAACTTTGGTGCATATCTCAGCCATTTGGAGAATTTTTCCCACCAAATTTTCAACATGGGTTTTTGGGCCCAACCTCATGAACTCAGTCACTGTCTATTTTATTCTGTTCTCAAAGGTGATTTCAAGGTCACTGTAATGGAACCACCTTTCGGACCCAGTAATGAAATGACAGTATCACAGTTCATGAGTTAGTCCCCAAAACCCTATGTTGAAATTTTTGGTGAAAAAATTCCCAAAAATGACTGTTTTATTAGCGTGCGATGTTCTAACACACGTCCCTGTAACTTGTCGCAAATTTTATATTTTCACTCCAGATTTTCAACACTGCCATTGTACCACACCTTCTTATGAGCACTACAGCTGTCATTTTCATATCTTGCCCAAAATGTGTTTTCATACATGTAGCACCCAATGGCGAAGCGAATCAATATTAGTGACATATTAAGGAAATCACAGTGACACTGTTCATGAGCAGAGGTCCTAAATGGCTATGTTGAAAATTTGGTGACAGATGTCCATAAATGACTGTGTTACGAGCATGCATTGTGCAGTTTCCACGCACCGTAAGTTTACAATTTGTACTATTTTCTGTCCAGATTTTCAACACTGGCATTTTTCCACACCTTCTTATGAACAGTACAGTTGTCATTTTCACACCCTGGCCAAAATGTGTTTTCACACTTCGCAGAACTGTGTGGTCGCTTGGGAAATCAGTGTTCGGGACAGATTAAGAAAGTCACAGTGACACTGTTCATGAGTGGAGGTCCCAGAATGCCTGCATTGACAATCTGCTGTAAAATATCCCCAGGCTAATTATATTATGGGTGTGCGCTGCGCAGTTTCTACGCACGCTAGGACTTCACTTTTTATATTTTCACTCCAGATTTTCAACATTGCCATTTTTACACCTCCCCATGAACAGTACAGCTGTCATTTTTCACATCCTGTTCGAAATGTGTTTTGCACCTGTGCAAAATCAGCTTCGCTAACAAACTAATATTGCACTGTTCATGAGATGGGGTCACAAAAACCAATGTTGAAAATTTGGGGCGAAAATACCAATGAATGCCTGGGCGTTAGGGTTTACGACCATTATGCCCCACCCTGTAGAGACTGACAGGCATCAGGGTGTGACTTGGGATTGCCGCCTGTAATGTTTGTGCCATTCCACCCACACCCACACCCTGCAGCCAGTGACAGATATCGAGGTGTGCCTTGGACTCTTCGGCCCCAAAGTTCACCCCATACTCCTATACTGCACCCATCTCACCGTATTTCATGGAATGGGTTGAACATAAGGCCCAAATATCACAAGGAACACTGTGACACTTGTCAGAGTCTGCAGGGTAGGGTGTGGTGAAATGCTGTGGCCGTTATGCCTGATGACCCAAAGGCACACCCCAATGCCTGTCTGTCTCTGCAGGGTGGTGGTGGGGTCGGCTTCAGTTCAATACTTCACTGCCATTCCTATTATGCATATCTCTAACTCCTACACTACTAATGCCAATGCCAATGCCAGCAAGTAAACATTGCAATGACAAATGCTTGTTTCTTTTAGGGTCTGTCCTGTATTTTAATATTTGTTACCCTTTCATTGTTACAATTAATAATCTAATAATTTATTTCATTTCTAGCAATACTATACCTCTCTCTCAGTAGTTATTACTGTCAATTTTCATACTACCTGGATATTCCAGGAAGACCATTCCAGGCCTCTCAGATGAACAGCATAGCATAGTGTGGCTAATGCCATGCTAAGCCACAGAAATGAGAAAAGGAAGAGAGAGTGCAGTAGCTGATGAGGTGAAAGGAACACAATCTAGATTTGATGGCACTGCAAATTTAGGCAATTTATCAAAACATTATTCGTTTTTACCAGAAGAGACAAACTAAGCTAAAGCTTGTTTAGAGGTGCAACTTGGGGAGCACAAGGAGTTAAGTGATTTGAGTAGAGTAACACAGTATGCAAGTCTGGGCTGTGGGATTCAAACCTTGGTCTCCAGAATTGCAGCTCAGAGCTTTAAACCACTGTGCTATACTGCCTCCACGCTACATATCACATATCATGCTATCTGCTATATATGACTGATAGGAAAACAATAGGGCATTTAACAGCACAGAATAGTTCCTACCACTTTTAAAAACTTCTGACATTACAAATAACTTTAGAGTAGGAGCAATGGGGGGACAGTAGCACATCTTAAATTGGCAGATGGTATTTGTAATTACATCTCGTCCACCATTACTGGTGTAGTTTTTATTTATTGAAAGAGTTTTACCAGAAAAGGCCACCTGATCCAAAATAGCCGGTTGTCAGAGGTGTCCTTGTAGTCACTCAATTTGTCAGCTAAACTGTGTACACAGGATGGAAAGTCCCCTGAACCCCTCTCTAACCCCACCAAATGTTAACACACACTGAAATTTAAAATATTTAAATCTAAATTAAACAAACCAAAAATAATAATCATGATGTAATTTAAAAGAAGTTGTATGGCTGGACGGTGGCGCGGAGGGTTGGGCGTGGGTGCCTTACCTCTCCGCGCCTGGCGCCAAGTTCAGAATGGACTCGCGCGGGGTTGGTAGGGAAGGGAAGGATTGAGCAACCGTAGACTGCTCTCCTCCCTGGGGTGGGTTGGGGATGCATGGTTGTTCTGCAGCAGCCCCTGGTGGAGACCGGGAGCACTGCAGAGGGATCGCAATAAGGGGAACACCACAGAAAATGGAAATACCACTCTGGGGACTGGCTGGATGACAGCTACCAGTCCAGGACACCTCTGAAGACTCCCAGAAAGCCACGGAAAGCCTTAGCAGTGCCCAGGATCGAAGGAAAATAGTGTCCCGTCGCCTCCCATTGGTGCCTTCCCCTCAGAGGAGAGGGATCCACCCAGTAAAGGGTTATGCCGGGCTATCCTGAGGATGGTTGCAGACCTGAGATAAGGTGGCTTGGGGAAGATAGTAGGAGGAATGTCTGTAGGTTATGGTGGCCTGAAGCAGTGGCAGCTCCAGAGCACCATGGGGGTATAAATAGATAACTAAAAAAAAAAGAAGTTGTACACAATGTAATATCAGCAGCAATTCTGAGTGAATCAGAGTCCAAGCGATGCCCTCATTAGTCATAAAAGTGGCAGACTGGCAGGGTTAGGGTGGAGTTTGGTGAGTTTGGGGTGTGGTTTAGTATTTGATTTTCATCTCATCCAAAGGTGGCAACCCTATTGCTAGATAGGATTCCGAGCTCTGAGAAGGCTGATAAGTTTGTATCCAGCCAACCATACTTTCACCATAAAAACAATGGGGTGAGACATCAAGTAGTTTTTAAGAGAATCTGGGAGGGCAACCTAAGGGAGGTCAGATGTGCCAGAACAAAAGGGAAGCTGAATGTTTTCAAAAGTAAGGAGTCAGGAGCACACAGGTGCTATATATGTCAAAACTGGGACACCTGTTGTATGATTGTCTGAAAAATATAGCAAAGGGGTTAGTGGAGCTGCAGGGGTGGTTCTGGAAGCTCCCTGTAGCTAGTAGCCTGAACCCAGAGTGCAGTTCCCACTAACTCCACTGTACACATGCACCCTGTGTTACTAAATGGGATGATAACCCAAGGATTGAGGGATACTGGGGCTTCCATTTCAATGGTAAAACATAATTTGATTCAAAAGGAACAGATCCTGCTGGGTCGGTTTTCCAGAATTAGAGGAGTGACAGGTCCTGTGGTCTCTGTGCCAATGGCTAGTATCTTTCTAAGCTGGAATGTGGCCAGGAATACAAGAGGTGGTGTTGTACACGACCTACTTGTTGAAGTAATTATAGGTAATGATATTGACAGTCAGGCCAGTATTGTGTGTGTCACTACCAGTAGTAGGCTATGGAACTGGCTCCTGAGGACACAGAGGTGGCAGTGCAGCTGGGAGCAACCCTCATCAACAGCAAGGGAGTTATAGCTGAAGAATGAGCAGCACTTCTGAGCCACTGCCACAGACTGGGGAGAGCTAGGAGGCAATGTCAAGTGTCTGAGCTGGAAAGAGATCAACAAGCTGGCCCATCCTTTCAGAAATAAAGGGAGTTAGCCACAGGGTGGAAGGTGACTCGGGTTCAGAGAAAAGGAAGGTATACTGGGAGAATGAGTTCTATATTGTGAGTGGGTTCCAAAGAAGAAGAAGAAGAAGACTGGAGAAAGGAGTACTCTGGCAGATAGTTTCTAGGAGTATAGGGAGCGGCTTCTTGCTTTAGCTTAACAAGATACTCTTTTTCTGGACACTGAGGTGTCAGCTGCACAAAAAGGCAGATGACTAACAATTTTAACTGGCCCAGTATCTTTAAGGATATGGCATACTACAGCTAGAGTTGTCCACAGTGCCAGAGGGTGTGAAAGGTTATTGATAAGGTTAAGGTGGCTTTGATGTCCCTGCCTATAACTAAAGAGCCTTTCGAAAGTTGCTGTGACATTGTGGGTCACTCAACACCCCAAATGGCACAGGCAAAGGTACATTTTGTGGTTGTGGGTATGCCCTAAGGTACCCAGAAGCCATGCCGTTGTCTTCCATTGAGGCAGAAGAAGCAACAAACTGCTGGGGATATTCAGCCAGCTGGGTTTCCCAGAAGATTCTGTTGGACCAGGGCTCCACTTCTCATGTCTGTCCTAGTGGCTAGTCCACGGAGGGGAAGAGTTGTGGGGTGAGACAGATCAGGGCCTCCCATGCCACCCCAGAGTAATGATCTGGTCAAGAGATTTAATGCATTGCTTAAATCTACCAACCAGCATGCAAGAGAGTGGATAAGTACTTGCCCCATCTCTTATTCACATATAGGAAAGTCCCATAGGAATCCACAGAATTCTCACCCTTTAAGCTCCTGTTTGGCCCTGGGTAAGGGTCCCTTGATTTGGTAAGGGATGAGGTATGACCATGGGGCTAGAGTCTGGGAGTACAAGCCATGCAACGGGTGATGGTACGCATCCTCCTCCAACAGTATAAATTACAGGTGGCTTGGGAGGGTCCATACTTAGTGGTCAAAAGGGAGAATATTAATTATGTGGTAGAGCTGCCTGACAGGAGATACATGCAGTAAATCTACCACTTCAACATGATGAAGCCCTACCATGACCAAGATAAACTGATCCTGGCTGTGTGCAGCTATGCAGAGGAGGAGTCAGAAGCAGACCCACTGGTGGATCTATTGGGAAAAGTTAAGGTAGAATCATCAGTGGATGCTGTCACCCTCTTTGAGGGCTGACACCAGTCAAAGCTACCAAAATGCAGGGGTGCTGTATACATTTGGGGAAGTGTTCATAGGGAAACCAAGCTACTGTATATATGGCAGAACACCACTATGCTATAGAGTCCCAGGCCTGATGAGGCAGCCACCCACAGAGTTCCAGAGGGAGTGAAACAAGCCTCTGAGGTAGAGATCAAGGAAATGCTTGCTGTTAGGGTAATCCAGGAGTCCAGTAGTCCCTGGGCCTCACTGCTGGTACTGACCCCAAGAAGGATGGGACCATGAGGTTCTGCATTGACTACCACAAGCTCAACAGCTGTACAGAGTCAGACACATTCCCCATGCTCAGGGTGGATGAGGTCCTAGATAGGTTAGGGAGAGCCATGTACCTGACCAACATAAACTTGACAAAGGGCTATTGGCAGGTACCACTGACCCCTGAAGCCAGAGAGAGGTCAACTTTGGTCACTCCATTTGGCCTATTCGAGTTTTAATTAATGCCATTCAACATGCCATTCAACAATTACCACATTTCAACAGTTTGTGCAGCACATTCAGGCAGAGGCAGTAGACTTTGCTATGGTGTGCATGGACAACATTGCCATTTACAGCCAGACATGGGAGGATCATGTCAGGCACGTGACTGAGGTGCTTTGTTGACTGAAGTATTCCAAGCTTACAGTCAAGGTGGAGAAGTGTCACATAGGAATGGCAGAGGTGCCATGCCTTGGGCACATCCAGCCTGGGTAAGTAAGCAGAGAAACCTTGAACTTGATGGCAGATAAGGACCACAAGGCCCATCCAGTCTGCCCATTTTTTCTACCTTATGAATGTGCCATAGGCCTGTACTCTGTCAATGGTCTTTCTATTCATACTCATCTGTATTACTCCTTATGCCTATCCCATGCCTGTTTGAAGTCCTGCACTGTATTCATATCCACCACTTCCTGAGGTAGGCCGCTCCATGCATCCACCACCCTTTCTGTGAAAAGAACTTCCTCACATTACCCCTTAACTGGCCTCCTCTAATCTCATGCCATGTCCTCTTGTCCTGCTATTTTTCTTATATTGAAACATGTTAGCCTCTTTCACCTTGTTAATGCCCTTAAGGTGTTTGACTGTTTTGATCATATCACCTCTCTTCCTCCTTTGCTCTAGGGTATACATATTGAGCTCTGTTAATTTGTCCTCATATGTTTTCTGATGCAGTCCCTGCACCATTTTGGTTGCCCTTCTCTGAATGCCTCCATTTTCTTAATGTCCTCTGCAGGTGTGGCTCCAGTACTGCACGCAGTACTCAGATGAGGCCTAAACAGTGTCTTGAAAAGAGGGATTATTACCTCCTCTTACGACTTGCGATACTCTACTAATGCACCCCAACATCCCTCTAGCCTTATCTAGTGCTTTAGTGGTCTGCGGATGATTTCAGGTCATCTAAGATGATGATGATGCCCAAGTTTCTTCCTCCCTTGTGATTGCCAGCATCTCCCTCCCAACCTATAGGTGGCTTCAGGGTTTCTCTTCCCATGTGCATGATCTTACACTTCTTTGCATTAAACCCCAGTTGTCATTCTTCTGACCATTTTTCCAGTTTATCCAGATCTCTTCTCATTCTGCCCACTCCATCTGGATCATCTACTGTGTTGCAGATCTTGCTGTCATCTGCAAACAGACAAACCTTACCCTCCAGTTCATCTGCAATGTCACTGATGAAGATGTTGAAGAGGACTGGCCCCAGGACTGATCCCTAAAGTACCTCACTTGTGACTTGCATCTCTTCTGACTGTATACTGCTTACCACCACTCTCTGTTTTCTGCCCGCCAACCAGTTTGCCACCCAGTTGACTAACTTCTGACCCACCCGAGCCTACCCAGCTTATTAATCAATCTTCTATGTGGAACAGTATTGAAAGCTTTGCTAGTCAAGGTAGGCGACATCAACTGCACCCCCCTTGGTCCACCACTCTGGTTATCCAGTCAAAGAAATCTATGAGATTAGCTTGACAGGACCTTTCTGCTGTAAACCCATGCTGTCTTGGATCCTGTGCTCCTATGGATTCCAGGTGTTGCAGTATGCTTTCCTTAAGGAGTGCCTTCATAATCTTGCCCACATTGAGGCTATACAGGGATGGGCCACACCTACAACAAAGAGAAAAGACGGGTTTTCCTGAGGATGACAGGGGCTAGTGAAGGTTTGTGCCAAATTTCAGTAGCATAGTCAAGCTCCTGTCTGATCTCACAAGGAAGAAAATGCCAGAAAAGTTCAGTGAACAGATTAGTCTGAGACAGTGTTCTGACAACTGGAGGAGGCCTTGTGTCAGGCACCTGTGTTCGCAAGGCCTGACTATTCTCTGAAGTTTATTGTGCATGTGGATGCATCCAATCATGGGCTGGGGCAGTTCTGAGTCAGGTCATGCACACAGGGAGGAACATCCAGTCATGTACTTGAGCAATAAGCTGCTGCCCAGAGAGAAGGACTAAGCCACTATTGAGAAAGGGTGTCTGGGTATTGCCTGGGCTTAGCAGAAGCTGCAACCATATTTGTAGGGAGGGTGCTCACACTGGTCTCCAACAACAACCCCTTACATGGCTACACAGGACCAACAGGCAAACCCCAAATTGTTAAGTTGGAGCCTGGTGCTGCAGTCCTATAGCATGGACATTAGGCACCACAGTGGGTCACAGCATGGCAATGCAGATGGTATGTCTAGGCAATAACCAGTGGTTCAGTAAAGAATGGGAGGTGCTTTAAAGAACTAATGAATTGGTAAACCAGAGATTTGCTACCATAATTGCTTACAAAAAAACGTGATACATCAGGTTTCTCACTTCTCTAGTCTAAGCCTTTGTGAAGATCAGAGTTTGTTGATCACACCTGCCTTGCCAGATCATAACACCTCTTTTCATTTTCAGTCTTTCAGTAGGTATTACAGCAGCCAACCAGAAATAATTGCAATAAGCAAGCAAAATAATAAGGTTAGAGTATACTAATCAGTGGTCTTAAACCTATTGGAAATACCGTGATCTGGTTATAAATTGCCCATACCAACTCAATGGATTTATTACTTTGTATGAAATCTTTTTGTGAATGTTTCTTAAAAACTTGTGTATCTTTATGCAGATTTATTTTTGATAAGCTCATGTTTATTTATATCAAGTTGGTATAATTGATATCACTTTCTTCCACTCACCACGCCCTGACAAAGGGTTTCTGAACCAAAGCACCAGGGCAAGTAGTGGCCAGTGAACATGTCTGTGCACTGCTTTTGTGACAATTCTGCAGTAAAGCACTTGATTTTGGAAGAAAGCTGGTGTAACCTTTTGTTTCTATGTAGGTACTTGACTCTTTCTTTGTCAGTTTTAGGCTAGCCGCCTTACCTGCATTGTCCCATACCTGTGGATTCGCAGTCACACTTGTTTGAAGTATTTGGTGTTTGCTGCTTGACTGCTGTAACTAGGACGTCTAGCAAGAGATTTGGGAAAAGAAACAACAATGGATGAATTTTCACTGATGTCCTGGAGCTCTCCTGTGCTTTACTTTGGAGAATTTGGATTTGGAACTGTTTAGGTGTTGTGGGCAGCACCGTTTAGATATGCAGGAACAGGAAGGAGCCAAAGCAGCTAGTAACGAAGAGAGCTTCAGGTGGAGAGACCAGAGAATTTATCTGAACGACGGCAAAGGACAAGCAGTTGTTGACTGGAGTAGAGGGTAGGCAACCATCAGGTGATGTGAAAGCAAATTTTTTTCAAGTTGGAAAAGTTCTACAAAAGGAAATTGACTTAACATACGATATATTAACATTAGAGGAATATCTGGAAAAAGCAAGCACCGAGGGACTGAGGGGTCAATTTAATTTAATCTAATGGTCTTGAAGAATTTGACTTAAACCGAGTGATTAGAAGTTGCTGCCTCATGTTCAAAGACATTCATTGAACTAATTATTAAACCTGATATGGCTAAATCAGAGGCATTAAATGATGAACTGAAAGAAACAAGAGTAGCAGCATTATCATGCAGAGGAAAAGAGGAATATAAAGACTGTGATTCTAAACTGCAGAAACCTTAATTTAAATACGAGAGAAATAACTGAAAGCAAACAATGCAAACTGGGATGGGATGATAAAGATTACAGCAAAGGAGAGATCCTGAAATGGGCAGACAAAGATTCAAAAGTAAAGGAAGGAGCAGAGTCAAGTTTATTTTGCCACAGGTAATGAACAGAACAAAAATGCAGTGTGAGCCCTAAAGAAACTGCCAGTGAGAAGCATACTAACGGACAATCACAGCCTGGAAGAAGTGAAGAAGCTGAACAAGTTTTTTAGAAAATGCAGCAGTCTCCAAAAAGAAGAGGTAAACGAGAAGGGAAGAGAGAAGGCTCAAACAGACACAGAATGCCCTCTGAGAGCAGACAAAAGACAAGTTACAAATAATTAATATTTCAGGTCATCCATTTACTGAGTCACAAGTATTAGTACTGGTAGAGGTTTATCGTTTATACCAACACAGAGATGTAATCATTTTCAAATTGCTTTGGACCTTAGAAAATTTTTAAAAGATTAGAATTAAACTATTTTTGCCAATAAGAAGGAGACTACAACAGTCAATTGAAATATAGGTTTCACACAAGCTGCAAGTCTGAACTCCGAGTACCTTGACTATTTAATTGATGCAACTGAAGGAACTCACTAGATGTCCTCTGAACCTGTGGATTTTGACTCGGATTTGTTGCAGGGAGACAATTTGGGGACTTTGTTGAAACTGCTGGTGAATTCGACACAATTATGAATGTGGACCTTAGTCATTGCAGAGTTGAAGGAGCTAAACATCAAAGAAGAATGACATTCAGGGTGAGATATTCAGAACTGTGCCAGGCAGGGTGCAAGTTGGACGCAGCACAACTGGGATGCGCCAGGGTGTAGCCTGGGCAATAGTCAATGGTGCTGCGCCATGGCTCTGCACCGTTGAATATGGCACCGTGACCACCCGCATTGTGCATGGAGCAGTGGCACTGTGGCAGCGCAAGTGGCCAGAGAGGAGCAGGGGAATGCACTAGTGCAAGTGCCATTGGCGCAGGTGCAGCAACTGTGATATTCAGCGGTGGACAAGCAAATGGGGCCATAATGTATGTAAGGTGCAAATGGGGCCATTAGCATGTCATTATGGCCCCATTTGCATGTAGATGCGCCTCGATCCCCAGCGACTTCGCGCCTAGCGCCTGCCAGGCAGCAGCCGTCGGGACCAACACCCCTGCCCCCACTGGCAACGGCAGTCAATGCCGATCGCAGGCATGTGTATTAAATAAACCGTCCAACATGCCTGGTGGTCCAGTGGACCACTTCCAGCCCGATCGCAAGCATATGTAGTAAATAAAACATCATAACCATCCTGGTAGTCCAGCTACCCCTCCCGACCCGCCCACTGAGCCCCACCACCGGCTCCCCCCATCAGTGGTGGGCGGCGCTCCGCTCGCCCACAAGCCGCCTGGCCACCACTGACTGACTGCATACAGTATGTGCTGTATGCCCATTGGTCCACAGCATGGCCAATGGACGTAGACACATGACATAGTTACACAGTCCAGATATGTGAATGAATCCATTCACGATTCGACTGTGTAGTATGGTATGTCTGTACGCCCACTGTGGACCAATGGGCGACAGCCACCTGTATGCAGTCAGTCGGGCAGCAGGGCGGCTTGCGAGCGGAGCTGCCACCCACCGCTGACGGGGAGTGGGGTGGTGGGGCGTGTGGCTGGTGGGAGGGGGTACCGCTGGACCACCAGGGATGGTTTTAACATTTTATTTACTACATATGCCCGCGATCAGGTTGGAAGTGGTCCACTGACCACCAGGATATTGGGCGATTTGATTCAATACATATGCTCTGCGATCGGGCATGGGGTGCTACCATGATGGATGGTGCCGTAGCTCAGGTGGCCACCCACAGCTGGTAGCCGCCATGTTGCGCCCTGCACACGGGCGGCTCACCTGTGGATGGCCAGCTGTTGCCCTGTTTCTTTGGCTCAACTGTGTGTGGCGAGGTAGGCTGTTGCACCTGCATCTGCTCATCACATCCTGGGCTGAATATCGGATGTGTGGCGTGATGCATGGGCATGCCCCCCTGTGTCAACATTTACTGATGCACCCTGGTGCATTGGGATTTGTGCACGACTTTCCCTTTTGAATATCGCGCTGGGGTGCATCAGTTAGTTGTGCATGGCGCAACCTTCTGAATATCCCACCTCAGAGTCAAGTCAGCATTCTATCCAGTCACCATCAATGCTTCCATAACTGCTTAAGAAAAACAATGACACATCAGGGTTCTCATTTCTGTCTAGTCTAAATCTTTTTGGAGATCGGAGTTTGTTGATCACACCTGCCTTGCCAGATCACAACACCTCACTTTTTGTCTTTCAGTATGTATTACAGCAGCCAACTAGAAATAATTGCAATAAGCAAGTAATAATAAAGTTACAGTATATTAATCAATGGTCTTAAACCTTTTGGATATACTATAATCTGTTACTGGTTGCCCATACCAACTCAATGGATTTATTACTTTGTACGAAATCATTTTTGTAATTGTTTCTAAAACTTATGTGTTTATGCAAATTTTTTTGACAAGCTCATGTTTATTTATGTCAAGTTGGTATAAATGACATCACTTCTTCCATTCGACACGCCCACTGACAAAGGGTTTCTGACTCAAAGTGCTTGGGGCTAGTAGTGGCCAGTAAACATGTCTGTGCACCTGTTTTTGTGACAATTCTGCAAAAGCACTTGATTTTGGAAGAAAGCTGGTGTTACCTTTGTTTCGGTGTGTATTGACTCTTTCTTTGTTAGTTTTTAACTGCCCTTATCGCACCATCCCATACCTGTGGACTTGCAAACACAGCTATTGGAAGTATTAAACCAGAGAGAGAACTGGGGCATAGCAGGTAAAGAAATCTGTTAACATGAAAAAATATAATTTAGGGTCTCCAAAAGATTTATTTTCATGTTTCCGGGCATGGAGCTGTAGCAGATGTATCACACAGGAATTTTTTTTAATCTATTTTCTTAGTAAACTATTTTTAGTCAAGTAGGAAACAAAATGACAGTTTCTTTCAAAACTGCTGTCCCTGGGAGAACAAGTGGCGGTAGGTATGTTACAGATTTGTTCTCCCAGAACTCAGTCTGCATTGCTACCAGTTTTGACAACCCCTCAGATGCCTGAAAGAGTTACCTTGGTATGCTGCCACCACCACTGCAACTTCACTTTGGTTATCTCTAGGTTGGAATCCCGCCAGAGCCACTGCTCACATACAATACAATGCTCCTTAACAAATGGCAAATGATCCACCCCTTCTGTTACAGCTGAGAACACAGTTTGCTTTAGACATAGTAACTTTAGCATACCTCTTGAGATGGATCACAGACTTGCCAATTTACCCATGGTTATCTATACCCAAATGACTCACAGAAAGCACAAGTTATATAAAATAACATTCAGTACTCAAGAGATGTACATATGTTACAGGATAATACACACTAAAGACTACGAAGATACAGCATTTATACAGAGATAAATTAAACATTTAAAAGAATAGGGACACAAAAAGAACCTAATTCCAAAACTGTTCTAAGTAGAGCAGAGAGAACATACCCCAGCTATTGAGTTAAGGCAGACTCAAACCTGTAATTTTGTTAGTTTGAATCCCAAATCATAACTGAAACATTAAGACAAAGAGATATGTCTTTGGTTGGTTGGCCACTACATCGCATGATCATACTTTCTTCTCTGACATTACAGGTTTGACTATTTTTAGTACACTGAGTAAACCCAATTTGAGAACAGGCCCAGACTGGATTTATTTAGATCCTGGTCTTGTAGATCACAATTTAAAACCTATTGTTCCTGTCCAGCTCACTCAGTAGTGTTCTGCTTATTCTGCCTTGAACTGTTTACCTTCAAAACATGTAATTTTGTTTATGAAAGAAATGTAACTCCTTTGAAGTTTACCCCAAAACAGATACATTTTAGCTGAGTAGGGCCCAGGCTTTGATGTTTAAGCATACAAAGAACTGTTTACAGGACAGACATAGTAGCTACCACCATCCGACCTTGTGAGAATCCAAAAGTGTAATTTCCAAGTCATACCAGACCTGCTGTTCAGCTGAAGTGCCTACAGAGACCTAGCTGATAAAATATTAGAAAGAAAAACACACAGTAAAATGTATTGCAAGTTGTCACAGGCTAGCAGAAGTCCTTTGATCCAAAATGCTTTTCTTTCAGTTAAACTTCTAAGGGCTTAGTTCCCTTCATAAAAAGGCATGTTTGAATGTAAACTGTGGCATAAGTAAGACCAGAAGTTTCCAGTTGGGCATATGGTAATGAGAACAAAAGGGTCAAGTTCTAAATAACAAACCCAAGTTGGACCAGTTTGGGAAAAAGGTGGTC
The DNA here is from genome assembly GCA_016271365.2 of Neoceratodus forsteri. Classification (NCBI taxonomy): domain Eukaryota; kingdom Metazoa; phylum Chordata; order Ceratodontiformes; family Ceratodontidae; genus Neoceratodus; species Neoceratodus forsteri. The sequence goes on from CM028132.1 coordinate 687,701,764, forward strand.
CTCAGAGATCAAAAGCAGGTCCAAGAGGGGCGCCAGAGCACCTAACATGGCAGCTGCTTTTTTCTCACTTGAGCGATCTGAGATAAAAAGAGCAAAAGTACCTTATTTTACTGCTTACAACTATACATTGGAACTATTTCTGAGAGTGTTACCACTTTGGGAACAAGAAATGTCTCCTAAAGGACAGCAAGCATACTGCAACTAAGCTGGAGGCTTACCTTTCGTCAGCTGATGAGCACAAAGAGTACTGTGACAGGGCCATCCATAGACCAGAGAGCTATGGACCCGACTTAACCTGCAGATAAAGGCAATGCTAGAAAAATTCAAGCTACCAGTGAGGGAGACCAATCGAGACTGGCTGCGTGTGGAGTCCCGATTTAACGATTTGGACACACAGGTTCAAGCACATACTGCACACATCACAGAGCTCCAATCTGAAGGAGCACACCAGAGAGAGAGAATGGCGCCTTTGTCAAGGATGTCTCCTTCTTAAGGGCTAAATATAAGCCCTTGAAAATGTACAGCGGCAATCCAACATCCGAATCGTAGGCTTCCCCCACATTTGTCAGCAAGAACAGAGCTGCATACTCGGTCCAGCACTTGATCTTCACAGACCTGCAGCTACTCCCTGAAACTTCGAGGTTTTCCTAATCAAGGCCTTCATGATCCCTATGCAGGCTAGACCACGAGGCTCTGGGATCCATGTCCCATGACAGTCATTGCTACCTCTTCACATCCAGAAGCCCGGATTCCGTTGTTGCAAGCGGCCAGAGATCGTGGAGACATTGTCTTGGAGAGTAGTAAGGTCGCTTTTTCTGATGTCTTCACAGACTCAGAATAGAAAAGAAGGCATTGCAAGTCACAAAAATCCTTATTGAAAATGAGACAGCGGCGCAACTACTGTTCCCTGCATGACTTCAGATCCACCACGCTAATAAAACACACATTTTCACTGATCCTGAAGTAGCGCCATTTTTGCTTCTAAGCTCCTTTCTGCCCAGGATATCTCTGCAGAACCAGAGGGAGAAGGTGACTGATACAAATGACTGATCTTGACTATTTTGGTGACTTTTAATATGCTAACAATTACTAATCACAGGGATGCTTAATACATACAGAAGTTTTGGAAGTGTATAATGCAATATATCTGTTGTTCTTTAATGTTTAAGCCATGTTTGTAAGGTTCTGCTGTTTTCTCCTGGCATTTCTTATGCAGGTTACTGGTTTTACCTCATAAGGTCCTCAGCTCATTATTGGAGTGATATTACACCCCTCAATTTGTGAACTTTATATACTCCCTATCACTGGCCTGTTTCCCTACCAGCAATGCTGGTCCTTGCTTATAAGGTAGGGTGGAAAAGCAACTTAATTGAGACTGGAACATCGAATGGTCTCCTTGATGACCTTTCTTGTGGAATTTTTCAGCCCCCCATTAGTAGTCCTTCGGGGGAATAATGGTAAATATCCTTTCTAGACCACGATTAGTGAGAGTGACCTATCCTACATTGTTAGCATGCTGGACTTTACTCCTTTTCCTAAGTGGTTGCTCGATGGTATTGAATGGACACTAATACTGTTAAATTTCCTCCATGGGTTTGTACATCTATCCTCTGAGTGGCATGATCTATATCTATGTAATTTTGTGATGTTCTTTGCTGTATGTCATAAATACTATAAATAAAAAGTTACAAAAAAAAAGCAGGTCTAAGATGTGATGTCAGAGAGGAATGTATGATGATGATGCAGATGTCAGCCAACCAAAGTTATTGCTGTTGTATGATAAAATTAGAAGCTGGTCGTGCCTTTGGGACATTGAACTAATAACATTACAGGTTTGAGTCTGCCATAACTCATCAGCTCCTAGTTAGGTTAAGCGTCTTTACTCAGAGATTTAGACAATACTGAGTTAGGTTTTCTGTGTGACCTCTATCTTTTCAAATGTGTTTACTTTATCTCTTTAAAAATACTGTACTCCCCATAGTCTTTAGTATATTATCCCACAAAACACCAGATCCGTGCACATGCCTACCTCACTGGACTAACATGCACATACATGTACTGAAAGAAAATGTATCTCACTTGTGGCATCATATAAATGGTTGGAATTATAGGTTTCTCCAACATCAAACACTGTATTTCATTTTTCGTGATCCAGCCTGCAACAAAAATATGTCCTTCAAGTAGTGATCCATTTTGTTTTTAATTACAGTTGTTACATTTTCTGTCAACTTTCTGAAAAATTATTAGCTCCCAAATGTCTTTCAATCTCTTGACGGTAGTGATCTCTGTCCATTATGACCAACGCCTCCCTTATCTGCCAGTTTAATTGTGATTGACCTACCCACCAGTTAATTTTTAAAGCCCTTGTTTCATTCAAGGAGATTTAACAAGCATCACGGATGATGTTTGAAATTGTTGCACTCACATTTAGCATGTTGTGTAATGGTTGTGGTTCTTAATATATTTATGTATGTTTTGACACAGTATATGTCAAAGTGGCTATGAGATGTACTTGCTTAATGATTAACGCTTGACTATGGCATTATGTCTGCATGGAGCTTTATTTGTTGCCAAGGCAACATACTCAAGTTCACCCCCATATAAGGTGCTCAATACCTATGTACATTAACTTTGAGGAATCCCTGTGATGTAGGCAAAATGTTAGTTCTGTTCTAGTTACCATGGTTTTCCTGGCCTGTCTTGAGAGGAGTTAGAACTGTATGGCTTGAATATACTGCACAGATTTTTTGCTCTCCATATCCTATGTATGTACCACACTTAGGCATGTATGTATGTATCCCTTTACCTCACTTGTGATGAATTTAAGTAAATGAATTTGTTTACTCCACTTTAGTGAATGAAATATTTTTTGTTCGATGCACATATGTGCATGACAGCCCAGTGAGGTAGGTGGATGCACCAGACCTGGTGTTTTGTTGCGTTTAATACTGTCCAGTTAGTACTGCCATGACTCATGATGATTTAAATGAGCTGCTTTTGAGAAATTGTTTTTAGTGTGTGTTAACCTGTAACATATACAAATATCATGGAGTATTAAATGTTATTTTTATATATTTCATGTTTGATGTGATTGAGTCATTTCAAGCATAGATAACCAGTGTAAGCTGGCAAGTCTGTGATTCATTTCTGAAGAGACAGGCTACGAATTTACCATTACTAAATCAAAGTGTTCTCAGCTGTGACAAAAGTAGTAGGTCATTTGCTCTTTTGGGAAAGAGCACTGCTCTATGTGAGGAGTGGCTCTGTGGGATCTGACCTAGAAATACCCCGGTGAGAGTCATGTTGAGTGGTGGCAGCATACCAAGGTAACTCTCTCAGGCATCTGAAGGGTTATGAAAACTGGTAGCAGCAGAATGACTTTGGGAGAGAACCAGTCTGTGACTATTGAGGAGCACAGAACAGACCACGAGTCACCCCACTGGTCATGCTCCTGACCTCCGCCATTTAACACTACCCTTTGGGTTCTTCCAGCTAACCAGTTTAATACTTATCCCTAGTTACCCATTTCTTCACTAGTTATCTGTGACAAAGAATCAAAGACCTTGCTTAAGTCCAAATTCAGGACATCCACCGCTTGTCCCATATCCACTGCCTGAGACACTTGTTGAAGAATTCTATGATGTTTTTCTGTCAGGGTTTCCCTTTACAAACCCATGTTGCTTGCAGTCCTGTAGTCTTTATTTCTCCAGGAAATCTACAAACTGTTATTTGATCATAGTTTCAAGCAGCTTCCCCACTACTGAGGTCAGGCTAACCGGTCTGCAGTTGCCTGGGTTTCCCATGTCCCCACTCTATGGAGAGGTACAATATCAACCATCCTCCACGGGGACCACTCCAGTTACTAGTGAGCAGTTAAATGGTTCTTGCAAGGGTGCCACCAGATGCTGCCCACTCTCTGAGCACCAAGGAATAGGAAAGGGAAAGGGAAATTGTTTAACCAGGAAAGGCACACTAAGTCAAGCTTGTTTCCAGGTGCGCCCTGGGAGCACAAGGAAGTTAAGTGACTGCAGCCCACATGGTCCTGGTGACTTATCCACCTTCATCCCCTCAACCCCTTTTTCCTCAGTGATGATCCCCATCACCATCTTTAGCCCTCTCCCAGCTTTAATATCGTCTGTCAGCAGCGGACCCCATCTTCTACCATCTACCCCATTTCCAAACATTGGTTTTGCCTGTAATATTGATTTATGGGGGTAGATTCATTCAACATTGCTTGTGTAAACGCTTAATCCTGCCAAGATCACTCACTGACTTTTTCTATTCCTCCCTCTGCCCGCCCATTTTTGGTTAATGTTAGTGTCTTCATACATTCTAGTGTACTATTGCCTATTATAACATTTTTTACTTTTATGGATGTTATAAGTGTAATAATCCACGGTTGGGTGTGCAGCACTATTTCATTAGCCTCACTTCTTGAGTGGTTAAAGCCCTTGGCTGTGCCTCGTGCCTCACAACCCACCCAGGGCATTTGTTATTGCAATACTGCCGCACAACTGACTGTGGATTATTCTTTACCTATCCCTACTTCCCTGGCCCCACCTCACCTTGGTTGACTTGCTTGCTTATTGTGTGCTTTCTGCCAGGTAACCTCTCAGGTTCTACCCAATTGTGCTGACATCATTTTGTCAATGCTGATTACAGTACAGGCAAATGTCACCAGGCGCCAAGCATTACATCTCCCAGGAGGTACAGTGCCAAAGTGCCCTCCCAGGAAACTGTCAACTTTGCAGGGGCAAAGCCTCCCCAAACACACTAGAACTAAATATAACCTTCTCTGGGGTGGGCATGCACCAGAGGGGTAGGAACTGTGTCGGAAAAGAGCTACAGGCATGAGGCAATCTCAAATCAAGATCGCCTTTCACTGTTGTTGTTCTTGGGCACGTAAATTGCTGCAACCAAATTCCATCAGCAACTTGGCTGGATACATTTCTCTCCATCATCACTGTGTCCCTCATGAATGCCTCCCCTGTCTTCAACTAACTCTCTCATTTAATTTCCCCATCTCTTTCTCTTCTCCCTTTCCCTTTCACTTTCAAATTGCTTCCTCTTCAACTCTCCCACAATCTCATTCTCCTGTCTGCTCTCCATTTCTTCACCTCCTCTCCCAACTTTCTCCTATCTTTGCCAACCTCCTTACTCTCCTCTTCCTAAATCTAGAGATCCTCTGGTGCTCATTCTCCTCCTTGGCTCCCCTCTTACTGCTCCTCCTCCTCTCAAACCTTCCTGCCAACATAAAGTCTACTCTCTGAAGCTTATCATCACCTTTCTGCTTCTGCTTTCTTGCAATGGGTAGCTAAATAGTGGTCCTCACCTCTCCTGGAGAACACCTTGTCTTGGGTAACCTTAATGTAAATTGTCTGTCCCTCCCACACATCTATCACTCAGATAGCTGAGGCCTCAGCCTCACACAACATATGACTGATAAGACCAGGCTGAATCCTCCTCCTCCAAAGACTCCTCATGGACTGGGCCCTTCCTACCACGCATACTGTATCTGTGCTGCTGCTACCTTACCAGATTCCCTTAGTGGCCATCTAATGGTTTACTTGGTCTGACAAATCCACGACCCAACCCTCCCCACTAAATTACATATGGGCTAGGTTGTACAGTTCTCTCAACCTGCCCACCTTCCTGGATAATTTATTTATTTATTTTATTTAGTTTTTATTGACCGGTATGTGCACTAGAAAAATTCTGCCTATTTTCAGGCACGACCTGGGGATGGGGATACAGATGAATAACAACTGACCTTGAACCAGATTAAGCTGTTGATGGTATTTTTTAGAATGGGAAAATTTGGCCAGGACATTGGGAAACTTCCCTACTCAGCCAGCAGGGGGCTTGACTCCTGGGAGCAGAATGGAGGAGCCCTGTTTGGAGCCAGACAGAGGAGGAGGAGGAGGAGGAGGAAGTGCTGATGTGGCAATGGAGGCTGGTGTACCTGCAGGTGAGCAGTTCTCCACCTCAGGTTCAGCTAAGGAGGTCTTTACACAGCCAGAATCAAAACTTGCAATGGTAACGGAAGTGGAAATAATGTCGGAGAATGAAGAAGTGTTCACGGAGGATCTTTCATGACAAGCTAACTCCAAACGCAAAGAAAATGTTTATTGGACCTATTGCAATCTGCAGAGGCAAAGTCAGATGAGGACAGCAGGGCTAATGTTGTATTTGATGAAATGTTGAAGCAGACTGCTAAGCCGAAATCAACCCATTAGACAACGCCAGTTGATCGATGATGCAGAAGCATCAAAGGAGCAGCCTGACAAGCAACTATCGCCCGCTGACTCAGAATCTAAAAACAGATCAGTAAACAAATGGCCTGACATCGAGAAAGAAGTGGGGAAAGAATCTAAAAGGCAATAAAATCACAACAAGTGAAACCTTACCTCATAATTTAAATATATCTCCAGTCGGGCTTGAGAAATGCACCAGGAACCTCCCATAGCTACCAAACAGCCCCAAAAGAAAGCACTAGTAAGGGGGAAACAGAGTCAGAAAAAGCTGTAAGAGGTCTCAGAAGAGGCTGAACTGAGGATACAGGCTCTAAACAGGAAACTACTCCTTGGACAGTTGAAAAAGCCCTGAAAGGAGCTGGATGGAAACAAACAGATTCAGGGAAATGGGTAACAGATCCAAACTACAAACCAGACATGAATTTGGTAGAACCTTTGCTTAATACATCCTTTGATGTAGATTTACATGCTGAAGATGTTGTTTTTCACAAAATACAACTCACCTCTCCCCAACCAAACCCTGAAATAAGATCTGAGGAAATTAATCTGAAAGTGATTCTGCAGTACCTTCTTGGGGAGACCAAGTAGAACAAAATAATGAGGAGAGAAATCAACAAATCTCTTAAAGCACCCCAGTTATGGGTACAATTTAGGAAAAGAACAGCTATTTCAAAAGCTGTTTCCACCCAAAGAAAAAATGCTGTAAGATTGCAGTACCTTGGAGGACTTACCCTTCCCCAGACAGAATATATGTGGGCAGAACTTTAATAAAAGAATCTTTAATGTTCTTCTCAAATGAAATATATGCTTTGATACACGCCAGGGACACAAGTTTTGATGTCAGCTTTAACGGCACCAATGGGTCTAGATAGATTTTGGGCCACATATGAAAAAAGTAAATACATGGCTTTATGGCCCCTTGTCGGGCAATTCCACTCACTGAACCACCATAAAACAAAGTTACAATACTTTTTAGAAATTAAGTATAAATGTCCATGACATAAAGCTTTGGTTGCAACAGAGATGCGATCTTTAGGTGAATCATCCCCAATCCTGGACAAAGAACACATTTGGACTGGAGGATGGAAAATCAGAGGAACTAAGAATGGGCCCACAAGGGCTAAACATTTGTCAAGTTCTTTTTCTTAGGCTGCGACAGAGGCCATTGTTTCTATCCAGGCCAACCAAAGACCTGCTTTAAGTGTGGGGCCTTACACATTTAAGTAATGCTTGTGACTGAGTTAAATGCATCTTATGTTTGGAATTTGGTCATACTGAGGTACAATGTAATAATGAACAAAGTGTAACCTTTGTGAAGAGACGGACATATTTTCAAGACATGTATGTGGACCACACATACCAGAACAGACAGAGTGGATCAGGAGGTACTAGTACACAATGCTCAGAAAACAAGTATTGAAAAGAAACAAAACTTAGAAAAACAGATGCAGGAGGAACAGAGGCCTCGGCCAGAAAATCAAGAAAACACAGTTGAAAAAATCCTCAGCAACCACCCCTCCCCATAATGCGCAAGAAAAGAGGGTTCACAAGAAGAAGAAAATGAGGTACCTCAGGTGGCAAACTCTCTAGCTTTAAACCGCAAAATTTGGAAACACGGGTCAAAGAAACCACAGATACAGACATGCAAAAATGCCTCCTTCAGAAATGAATATTGTAGATGAAGAAAAGAGGTTTAAAAGACAAAACCTCAAAGCAAAACTATCTAAAACCTCTAGGTCTCTACAACCCATAGCACTGAGCAACAAATACGAAATTCTGCACTCACAAGAGTCTGAAGGAGAATCAGAGGCCTCATCCACTGTTTCCTCAAAACATGAATCTGAAGAAGATCAAATGGAAGAAAAAGTGCAAGCTGCAAGAGTTAAGCAAAAACACTTGGGGACCAGACCAAGAAGAAGCTGTAGACTGGGCAAGAATAAAACAATGAAAGATAAGACTTGAGAGTTGTGGGTTTGGCTTTTCTTCTTCTCCTGTTCTTTCTTATGGCTTTATACAAAGTAACTACCCTAAATGTTAAAAGCATTAAGAACCCAAGGAGAAGGGTAGTTACATTTTCTATTTTGAAAGACTTGAATATTGACATTTGTTTCCTTCAGGACACTGATTATTTACAAATAATGACATTGCAGCTGCTAGTAAACTCTGGTGTTGGGGACCATCCTTTTATTCTTTAGCACAAGAAGTGGAGGTGCTGGTATTCTGTTCATGGGTTATAATTTGTTAGTCACAAGGGTAGTGGACATTTCCTGAAGGGCTATGTTATTAGATTTCACACATAATAATGTACCTTGGAGGGTTGTTAATGTATATGCTCCTCAGACAAAGAAGGAGAGAATAGAATTAATGAACAAAATTAAACCTTACTTGTTTACTTCTAGTTGTTTATTATGGGCAGGTGATTTCAACTGCGTGCAGGATGTTAAAGACAGAGGGCTAAAGCAGATAAAGAATTTTGTGATTCCAGGAACTTAAAGAAATTTATTGAAGTAAGTGGACTAAAAGAAACCTACAGATCCATTTATTCAACTGGAGGATACACTTTTTACAAGTGCCTAGCCACCTGCATTGATTTCATTTTTCTTCATCCTCCCTATATATAACTAGAGTTCACACAATACCTGTGGAAAACTCAGACCACTTAGCAGTTGTGGTAAATATTTCTTTTCAAAAGAACAGATTAAAGGGAAAGAGTATTGGATATTAAAGTCAAACCTTTTAGAGAGTCAGGACATAAAGGAACAGATACTAGAACTATTAAATACCAGGAAATCTATAGCTTGTTTAGAAGATAACTTAAGTAGTTGGTGGGACACTACCAAAAGAGAGTTAAAACAGCTATTTAAAAATGAGCGTGGAAAAAATACAGAACAGTATCAGAAATACTTAACACTGAGAGCCCAATACTTTAGAATTCTTTTCTTTAGTTAATGAAGAATATGAAGCCTTTATTGATCAAGTTAAAATATCAAACAAGAAATGGAAAATTGACAATACTCCCGCTACATCTTTATTATATGAGCATGAAATTAGTACTTCTGTAAAACTACATCCAGAGATATCTTTGAAAGTTGTAAAATAGAGTTAAACATAAGAACATGCAAAACCAATAAACCAAGAAGGAGACAGGTTGAACCCCAGAAGGAAATTATGGAAACAGTGGAGCAGTATATAAGTAATATATTCTCAGAACCAGAAATAAACGAGGACTTAATTAAAAAAAAATAAAAAAGTAACTATACCTAATTTACCCACAGAAATAGCAGCAAATTTGCCTCGCCCATAACAAAAGGAAATAGTGCTATTAAAACCTTCAGAACATATTGCACCTGGCTTACATGGCCTAACCTCAGAATTCTACAAAACTTTCAAAAATGAACTAACTGAGATACTGCTTTTGCATTTAATTCAATATTAGATTCTGGCAATATGGTACCACAATTAGGCATATCTGCACAAATGTTTATACACAAAAAAATTAATGGGAACTACTTAAAATTGGAGGTCTTTAGCCATAATAAATACTGATCTTAAAATATTAATGAAAATTTTAAATAACAGGTTAACTGCAGCAGCCCCTTGTAATTGGAACCATGTCAGACATGCTCAGTTAAGGAAAGAAGCATACAAGATCACTTGATACTTATTAGAGAAGTGGTGGGAAAAGGGATACAAAATAAAATAGGATTTATTTTAAGTTTAGATCAAGAGCAGGCTTTGATAAGGTCTCTCATAAATATTTACAAATAGTATTAGCACAATATGGTGTTCCTCAGAAGTTTGTACAGTGGATCGCAGTGATTTACAGAATCATAGCAGGTGTCCCTCTAGTTAATGGCCATATAGGAAAATGATAAAATCAATAGGAGTTAAACAGGGATGTCCTATAAGTCCTCTGTTATACATTTTCTGCTTTGATCCTTTATTAAAAGTAATACATCAAAATAGAGAGGTAGAACATTTTCTTCTCCCAAAGGAATTTCTTCCTAAAACTACAGCTTATGCTGATGATTTATGTTTAATGTTGCTAAATTCCGGGTCACACCTTAAAATAGGTATTTGGTTGTCTAGTGTGCTTACCTGGTAAACAAAAGCAAATAAATACAATTGTCTAGTGGTAAAGAATGCACCAGAAATAATAAATCAGTTTTCAAACTTATCTGGAGCAAAGATTAATCATACAAAAGTAAAGGATATAGACTGAGTGAAGATACAGAACAGGTCTCAGATATGCAAGAAATACAAATAATAGATACTGAAAAAATTCTAGGTATAACATTTGGTAAAGGTGATGCAGCTTTAGACAACTGGACAGAGAAAGTAGAAATAGCAAATAACAAAGTTATGGTTTAAAAGACATGGCAGCAAACCAAGAAAAAGAAGTAACCTTAGTGAAAACATTTCTCCTCTCAATCTTTACATATTTGAGTGTAATTTTTCCACCTCCAACTTCTCTAGATTCTAGCTTATTAAGCCTAGTGTTTCAAGTAATATGGGAAGCAGATTGAACCCGATTAAAAGAAATGTGCTGTACAAATCATACAAAGAAGGAGGTTTAGATCTACTGAACCCCTTACGATTCTTCTTCAGCCTATTTTTTTCAAGCTAATGTTGCACATTTTCAATCTCTATCCATCAAGCCATGGAAAGAAATAGCACCTAGTTGGATGACACCTTTTGTTAAAGGTATGGGGACAATCACCCTTAAGAGTTAAAAATAGTATTACTGTACTACCCTCTTCCATCTTACATGCTTCCAGTTATGGAATAAATAAGAAATGGAACTTAGAGGTAACCAGCACATCACGCTTAGATAGAAAGAGAATGTATACGGCAATTAAAGAAAAGGATACAATCAGCCAACAGAATTTAAAGGTGTGCAACCTGTAAATAATAACAGGATGAGGACATATCTAATTAACAAAAGAATACCTCCTAGAATGTGGGACACAGTGTGGTTGTGTAGTCATGGCTGATTGGGAGTCAAAGGTAATACAAAGCATAAGGTAATGGAGGAGAGAGGGTGTCCAGACCATCCTGTTTGCAGACAGAATAAACATTAAAACATTTTTTTTATACATTGTCATTATGTAAGACAAGCTTGGAAAGAAATAAGTAATAAATGGAAAGATAATGTATGGGATAAAATGACATATAAAGAGATCATTATAGATTACTCAATTAAATTAAAGGGCATAGAAGAAGGAACCCAAATAATTTTCTTTACAAGCATAAAGTTTATTTTGAGGCAAGTTAGATGCAAATTTGTATTACAACAGAATGATATAAGCCCAAAACTAGTGGTTCAGAAAATAGAAAAGGAATTAAATGAAATATGGCAATATGAAACCAGAACTTTTACAAGGGATATAATCAACGAAGAGGAAAGGAGTGTCTGAGAGTATTTTCTACATATAATTTTCTTTTCTTTTACCTGTGAAAATGTAAATCAGCAGCTGATGAAGGTGAAGGAAGAGGAGTTGCATGCTTTAAATCTGCGCTTGCTGCTCCTGAAGCAGCTATAACATCTAAGACTGGTGAGCATTAGGTCGGGAGAAGCTCCGCTACCGAAAGGAAGATCTCGCACTGCCTTATAATTCCTTTGCCTGCTGTGTTTTAAATATTTTGGGACATTGCTGAAACTGACTAAGTGAGGGGGCTAAATCAGCAGCTGACATAGGTGAAGGAGGAGGAGTTGCACGCTTTAAATCTGTGCCGCTAGCATACGTTAAGGCAGAGTGAGTGGTGCGTGAGCACCACCTGCAACAAAAAATAAGCAGGGGTTGATCTTAGCGATGTACAGAGTAAGGTAGTTATTTATTGAGATTATTATTTGATTGCTTGGATACTCTGTGTACCGTGAGGACAACAAATCTGCTGAAATTTGATTTTAAGGTTGCTAGGGACTAGTATAAACCTGAGAAACAAACTTTTAATGTATGCATACATATGGGGTAGTTAATTTTAAAGGAGGGACGACTCTCTGTGTATACTAGATTAGTTTTAGATCTATTCATGAACAAACTTAGTTAAATCTGAACCAGTCGATTGTAAGTTTGATAAAGCATTGATAGTATCATTCTTTATATGATTGTTGATAAGAGCTTAAATTAATAATACACCTGAAGTTTATTATTCCTGACTTGAGGCAATTTAGCAATTGGGCAATCTAATATAATACTTCCTCAGTTTAATTATTTGATAAAATAATAATAATATCATCTTCTATATGACTGTTGATAAGAGTTTAATTTAATAATACACCTGTAGTGTATTATTTTGACTAAAGGCAATTCAGTAATTAGGTAATTTAATATACTATTTACTCTGTTTAATTAATCAGTATGCTAAGAATTGTATTCTTAGCTTTGATTGAGTATATTTTAGAAAGATGAATATGTATAAAGCCTGTTTTTTCCTAACATTGTTCCTCCTTTTGGCCTCTCAAGCTTTACTTTCCCAGACTTATGTTGAGGGAACAACTAGGGAGGATTTTGTTATTATTAGGAAGGGGTACAATCGCAGGATGTAATAAGAACAAGTTAAGCTGGCAGGAATGATTTCTGCAGGTATAATACATGACCATCTGGAAAATGCACTGGGAAATGGCCTTAATTAGGAGGGTTTATTTCAAGAGATTCCTAGATGATAGGAGGACTCAAATTAAATATTATATATACAAACAGAGAAAAGAATATAAATGTAGTAAATTATTCATGTTTCTGGTTTTGATACTCAGTGGTGATTTTCAATTAAACCCGGCCCTAGTAATGGAAATCTACAATGTAATAAAGATGTGACGACTGATCTTTTAAAAATTCAAGGGTTAAAGGTAATTCATATTAATATAATAGTTTATTGTCAAAATTAGATTATTTAAAGGATTGATTAATGAATATAAACCAGATATTGTTGTAATTACAGAATCCTGGTTAAATAATAGGGTGTCAGATGAACAAATAGGTATACAGGGTTTCAATTTATGGCATTATGACAGAACAAAAAGAGGGGTGGTATTCTTATTTATGATAATAGTAATTTGGATGTCAATAGGAAAGCTGCAGAAGTTATCTGGATTGGAGCAGAGGGTTATTGGTGGAGATCAAATTGGCCCTTAGTAAACCATTACTTTTATTAGGTTTGTATCGCTCACCAAAATCAAATTATTTGGTATTTGAACAGGTGGAGGAATTATTGGGAAGTTATACAGCTAGTCATAATTTGATGAATTGGGGAAAGGTGGATCAGTGTCCTGAACTGAGATGTCAGTTACCCATGGATTAACACAGTTAATCCAGGACATTACTCAGGTAAATTGTAAACATCCAGAGGCCTCAACAGTATTGGATTTAATAGTTGTCACCAATCCTGAACAATATTTGAGCTCAGGGATTCTGCCAGATGCAATGTCTAATCACTAGTTGATTTACTGTATCAAAAAATTACAAAACAGATAGTTCCAGGAAGGTCATGATTACTAGGATTAGAAAGCATTCAATTATGTGAAGTTTATGTTAGATCTAGAAAAATAAAGTGGAAAGAGTAAAATTAATTCCTGAAGTGAATGATGATGGGACTTTATATATAGGAATTTAAAATGGTATGTGATAGACATGCGCTTCAAAAATTAGGAAAACTAAAAAGAACAATGCCCCATGGTTTAATACAAAATTAAATAAAATAAAAGACAGATAAAATATGGAAAATTGCTAAACAGACTGCAAATCCTGAGAATTGGTTAAAATATAAGCAACTTAGAAATTTATATACAAAAGAATTAAGACAGGCTAGAAATGTTTATTATAAAAATCAGCTTACGTACACCATGGCAAAAACTCTCGTAAATTTTGGAAAACCATCAAAATGTTCAGGGTTTACATAATCCTGAGTATCCAAAACAATTTGAGATTAGTAATTTGGAGGTACCATTAGGAATAAAGGTGGTTGATGAGTTTAATAAGCTTTTACAGAAGCAGGATTGACAGCTCAGGATTCCTCATCAAAGTTAACCAATAGGGAACCTTTGGCAATTTACAATTTGAAGTCCCATACAGGAAACTGATACAACATCAAATATATTTGAATTTACACCTGTTGAAGTTTATGAAGTTGTAGAAGCTCCAGGAAAGATTGATACATAAGGCTGGAGGGACGATAGTGTACCAGATTTACTGCTAAAATATGCGCTCCTGTGACTGCGTATCCACTGACAGAACTATATATGTCACTATTTCAATCGAATTTCCCATATGTGGAAAATTGCAAAAGTAGTCCCAATATACAAATCTGGTAAAAGAATTATTGGGAAATTGCATACCTATTTCCTCTGCCAGTGCTTGCAAATGTTTTGAGGGATGGTTGCTACAGATTCAAACTTCTTTGAGAAAGAGAAAACCCTAAACTAATACCAATCAGGTTTTCGAGCTGTACATGGTACAATTTCTGCACTGTTGCAAGTGACTGGCTCCATATCTGGAAGCCTGGACAGGGGTCTATCTGTGGGAACTATTTATGTGGATCTTTCAAAGGCATTTGACACCTTAAATCAAGATATTCTCCTGTCCAGGCTCCAATATATGGGGCTATCAAAACAGGCTGTGGACTGGTTTAGAGCATATTTTTACGATAGAGGCCAGTATGTAGTAATTGATCAGTGGAAATCACAAATTTGTAAAATAAAAAGGGTGTCCCACAAGTCTCTACTGGGACCATTGTTGTGCAATGTATATGTTAATTCTATAAAGTTTTCCAGTCCTGAAATAAAGTTTCATCTATATGCTGATGATACGATAATTTATCTCTCTGGCAAAGAAATGTCCAGATACAAAGTAAATTACAAACAGCATTTGATGAACTACAGAATTTCTAGGTTTATCTAAATGAATTTTAAATTCAAAAATCACAAACTGTGTATTTCTAAAGGAAAGTTGTCCGGAGCTGACTGAGGAGTCCTCATGGATAAAAACTATAGATGGTCATATTTTAGAACAGGTGGATTGTTATAAATATTTGGGGGTTATCTTGGCTGTTTTCTAAAATAGGATAAACATATTGGCCCAGATATTCAAAAGGGTTGCATGGGCGCAACAGTGTTCTTCATGCACAACCAACTGATGTGCCCAGCACGATATTCAAAAGGAAAAGTCTCGGCAGCACAAATCCCGGTCGTGAGGCGCATCAGTAATGTATGCAGGCACAGGTGGGGGCATGCCCATGCATAACCTGCACAGCCCGATATTCAGCTCGGGATGCAGAGCCATGCATGTGAAACCCCCACCTGCACCAGCACAAAGTTAAGCCAAAAAAGGAACAACTGATGGCCACCCACAGGTGAGCTGCCACATTGCAGGGTGCAACACGGCAGCTGCCACCTGTGAGTACAACTACTCCGGCTGCACCCGGTGAAATTCCCCCATGTTCGAGTTCACGGCATCTGTAAAAGACTTTTGTCCTATATCCCTGGTGGTCCAGTGATCGCTTTCGCCCGATCGCATCTGTATTAAGAAAACCCCGCCCAACATCCCTGGTGGTCCAGTGGACTTTTTTCTGCCCAATCAAGGGCATCTGTATTAAGAAAACCCTGGTCCAATATCCTGGTGGTCCAGTGGTACCCCTCCCCACCCGCCCACTGAGCCACCCCGCCTCCTGTCAGCCGGGCGGGCGGCAGCACCTCCTACCGCTTGCCGCCTCGCTTTCTCGCCTGCCAGATGGCTGATGACATAGACGATGGCTCACAGCGTGAGCCAATGGGCGGTAGCTCATACATATACATTCCAGATATGTGATTCACATATCTGAATGTAGTAGAGAGACGCCCATTGGCTCACGCCAGAACCAATGGGCGGCAGCCCTACCGAGGTGTCAGTCGGCGGGCGGCAGGGCGGCAGGCGGGGGGTGCTGCCCGCCGGCTGACAGGGGGAGCGGGTGGTGGGGCTCAGTGGGCGGTGGGGAGGGGGGTACCACTGGACCACCAGGGATATTGGACAGGGTTTTTCTTAATACAGATGCCCATGATCGGCAGAAAGCGTCCACTGGACCACCAGGGATATTGGATGGGGTTTTTCATCACAGATGCCCGCGATCGGCAGAAATCGTCCACTGGACCACCAGGGATATTGGACGGGTTTTTCTTAATACAGATGCCCGCGATCGGGCAGATAGCGGTCCACTGACCACCAGGATATACAACGGGTTTTCTATTTTACAGATGCCCATGATAGGGCTGCAGGGGGGCATTGGTCCCCGACAGCTGCTGTTCGGCAGGCGCCAGGTGCAAGTCGTTAGATCAGCGCGACTCCTGCATGCAAATTGCCCCATTTGCATGTCAACTTTGACTATCGCTGGTGCTGTGCATGGTGCAATGGAACTTTGCGCTTAGCGCATCTCCATGCTCCACTCTGGCCACTTGCGCTGGTGCAGTGCCACTGTGCTATGCACACTGGGTGGTTAGGTGCGGTATTCAAAGCTGAGCCATGGCGCAGCTCCTTGAATATCGCTTAGTCCACACCCCGCGCGCAGCTGTTGAGCTACCTGCTTGCACCACAGCCTGGTGCAGTTTGAATATCTGAGCCACAGAGTATTTGTTAAAGATAATTAATAGATGGGGGTCTTATAAAGGATTAGACATTGCACAACATATGAAATCAGAAATCATTTAATAAACAATACAATAATTACCTTATTAAATTATGGAGACTTAATATATATAGGGCAAATTCAACATTAATGGGGAAATTAGATATTGTATATAATAAAATAGCATGGTATATTACAACGGCACCTAGAAAGACACAAAGGAGGATTTATATCACAATTTAGGTTGGTATACATTAAAGGACAGAAGGTCTCTACATATACTTGTAACCCCTGGACCCCTGCCTTTTGCAAACGACAGATGGTACGCTGTTGAAGCTGACAGCAGTACCTGGTGGGGACTGGGTTTGGGGAGGATTAGGTTACTCGATAGGGGGCTAGGTTTGGCTACTCTGCACAGGAGCACCCAAGTAAATCCGAACTCAGGAAGCAATAACTGTAATGTCCAAAACCAGGAATGGAATTCTACAGTGTGGCTTTTATTCACATCCAAACTGAACAAACAAAGCATAGACGGACCTTCACGGGCTACATTCCTGGTAATGCAGATTAGAGACAACATAACACTTCACATTTCTAGCCCTCAGGCTCTGAACCCACCAGGCACACAGCCCGGACTTGCACGCAGCTTTGGGTACACAGCCCGACTGGTACACTACTTGGTTTTCCACGGGCCTGCTCCTCTACCGCCACTTGATCCGTGGTCCATTATGGGAATGAACCAGTTTTCCAATTAGTGGCTCCCCAAACCACCTTAGAGCCTTCACTCCTAGAGGAATTTTCCTTCCAATCCCATGTCTGGGTACTCCTCATCACTGGCCAAGTGTATGAGGCAGTAGAAATCCACAGAGCAAATCCATAGAGGTGGACCTGGTTACTAAAGATGGGGGTCTCCCACCTCCAGCTCCCACAATCCATACCCGCCATTTCTCTGAAACTAAACAACTCTTTGAAAGCTTGGCAATGTAGATTACTGGATAGACGTATGTCACATCTCCTATACATGTCTTGACTTCCCGACGTGATGAACTTGAACATACCTTTACTTTTGGCTGCTTCATTACTCTAGGCCTCCCACTACTTCAGTAGTCCAATCCCCACTTTTACACAGTTCCAGGGTGAAAACATGGGCCCTTAGAAAGAGCAGAAACTCACCCTCTGGTTGCAGGTGCCCCACAGGCGAATCACTAAATCTTCTTGTTTCCCATACTCTTGGACAAAATAAGGCAGCTTCTTCACTAGCAGTAGCCAGGGGTTGCCCTGGAACGCAGGAAAACTTCCTGCCCCATCCCCTGAGGGATGGGGCACAGAGACCCGAATCAGCGGTCTCCACCACTTTAAAATAGCTCACTGTGTCTCTCTTAGGTGGAAACACACACTTTTCCCTGAATGTAGCCCCATATGTCAGGCTGAGGCTCCAAGAGTCCAACACAGAGCTGCTGTGCCCTCTCACAACAAGCTCCAAACTCCAACTGACTACAGACTACTGTTCAAACCTCCCAACATTCTACTCCAACTCCTGCTGCAGATTCCATTGTGGCTCATGCAGCTGCAACAGTTCTATAGTGATGTCATCCTCAGCCTCAGCTGAGACTGAGAACAGAGTGAGACAGTGTGAAATCCATTTAACCGAGTTTCACAAGCTGCCTTCCTGCCTACCACTAGGTCTTACTGGGATTCTAGTGACCCCGGTAACAAGGGTTACATTACCCTTGACCAGGAAAATGACTGTCCGCAGTCATTGTTTACCTGGCTTAGGCCATTCCACCCTATGTGTTACCTGCGGAGGGGGTGATCAGGCCCTCCTACCATGTGCGAGCACAGGCAGGCAACACTAGGGCCTAGAGGCCTTTAGCTGACATTTCAGCCTCTACTCTCACACTTACTATGGACGCCTAGTGGCTCTGGTAGAACTGTCCAGAGCATAGCCCTAAAGATCAGCACTGCAACCCCTACTGCAGCCTGTCTATCCCCCTAGCCCTCTAGGGAAAACCTATCTACCTCTAACTTAACACCCAAAACAAAACAACCCAGGTACCTCCTCACCTTGGTCACCCTGCAACCGCACACCAAGAAACTAATACCACATTATTACATCACTTTACTGCCTCCCTACCCCACAATCACACCTGTGGAAGGAAAGGGTTAATACAGTAACAACAACAATAACAATCACAGTACTTTAAATTACTACACACTAAAGTACTAGGAGGAACTTCGATGAGCCCTCCTCCTCTTCTTGTCTTCTCTTCTATCTTCTCCAGGAACACCTGCAAGAAAAAGAAAGACAACACACACTCCTAATCTGCATACACAGTCTACCTAAACCCCTACCATCAAAACACTGAAGAATCCCAAAAGATTTTTTAGAAAAGGTAGAAAACAGTATTTACATTAGAAAGCAGTGAAAACAACGACATTATTTACAATACATTTGGGGATGGAGTGCCCTAAAAGTCCCAACTAGTGACCACAGTGCCTGAAGGCTAGTCCATTAAAGAGTCTCTCCTGGGCCGGAGCCAGTGAAGCACAGTTCTAGCAGGCTAAAGTCCCAAGGGGAGAGTCTTTGAGGACAGTTCACATTCTGGAGTCTGCTAGAGTAGGGTGTGTACTGCAATGTCATAAGGATAGAAAAGTTTGGACTTACCAGCCCTTGTAGAATGAAAAATCTGAACCGACCTGCACCTCAGCCAAAGACTCTCCCTGGCAGCATTTCTTCTGATTCAGCTGGGCGGACATCTTCCGGGAACCACAGGAGGGCACATCTGGGAACTGCTGAGCTGATGTCATCTCTGGAGATGGAAACTTAGAACAGGAACAAAAGGAAAACAGCTGGTCTGACGTCATCCGATTACCAGGCGATGAAACAGGATACAGCTGGGCTGGTGTCCTCTGGATCTGAAGTCATCTGTTGGGCCAGTCAATGGATTCTGGAAAGGCCAGTACACTGTAGAACTGATGAATGTGGGGCACCTGAGTCCTGGATGTTCATACTGTTGGATCAATAAAGGCACTTCACAGGCTGGTGGCAGTATTGACTACCACTGCTCGGCTTTCCATTTAGTAGGCACGGCACATTTGCTGGGAGGTCCTTGCATTGAGGTCAACAGTACTGGGGTCAGGAGCTTGAATTATTACCCATCTGGGCGACATAATTCACACAGTGGAAGGTTTCACATCCCTCTCTGTCCACTATTTGTCCTGCCTCTCTTCCACTGGGTATGTTTCTATGAATAGTCTGTTCTACATGCTTGTTTGCACCAGGATGCACACATTTCATTGCTTCAGCCCAGATCCAGGATTTCCTGCTGTTTTCAATCTCTCCCAGACTTTCTGAGGAAAGGTAGGAAAGGTCATCCCATAGATCTCATTCGCCTTCTTACGAACCAGTCTCTCCTCTTTACTAGCTTTGGTCAACTGGCCTGCCTTGGGGTGGCCAGTCCTGGTTCTGCCAGCTACGCATCCTTAATGAGATTAAAACGGATCCCTGACTTCTTCTTCTTGCATAGCCAGGGCAGTGGCATCACCACTCTCTTCTATGCATTCCTCCGAGGCAAGAGCTTGAAGCTGTGTACCCATTCCTTTTCACAAGGCCACATAGGTTCCCCTCATCTTCTTCCTCACTAAGGATCTGAGTCCAGGATTGAGCAGTAGTCCTCACCCTGAGACTATCCACTCATCACTAGGCGGAGGTCGACACCTCCCATTTAAAAGTCTCCCACATCTCATCTTTTCCTATGAGACTTGGGATAGGCCTCTCCAGGGGTCTACTGATGCTTTATCCGAACTTCCTTCTGAGATCCAGCATCCAAAACTTCAACTTCTGGTTCTGTCTCTAAATCTGCACCTCTAGCTTTGTGCCACGCCCCCCGAGGGGCCTTCTTCAAAAGGCTCCACCTGGTGCTGTGCTGCCAACTGCAGATCCCTGAACCTTTGTCCAATGGGAGCCAAACAGAATCTGGGGCATTTTATACAAGCCATATTTCTCCAGGCACCTAGCACAGTAAGGTATCATGAAGATGTCCCTTCCAGCGTTCAAGCATATTTGACACACATGCACTGGATATCCAGGAATCGCCACATGAGGAGGCAGTTGTCCCCATAGCACCACTTTTCAATGTCCTCAGTCTATTTACTGTTGCTGTTACTGCAACCCGGCATGATCCGGTAGCAAGCTGGTCCTGAGGCCATAACTGCAGAAAACAAATAAAAGCTCACTGTAGCTGAAAGTCCCACTTTACTGAACACTTTCTTGCTTTTAAAATGGCTCCTCTGCTACTGTGTTTACATTACTACCCCACCCTGTAATGGCGGCGATAGCACCCTGTGCATCAACATTCAGAAATTGGGTCAAGCCACTGCGCATCCGATTTACACACACTACTGATAACGTTTGCTCAAACTGCACAAACTTGCACTGTTCTTTTCTAACGCATTTACATGATTTTCCACGGACTTTTCACTTGCTGGAAACATTTCTTTAACTCACAGTCCCTTAAAGCTTCAGGATTTTAAGCACAGGATTGCCTGTAAACTAGTGCTGCACATTTGGCTCTGACTTAGTCTCTCTGGCTTTAAACTTTAAACTGATGCTGAACTCATAACTATGCACACAGTCAATGGCTTAGCAGACTTGCACTTGCTGGTAGAACTTGACACAGTCGTTACTTGCAAAGCGACTACACTGCTGCACGATATTTAGATGGCTTTTGGCAGAAAATCACTGTTTGAGCAATTATCACTGTTGGTACTTACTGTTATCAGTAGCAGTTAGCTGCGATGGAAAAACGGCCTGCAGCCAGTCTTGGAGGCCTCAGAAGGAAAACGGGTGGGCAATCCTGCGATCGTCTCCTCGACCACCACACTTGCAATTACGATCGATATGCAGGTTGAGCTCGATTTAAACAAAACAGTTTATTTTGAAGGTTTTACAGCACTTTCCAAACTCCATGACGCTCCTCCACAAGCCAGTACACACACTTCACTCACACTTCCTCTCGAATGCTGGGGCAGTCACTGTAGAGTTGGCTGAGGGCGGACTGATTGCAGCCTCACCAATCACACGACGCCATGCAAATGAGCCTCTTCTTCCCACAGCGATCTTCGAGCAGGCAAATTTAAACTGCAGAAATAATTTTTTTTCTTCAACTGACTCCTCGGTGGAGCCCATTTCAGCCATTTAGCATGGCCATTTACACCTGCAAGTCTCTCAGTTCATTTAAAAGCATTTCCAACGTCCAGGGCACAATTTTCCTGTTGCTACCCTAGTCTTCCACACTTTTCTTATCACACAGTTCTTTTAAAAGCATTTCCAACATCCAGGGCACAATTTTCCTGTTGCTATCCCTAGTCTTCCACACTTTTCTTTACCACAGTTCTTTTTTTAAAAGCATGCAAAATGCTGTAAACAATTGATGCAGGACAAGGGCACACTTTTAGCTTTACTGCTCCTTGGTAAACAGTTGGCATTTAACAGCAGCATAAGATCCACAGCACACAGCAACACACTAGTTAGCTTGCTTCAGCTTTTTGAGCTAGCCACTGCCAGATAGCCAAAATGCTAGCCCCTGCCCGAGCACCTTCCTCCCAGAATTAAATCCAAAGTGGTGCCTCCATTTTGTAACCCCGACCCTGCCTTTTGCAAAATGACAGGTGGTATGCTGTTGAAGCTGACAGCAGTACCTGGTGGGGACTAGGTTCGGGAGGATTAGGGTTACCTGACAGGGGGGCCTAGGTTTGGATACTCTGCACAGGGCACCCAAGTAAATCCGAACACAGGAAGCAATAACTGTAATGTCCAAAACCAGGAATGGGATTCTACAGTGTGGCTTTTATTCACATCCAAACTGAACAAACAAAGCATAGACGGACCCCACAGGGCTACATTCCTGATAATGCAGATTAGAGACAACAGAACACTTCTTCACATTTCCAGCCCTCAGAACCCACCAGGCACACAGCCCGGACTTGCATGCAGCTTTGGGTACACAGACAGACTGGTACACTACTTGGGTTTTCCCCACGGCCCTGCCCATCGCCGCCACTTGATCCGTGGTCCATTATGGGAATGAACCAGTTTTCCAATTGGTGGCTCCCTAAACCACCTTAGAGCCTCGACTTCTAGAGGGAATTTTCCTTCCAATCCTATCGCCTGGGTATTTCCTCATCACTGGCCAAGTGCATGAGGCAAAGTAGAAATCCACAGAGCAAATCCAGAGGTGGATCTGATTACTAAAGATGGGGGTCTCCAACTCCAGCTCCACAAACCATACCCGCCATTTCTCTGAAACTAAACAACTCTTTTGAAAGCTTGGCAATGTAGATTACTGGGTAGACATATGTCACATCTCCTCTACATGTCTTGACTTCCCTATGTGCTGGACTTGAACATACCTTTACTTTTGGCTAAGCCTATTACTCTAGGCCTCCCACTACTTCAGTAGTCCAATCCTCACTTTTACACAGTTCCAGAGTGAAAACATGGACCCTTAGAAAAGCAGGAACTCACCCTCCGTTGCAGGTGCCCCACAGGCGAATCACGAAATCTTCTTGTTTCCCATACTCTTGGACAAAATAAGGCAGCTTCTTCCACTAGCAGTAGCCAGGGGTTGCCCCTGGAAATGCAGGCAAATTCTCCTGCCCCATCCCTGAGGGATGGGGCACAGAGACCTGAATCAGCGGTCTCCACCACTTTAAATAGCTCACTGTGTCTCTCTTAGGTGGAAACACACACCTTTTCCTGAATGTAGCCCTATGTCAGGGCTGAGGCTCCAAGAGCTCAACACAGAGCTGCTGTGCTCCTCTCACAACAAGCTCTAAACTCCAACTGACTTACAGACTACTGTTCAAACCTCCCAACATTCTACTCCAACTCCTGCTGCAGATTCCATTGTGGCTCATGCAGCTGCAACAGTTCTATAGTGATGTCATCCCTCAGTCTCAGCTGAGACTGAGAACAGAGTGAGACAGTGTGAAATCCATTTAACCGGAGTTTCACTAGCTGCCTCCTGCCTACCACTAGGTCTTACTGGGATTCTAGTGACCCCGGTAACAAGGTTACACTCGCCCTTGACCAGGAAAAATGACTGTCCGCAGTCATTGTTTACCTGGCTTAGCCATTCCACCTCTATGTGCTACCTGCGGGAGGGGGTGATCAGGCCCCTCCTACCATGTGCGAAAGCACAGGCAGTAACACTAAGGGTCTAGGAGGCCTTAGCTGACATTTCAGCCTCTACTCTACCCACTTACTATGGATGCATAGTGGCTCTGGTAGAACTGTCCAGAGCATAGCCCTAAAAGATCAAACTCCAACTGACTACAGACTACTGTTCAAACCTCCCAACATTCTACTCCAACTTCCTGCTGCAGATTCCATTGTGGTTCATGCAGCTGTGACAGTTCTATGGTGATGTCATCCCTCAGTCTCAGCTGAGACTGAAAACAGAGTGAGACAGTGTGAATCCATTTAACTGGAGTTTCACAAGCTGCCTCCCTGCCTACCACTAGGTCTTACTGGGATTCTAGTAACCCCGGTAACAAGGGGTTATATACTGTTTGTTATACATGGAGAAATGTTTTTCCGATAAAGTACCAGGATATAAAAGGTGATTTGCAGGAAAGAAGGATTAAATCGAGTCTTAGGGCAGCGAGAGGAATAGAATATTTTCCACCAAAATGTAATACAAAAATGGGCAGAGGTCATTTTTTCTATCAAGGACCAGCTCTTTGGAAAACACTACGCTGGAGATCAGGATTAGTAATGGTAGAAGGAGGGTGGGTCAGATCAAGAATTGGTTCAGACTAAGTAAGGTATAGGATTTTTTTTTAATGATAATTAGGAAAGGTGTTGCAACTATCCCAACAAGGTGAAATGATGTAATATGTTTCCTGCATGATTTGTATGTATGCATATGTAATGCATTGTATGTATGTCTGCATATTTGTATTTGCATTATGTTGAACTTTGTATTTATTTATTTTTATACTGTGGAACTGTAATTATTGTCTGGAGTGTCTTAATGATGGATCTCATTGGAAATGAGTTTGACTCAGTTGAGTAACCAATTCATTATTTAGAATGAATAAAATGTTACTACTTTTACTACTACTACTACTACTAATTAATGTTTGATTATTATATGTAACATTGTGTTTTATTTTGTATCAATAAAAATTCCCTACTCTTTTCAAGAAGTGCCATGGGATCTTTAACATCTACCTGAACTACCTCCAGAACAGGCAGATGGGACCTTGGTTTAACGCCTCATCCGAAAGACAGAATCTTCAGGCCACTGACCATATTTAACTTGCTGTATCGACTGATATCTGTTATAATCTGTATGTACTTGCCTGACACTGTATGTAGAGGGTTTTGCTACAGTTTTTCCTATCCTTAGTGCCACGGTCACAATGAAAATAAAACTCACGTACACAATCACAATACAGTTACAATAAACTATATATGATCTGTTGCAGGTGAATGTACTAGATGAAACATTTAGTTTGTACTGTCTTTCAGTCCCTCCCTTCCCCACAGTGTTTGCCGCCCTGCACAACAGTGTGGAAGGGCCAGTGGACCCATTTTCTATTTGAAAAATTTTTACATCCTGAGCAGGATGTACAGCAGGAGGCCTGGGCAGGCAAGTTTACAATCGGCATCCACTACTTTTTGATCCCTTCTATTTTATTTAACATCCACCATATCCCCACATTTAACCCGTGACTGAGCAGTATCTGTGATACTCACAAACACATGTATCACTAGTATGCCTTTCACACCAACACACAACCTACAAATCCACTACATATGATACGCAAATGCACAGTCTTTGAACCCCTCACAAATGGTAGCTGCCCAAAGCTTAATTACACACACACACATACACACACACACACACACACACACTGCATATGGTCTACAAATCTCTCGTATTCATGATACACAGCATATGATTCACTCATACATGATAGATATATACATATGGAGAATGACCAGCAGGGTACCACACAACTCGGTACTGGGACCAGTCCTCTACAATGTCTTCACAGGGGACACTGTAGAAGAAATGGAAGGAAGCTATGCCTTTTGCAGAGGACATCAAAATCTGCATTAGGGTGGACACTGAGGAGGGGCTGTAGAATATGACAGGAATATTGGGAAACTTGAGGAGTGGTTAAAACAAGACAATTGGGGTTCAATGCCCAAAAGTGTAAAATCATGCACCTAGGGCATAGGAACTCCAGTGCTGAGCACAGGATGGGGAGACAGGACAGGTAAGGGACTGTGGGGTTATCCTCTCTGAGGACCTCAAGGTGGCAGGGCAGTGTGACATGGTGGTGGGTAGGACTAGTGAGATGCTGAGGTGCATAGGGAGGGGTATCTCCAGCAGGAGGAGGGAGGTGGTGTTGCCACTGTATCATTCACTGGTGCGACCCACCTGGAGTACTATATCAAGTTTGGAGAGCACACCTTAAAAAGGACAAAGACAGGGTGGGCGGTCCAGAGGAGGACTACAATGGTGCAGGGTTTGCATGAGGCCCTATTAGGAGATTGAGGGATCTCAACATGTACTCGCCGGAAGAGAGGAGTGGGAAAGAGGTGACATGATTGAGACCTACAGGTACCTCACAGGGGTGAACAGAGTGCAGGTGGGAGTCTCTTTCAAATATGAATGAGCACTAAGATGGGAGGCATGTGATGAAGCTGGGGAGGGAGTTCAAGAGAGATGTGAGGAAATATTTCTTCACTGAAAGGGTGGTAGACACCGGAACAGACTGCCAGCGGAAGTGGTGGAGGCTAGAATGGTGAGGGTCTCAAGCATGCATGAAATAAACAAAGGTATTTATTAGAAAAGAGGCAGGAGGTGGGAGGGTTGCCAGAGGCCAAGTAGGGTCTGTGGAGGCAGAATACGCAGGGAATATTGGGGCAGAGTGGGTGGGCCAAGCAGTCCTTTTATGTCAACAAATTTTACGTTTCTGTATACAACTATACAGCACACACATCCTACATTCCTTCTCACACATACACAATACCTACACTAAACACTTCATTATGCACAGTCTTACACAAAATACCTTACAAATCAACAATGCAAGGATTTGAACTTTTTCTAGTAAAAGCAAGAACTGCCAGCCAGTAGTGTTCTGTGTTGTATAGTACCAAAGTTCCAGGCAGCCTATCAAATGCTTTTTATGTACACATACACACGCGTGCACACACACACACACACACACACACACACACACAGGCCCAATTCTCAAAGCTCCGGCATGGCGCAGGGGCTTGTGCCAAAATGAATGCAGCAAGGTGCCCCTTGCACCAAACAATGCACTGAAGTGATTTCAAAGGCAGCCTGCATCAACTGCAGGCTGCCTGTCCCAAATGGGGCTTGTGCCAACCCTTCATCCAGAAATGGGCTGCGACAGCATGCTAGGGACATGAGGCAGGCGTGAAGCTGCCACAGCCCCAGATCTGCAATTCACAGAAAGCTCCAGAGGAGAATTCTAGTACCTCTTAGACCAGCCAGGGCTGGCCGAGGGGACTTAGAAAATTCTCCCCTGGGAGAATGCTGGTAGCAGTAATGCCACGGGTCCCCCTCCCCAATCCCTGATGTGCCTCACAATTGCAATATATATATATATCAGGATCCCCACCTGATCTCCGATGTGCCCCACTATTAAAAAAAAAATATATATATATATATATATATATATATATATATACACATATAAATATACATATATATATATATCTCAGACTCCCCGCCTATTCTGATGTGCCACAATTAAAATATATATATCAGAATATCCACTGAGATCCTGATGTCCCTGTCATTATGACAAATAAAGTGCTCCTCTTATTGGTGATCAGTGCCCCACCATCCCCAGACAGGCGGGGACTGACACAGCCCTCACCTCTGCGGCTGGTCCCGACTGAACTGTCAATGGCGCATACTGTAATGTGTCGCTCATTGATAATCAATGAGCATGTATACTGTACAGTCTGCTGCACATTCAGTTCAGTCGAGGACTGGCCAGGAGGTGGAGGAAGGCTGTGACGTCCTCGGCTCTGTCTGGGATGGGGGGCACTACCTGCAGGGTGGGGGTGGGGCATTGACCACCAATGAGAGGGGCTTTTTATTTGTCATAGTGACGTGGACATAGATCTAGGTGGGGGATTCTGATATATAAATTCTAATTGTGGTGCACATCGGGAATTAGGTGGGGGATTCTGATATACTGTAAAACTGTTAAATACTGTGTTTTATTAATTTCACGCCTCAGCGTCCCGTACTGCAGACTGTCAACTAAAGTTTGCGGATGGGCATTCTAATTTTTAAGTGGACTGGTGATCAGAGAACAATGTAAATATAAGGAAGATCTCCAGTAATCATCCGAACAGTGCCCACGTGAAACGGCAATCACTTTAAAAAAAATTCAACTTTGGTTTACCATTTACTACAGTTCTATTTTTAAGTAGACTGGGGATCGGAGAATAGTATAAACATAGGGATGTTCTCCAGTAATCATTTGAACAGCGCCAGTGTGAAGGATGTCACTTTAATCTTGGCTTTTACTAAATGGTACACTACACTGATAACAGATCAGCACGTATTAAGAAGAGTCATTGATTTTTTATTAGTTTTTTATTTTATTTTTACAGCCACTAATACTTCTGCCAGCAACAGTGTGTTCTATTCAGTTTGGAACCTTTTTTTAAATACATTCTACATAGCTCAGGTACATATGTAGTTAATTTGCTTCAGCATAGCTAATAACTGGTGCATACATTCAGACATTTAATTGTAAATGTATCAACACAATTATCAACACAGTGTATGTTAAACTGTTATATATCCATGGTGAGAATTCACTCATGGTGCGGGCACAGCAGCTAGTGCTATTGTGTACAAGGGTGTGAACAAGCATACTCACTGTACACATTTGTGTACAGTTTGTTGAGTGCCTGTCACAAACCACAAACCATATGCCTTTCTGTTAACATTTTCATTCTAATCTGTAGTATTTGGGTTAATGTAGGCCACTGAGGAGTGTCTCTGTTTAAACTTCTGTTGTTTAGAAAACAGATGCATGTATAACCTCTTTAGAGATTAGAGGAATCATCTTACAGCAATCTGACTTGCTTGGAAAGAGGTGCCATTTGGAAAGGATGTGTACATTTTTTAATGGGGGTGTGTAACTGTTGGAGACTGTGTACAAAGCGAAATTTCTGGCTACACTCCTGATTGTGTATGGTAGTACAGTGCTGTTTCCTAGCTATGCGGTAGGAACTACTCTATCCACTACTGCTTTTGAAATGTTGTGTATTGTCTGTAATGCGATTGGCCTGCTTTTGTACTATGCTTAATGTTTCTTTTAACTCTTTAATGTGCACTTAATAAAATACGGTTATTTTAAATCACATACACTATATGTTGCTGTCAGTTATTGTTCGCGTATTTCCAAAAGCACGAACATAGCGAGAATTTTTTGCATTAATTATTACCTGTTTTAAGTTATATATTTTATTAGTGGGGCACATCAGGGATTGGGTGGGGAGATTCTGATATGTATTCATTATGGAGGCACAACATGGATTGGGGCAGGGGACCAGCTTGCCATTGCACTTGAGAGCCTGTAACCCCATCCGTGCTCATGTGTTTGCCACATGGGAGGGGTTGCCGCAGAGTGTGGTCACATAGGTGCAGGGACCCCTCCTGTACCTGAATCGGGTACAGGGTCCCTCATGATGGGGCTTTGGCGCCAGCCGTTGTTTGCTGCAGCTTGCAACTTAACGCAGCCCCCTTTGAGAATCGGACCCCAGGTCTTTTATTTTCCTACTCCCAGTTACGTCACCATGACTGCGATCTCATCCCTCCAATTCCAGTATAACCAACTGATGTCCCACTCTGATAACGCTCCCAGCACATAGTAATACAGCTGTAACCCTCTCTATTCCAGTATGAGCCCTTCTCCCGTACTAAACAGCACATTTTTCTGCCCCCACCTCAAGTCACATCCAGACCCCCTTCCAACTGCCGAACTCCACCCTGACTTTCAGCCCCCACATAAGGGACATCCCATGTCCTGTTCCCTTCCCAGCTGCCAACAACCTGTCTGGTCATTCAGCCTCCCCAAATGACATCCTAGATCACACTTCAAGCCTCCTCCAATGACATACCAGGCCCCCTTTAGACACCTCCTGCCAAGTAGCATCCCAGATTCCCTTCCAGCTTTCTAAGAGCAACCTGACTTTCATATGCCCTCCCCAGGACACACCTGCTTTCCTGGGCCCCATTCTAGATACCAGTGAACCATTGAACTCCCCAAGTAATGTATTGTGTGGACTGTGGGTTGTTTGTTCCCCAGGCTTATGCTCTGGAGGAGGGGCTCCTGTCCCTTCTGTTTGACCTTTGCAGAGCTCCATGCTCAGCTGGTAGCAGCAGTGTCACTGGCCCAGCTGGAGTCCAGAGCCCACACCCCGACTCCCAAGAGGCCCACTGGTCCAGGCAGTGGAGAGTGGTGGGAGGGGAAGGGAAGGGTGGCAGAGGCAGCCACAAGGAGGTCAACCAATCCCACGCCATCCCAATGGCAAATTGCTTTGCACCCCTGGAAGAGACTCAGGCATGATGCCATGGGGGCCTAGGTCACTGACAGGAAATGAGAGTAATGACCATGGCGACCCAGTGGTGAGAGTAAGAAGAAGGCAGCTAAGCAAGTCTTAGTTGTCAGGATTCTATGATCAGGGAACTAGACAGGATGGTGGATGGGTGGAGGGGTGGGGATGGTCAGGTGCCTTCCTAGGGCATCAGCCATCCAGGACATAGACAGAATAGGCAGAATAGTGAAGGTGGGAGTGGGGGTCTGGTACACTTGGGTCCTAACAGTCTGGTGAACTGGTCTGTGAAGCAAGTGAAGCTGAACTTTCAGAGGCTGGGGACAGATTGCAGGCACACTCAGCTTCCATGGGTGTTCGAAGGTCCTCCTTGTGTAGAATTGGGGAGGAAAGATAGAGTAAGGAAGAGATAGAGGAATTAAATCGGTGGCTAAAGGAATAGTGTCAGGAGAAAGGGTACCACTTTTGGGGGAATGGGGACATCAGGCCAGGAGGCTCTTCAAACGTGATGGCCTTCACCTGACAAGAAAGGGACAAGCAAGCTGAGGCAGAAGTCTGACATCTAGATTAGACAGTTAACCTGACTGCAGGGGATGCTGAGGCTAGGGAAACCATGGGTAAGGAGTGCCTCTATACTGGGGACTGGTAGCAGTAAGGCGGTAAAAATTAGGCTGAAGTTCAGAAAAGAGTAGTGGAAGAAGCAAAGGGAAGGTTCTCAGGGTCAGCAAGCAATAGGAAAAATTTGAAGGTTAAGGAAATTGGGAAAATGCAGGTGTAGGATCACAAAACAGCAAAAGAGGATCCAGAGCTAGTTGGAAGTGGGTCTACCTTAATTCCAGGAGTCTGGGTAATAAATTCAGTGAGCACCAGGCATTAATGACAGACACTGAGACAGAGAATAATGACTGGACTTGTCAGTCCTAGGTTACACAATGTTTAAACAGGACAGAGGGAAAGGCAAAGGGGGCAAAGACCTATATGTCAGGTAGGGAACAGAGGCTATGGAAGGCTGAACAGGGAAGCAAAGGGAAAGAGAGTCACTAGGGGTTCACCTCACGGTGCCATTGGGCATGAAAATACAGGTGTTGGTGATCTATAGACCACCAGGACAAGGGAAGAGAGAGATAGGGAGCTCAGGGTAGAGCTGGCAAGGGAGTGCAGAAGGGAAGAAGTGGTGGTGGGTGATCTGAACTTGCCCGTATCAACTGGGATATTGCAGCGGCCAGGTGCACCAGAAGTCAGGCCCTGTTGGATACATTGCAGAACTGCCTGCTGGTTTATTTATTTATTTATTGTAATCTTGGATTAACACCTTCTGAGAACAAGCTCATTACATAGGTTCCACGTCAGAGATGAGACAAACATGGACAACAAATATGTTACAATGTTTCAATAATAAAACAGATTTAATAAAGTTTAGACTTGAGCAATAAATTAAACTTAAGCAATACAAATAGCATTGTGTATAATTCAGTAATGTACGATGTGGTCCTTCTTTTATACAAAGGTACAGCCCATCAAGATGATCCAAAGTAGCTGGCCCGGTGGCGCTGCGGGCTGAGGCGCTGGACGCCTTACCTCGTACCACGGCGACCCTTGTTCAGGAGCGAACACAGATCGCCGAGGTCTGCGGGAGGAGAAGGATAGAGCACCCGACGGCTGCTCCTTCTCCGCAGGGGTCATCTGCAAGCTCCTCGCTGTGATGCCGCCACCTGGGGTGCTCGGGTGGAAGGTGCAGTATTGGGAGGCAGCAGGGGGATGGGGCAGACGTCGGCAGAGGGGTGAGCAGGAGGCACGCCTCAGCATGTCTCCTTGCTCATAGGCCCTCATTGCATGCTGCGCCTGGGGCTGAACAAGGAAAACAACCCTGTCTCTCCTAGGCGAGACTCCTCGCTGCACACCCTCAGTTCATCAGGGCAGACTCCATTGTGCAGGATCACTTCAGCACAGTTGTTGAGGAGGTTAATGGGCTTCCTCCTCACCCCACTGGGGATTAAACCGGCACCAAGAGTCATGAAAGTGCAACCAGGCACCTAGGGGGCAGACTGTCGACGAGGTGTGTGTATGGGTAGTCTGAGAGTGGAGAGAAGGGTAGTAAGTCAAAAAAAAAAAGATGATCCAAAGTAAGGAATTATGGGGCAGAAGAGAAAATTATCAACCCAGTGGGTGTCATAGGGTGAAAATTAGAGAAGAAGAAAAAAACAAGATTAGGGTTGGGTGAGGTCGGCAGTCGGATAGAGAAAGATGGTAAGGAAGGGAAGGAGGAAAAGGAGGAGAGCAGGTTTTGAATGGTAGACAGCAGGAAGCCTTTAGAACAATACAGGGGCTGATGGTCCAAGGCAAACCTAATCTGGTCATTTAGCCAAAAGAAATAGTAGAAGAATTCAAAGCATTTTACCACAAACTATATAATAAAATGGACCTGACTTGTACTAGCACAGAGGTTAACTCATACCTTGACTCCATTCCTACCTAAACTAGATGAAGCTCAACAAACCATATTGGCATCTAAAATAACAATAGAAGAAGTCCACCAGGCTATAAAGAACGTGACGCCAGATAAAGCTCCAGGACCAGACAGATTTCCCTTTATAAATGTTTCAAGAAAGAACTTAGCCCTCTACAGTTAGATCTGATTGAACACATATATAGCCAGGGCATAAAAGAAAAAAAAGACCTCAAGCTAGTCACCCTAATTCTGAAGCCAGGCAGAGATCACATACTACTTGGTAACTACAGGCCAATTTCGCTAATAAACTTGAACATAAAAATATTGGCAATGGTGTTGGCCATATGCCTTAATAGAGTCTGAGATAGTCTAATCTCATGGAATAGTTGGTATGTATGTCAGGCACAGTATCATATGACCACCTACGAGAAAACTGGTGCATCTAACCTCTGCATCCAGGGAGCCAGACTTCCATTCTCATTTCCCTGGACACAGAGAAAGCTTGACTGAGTATACTGCACTATCTATTCAGAGCTCTGGTCAAATCTGACATCCCAGCAGAGTTCATCAAATGAGAACGGATCCTCTATACTAGTCCCACAACTCAGATATTTTGCAATGGCATTTATTCCATTCCTTCTGGTCTGTACAGGGCACAAGGCAAGGATGCCACTGTCCTCTTCATTATTCAATCTCTTTGGAACCCTTGATCCTCAAACTTAAACAAATGCAAAACATTACAGATAGTAACAGAAGGTACAGAATATAAGGTCTCAGTTTATACTGACGATATTTAACTCTACATCGCACACTCCAAAACACCCTTAACTTGTGCCCTTCAGGTTATCTTAGAGTTTAGGAACTTGTCAAACTATAAACTGAACATTGATAAAACTAAAGTAATGCTCCTCAATGCTGGAGTACACAAGCAAGACTTAATTTGGCACTAGAGCTTAAATGGCAGGCTGATAGGTTAACATACTTGGGTATCCTAGTGACAAGGAATCCCCAGGATATGATAGCTCACAACCTAGACCCACTGATCAGACAACTAAAGCTAGGGTTTTACTGTGCCACAGCAACATTCCCCACAGCGACATCCCCCACAGCGCTGCAAGCATGCCGACATCCCCAACACGATGCATCTCTCAAACCGACCAGCAACAGTAATGTGGGGGTTATGCCCCCCACACACCCCCCATGCACTGTGCCCCCACACCCACCACTTTAGAGTACTAACTCCATGTCACACAGACAGTGGAGTTAGGTGCCTACCCCATCGCTGCACAGCCTTGCTGTGGAATCCCTATCGCAATGTCTGTCACCATCAGGGTTTCACTGTGGGGTATCATTGTCCCATCACATATGTAAAACTAGATATGGACAGGTGGAATCACCTCACCTCTAACACCCTGGGGTCAAAATAAACCTCATAAACATGAATCTACTACCCAGCATTCTGTACCTCCTGAGCATGCTAAACATGGCCATTCCTAAAAGTGTTTTGACTCCTTACACAGTCACATCTCTAAGTTTATATGGGAAAGAAAAGCAGTTGCAAGGTCTACTACAAATTGGCTGCCCTCTAAACTACAGGGAGGGCTAAAACTACCCAACTTATTAATGTATCACCTAACAATAAGTAGCAACATGTACTTACAATGGCTCAAGCATTTCCTC
Organism: Neoceratodus forsteri; assembly: GCA_016271365.2. Taxonomy (NCBI): domain Eukaryota; kingdom Metazoa; phylum Chordata; order Ceratodontiformes; family Ceratodontidae; genus Neoceratodus; species Neoceratodus forsteri. Next base: position 687,736,373 of record CM028132.1, read on the forward strand.
TACCTCAGGAGAGGAAGTACACACCATTATGGTTTCAGATAGAGTCAGCCCTGTGTAAAAAGTTGGGATAAACACCAAAGCTTTAGTGTACACAAGAGTGCGGCAACTCCTCAACACTTAAAGGACACATCTATTGGTGCCTCAATACACATCCATAACCAACTCTGTGGGCTACTAAATCTACAAGCATCTACAAACAGCACACAACCCCTGACCCATAACCCTAACTTACTCATATATGGAAGCCAATTAGTACCCCCCATGACCACCCTCTACATAATATGAGTAGAACAACTAACCTTCTAACAAACTGATCACCTTCAACACCTTTCAAAAGGTATCAAGTCACAAATGGAAAAGTGTTCCCATTCCTTCAAGTCACTCATGCTAGCCAGACACCTCAGGGCCGATATTGGTCATAAATCGTAGTAAAGCAGCTGGACCACCATGCCACACCCAATCTCTAACCTTTACAAGGAGTTTATGTAAGCCCACAACCAGTAAGGCAGATGGCTGAGCCCCATATTGGCAGATCACACTGCCTCAGACCCAGTGGGAGTATGACCAGCAGCAAATATAGAAAGGCCTGTACAAACACATTCAATTCAACACAGACAGGCTTATGCAGCTCAAGATATTGCATAAGGGCAAAGCTGCATAAGATACAAAACTTACAAATAGACAATTGCACCAGGTGTAATGAAAACTAGGTTACATTACAGCACATACTGTGGCATTGCCCCAAAGCACAACTGCTATGGCATGCTATCAAAGAAAGGCTTGACCCTATTATGGCTTGACAACACCTTTAAACCATCGATTTGCATTATTGGGGACTATAAAACCAACTTGAAGTGGCAGTAAAATGCCATTTGGTGCTCACTGCTGCTAGTGCCAAAAAGTGTTACTAGATCAAGACATGCCCACCTACCAAGAGTGGCATGTTGAGCTCTTGTTTGCCTTGAAGGCAGAGAAATCTATAGCAACCACAAATGACAGGCTGAAAGGATATGAGAATAACTGGGAAAAGCAATATGTTCTTATGACCATAGACTGAATGGTAAAACACAGAGTAACCAGTATTATATTATCAGAATGGCATTATTAGGTATGAATGATAATGAATGAAACACCACATGGTTATGCTCAAGAAAGCAACAAATACTGCCACAGATCAATGTGCCAGATGGGTCAACAAAGCAAAAGAAAAATAAATCCTCTATGGTTTTCCAAGGAAGTGGCTACCACAGTCAAAGAAAAAGAAGCTGCAAATCTGGTGACATCCAGCAGACCACACCTGGGTTTGAATCACAGCTTCCACTTGCAGACTGTGTGACCCTGAGCAAGTCACTTAACTTTCCTGTGCTCTCAAGTCACACACCTGTAAAAAGCTTTCAGCTTTGTGTACTAGTCCTGGTTAAACAACTAACAAAAATAAAATGTATGAACTAGACAAGCATACTGATTGTAACAATGTGCTATGTATATCTGTTACTGTTTTTTTCAATTCTTTCTGCATAGGTAATAGTTAGAATTTTAACAACTGAAGAGATAAAACTGGTATTCCTGGGAACAGTCAAGATTTTTTTTATCAGGGACAGACCAACTGGTTTTGAGGGCAATTACCATCTCGGCTGTCCTGTATCATGCAGGACCCTGAACAATTTATGGGAAAGCTTCAAAGGGAAAATGTCTTTAATGAAGGAAGTTCCTAACTAACAGACATCCCTGCAGGGCTAGACAGGACTTGGGACAAAAGCAGATGCATTTGTATATACAAAGTCTCAAAGTCCAAATCACACTGGTTTTCAACAGGACCCACCTCAAGATACAGAGAACTGGTCTCAGAATGTCATAAGACATGTGTGCGAGGAGGAGGAGACTGGTTTTGGGGACCTTGTTAACTTGTGTTTGGGAAAAGCAAGTTAATCAGGTTTAGGACTATGAACAGTTGTCATCTAAGGTTTGAGTCTGCCCTGATTGACCAGGGTGTTTGTGTGGTAGGCTATTCTACCTTGCTGAATAGAGAAGAGTGAGGTCGTTTTTCTGGGTATAACCTATTGTTCAAAACATTTTGTTTTCATTTCTGTAGAATTACTGTTCCCATAGTCCCTGTGTAGTATCTTGTATTTATATGTTTAAATATCCATAATCTCTTGGCTGGAAAGAGCAAACTAGAGTAGTCCGGGAAGAGGGTACAACCTCGCGCCAAAGAGGACGATATTTCTGGAAGGCAATGGTTGCAAATACTAGGAGCCTAACCAACAAACTTCCCGAACTAACAGCCATCTTAGAAACATAAAGGTGGACTGGGAGGCTGTAACAGAAATGTGGTTCATGGAAACCACGGATGGGATACGCCATTCCGTAACAATCTGTTCAGAAAAGATAGGCATGGCAAAAAAAGGGGGTAGCCATTTACATTCGAGGAAATAAAAGCCACAGAGGTCAAAGGGCAACCTGGGGACTTCGAGTCACTGTCTATACAGTAGAAATGGGCAAGGAAAACCTTTCAGAATCAGTGTTGTGTACAGGCCCCAAATCAAGGAGATAAAGGTGACAAAGACCTAATACAGAAAATTTACAAAATGCCTGATAAAGGTGAAGTAATACTGGTGGGGACTTCAACCTACCAGGTATTAACTGGAACACACTAACGGCAGCAACAAGAAATAGGGACTTCTTATTGTCACTACAAGGCGGGACTGTGCCAACTTGTTAAAAACCAACAAAGGGAGATGTCATTCTCAATCTTGTCTTCACAGACTTGGAAAGGATCAAGGACATCGAGTGGGATGTCATATGGGCAACAGTGACCATCACATGGTAAGCTTTAAGGTAAACATAACACAGGACACTAACCACTCAAAGATAAAGGTGCTAGACTTCAGAAAGGCTGCCTTCAAAAAATGAGGAACAACATAAGTAGCGAGTTAATGGAAATAGAGGTTGAGAAGGTGGAGGTCGTGTGGGGAGACTCAAAGAGCAATAAAGACTGCCACAGGTCAATGTGCCAGATGGCAACAACAAAGCAAAAAGAAAAAGAAATCTCTATGGTTTTCCAAGGAAGTGGCTACCACAGTCAAAGAAAAGGAAGGCATACAGCATATACCAGGAAACCAAAACTGAGAAAGACTGGGAGTCGTAGAAGGAAAAATGAGAGTCAAACAGACAAATTAGAAAGGTAAAAGCCCAGACAGAGGAAAAGATAGCAGAAGGGCAAAGAGAGGAGACAAATATTTTTTAGATACATTAGGGTACGTAGGGAAGACAAAAGGGGGATAGTAAAGATTGCTACTGAAGAAGGGAAATGCACAAACATGACCCAGAGAAAGCCGAAATCCTCAACAAATACTTCTGCTCAGTGTTTACCAAAGAGGACCCAGTAGATGGCCCAGCCTGAAAAAAAACAACACCCAAGGACCAGGGTAGACCCGAGTCCCTTACAGAAGCTGAAGTACTAGAGGCACTAAATAAAATAAAAGCAGACAAAGCCATGGGACCAGATGAGATGCACCCCAGAATCCTTTAGGAACTGGGGCAGAATTAGCAGCCCTCTGGCACTTCTAGTCACAAAATCGTTGAAGAGTGATGTGGTATCCAAAGACTGGATGAAGGCAATAGTGGTTCCACTTCACAAATCAGGCAGTTGCAAATAGGCTATTAATTACAGACTGGTGAGCCTCACATCTGTAGTTAATGCTCCTCATTGAATCATTCAGAAAACTCCTAGACAATTCCTTACTGAATAATACAATTGGGATGTAAACCCACTATGAGTGGGAAACAATTTAATGGGCTTTTGCCTACTTTGTCTAATCACATCAAGTTATACCAAGCTATAGTAGGAAACTAATGGAGACACTACTCAAACAGAGGATCATAGCATTCTCGAACTAGCAGCTGACAAGACCCCAAACAGCATGGTTTCTCAGCAGGTAGGTCATGCCAGGTAAATCTGCTCGAGTTTTTTGACTATGCCAAAAATAGTGGATGACGGTGGGCAATAGATGTGGTCTACTTAGACTTTAGAAAGGCCTTCAACTCGGTTCAACACAGAAGGCTGGTAAAAGCTTGACCACACAGGGGTTGGTCCAGAAGTAGTCCGATGGGTACAAAACTGGTTACAAGGCAGAACCCAGAGGGTACAGGTTAATGGAGCACAATCGATGGAAGGCAGGGTGACCAGAGGGTGCCCCAGGGCTCAGTGCTAGGGCCTGTGCTCTTCAATGTTTCTTTAGCAGACATCACTGATGGACTGGGCGGGAAGGTGTGTCTGTTTGCAGATGACACCAAGATATGTAGCAGAGTGGACACCTCAGAAGGAGTGAACAAGATGGAAGCTGACCTCAAGAAACTAGATAAATGGTCTGGAGTGTGGCAGATGAGATTTAATGCCAAAAGTGCAAGGTCATGCACATGAAAAAAATCCAAGAAAGAGTATTACCTAGGAGGTGAAGACTGGCAGCCTCAAACCAGGAACGAGATCTGGAATTATAATCTCAGATGACTTGAAGGTTAGTAAGCAGTGTGAGAAGGCAATAATGAAGGCCAACAGAATGCTGGGCTACATTACGTGGAGAATCATGAGCAGGAGGGAGAGATGGTACTACCACTTATAGATCATTGGTCAGGCCTCACCTGGAATATTGAGTCCAGTTCTGGATGCCTCACCTCAGGAAGGACATTGACTGGGTGGAAACAGTACAGAGAAAGGTGACAAAAATGATTCAGGGTCTGCAGTACATGTCCTATGGGAAAGACTTACGGAACTGAATATGTACTCCTGGAGCAGAGAAGAGAGAGTGGGGACATGACTGAAACATTCAAATACATAAAAGACATTAACAAGGTACAGGCACAGGAACTGTTTCACTTCAAGAAGAGCTCCAGGACCAGGGGCATGACCTCAGGCTGCAAGGAGGAGGTTCTCTACCAACACCAGGAAGTTTTCTTCACAAAAGAGTGGTGGATGCTTGGAACAGTCTGCCCCAAGAGGTTGTGGGGTCAACACTATGGGGGATTCAAGAATGCATGGGATAGACACAAGGGAGCCCTGACTACAAGGGCAACCAGAGTGTCAAAAAGGTCTAAAACAAATGGACAGATTAGATGGACCTAGCGGTCTCCTTCTGCCGTCAACTTGTATGTTTCTGTTTCCATATCTTGAAGTATTAAAATGTTATTTTTATATACTTTATGTTTCTGTGATGGAGTCCTCTGAGGTACAGCTAACTGATTTATAACTGACAAAATGGTGCTTCCACCACTGAAGAGAAGGCTATAGTTACCATAATTTATTTCTAAAGTAAGGTGTTCTCAACTGTGACAGAGAGGAGTAGGTCGACAGCACTTGGGCAAGCACTGTACTGTGTGATCAGTGGCTCTGGAGGGATTCAGACCTAGAGATACCATGAGGGGTGTCTATGCTGAACTGTGGCAGCCACTGAGTACCCTTGCAGGCATCTGAAAGGTTTGAGAAACTAATAGCCACAGGTTAGTTTGGAAGAGACCAGTTTGCCACAGTGATACAGTATTACAGCAAACTAAAGTGGATTGTTGCATTTACATGTAATCAAACGATATGCTAAACTGTAACCATCAGTTGTGCTGCCTGTGTGTGTCATGTAGGTTTTTAAATGGAAAAAACAATAGAGTACATTTAATTATAAAAAAAAAGAGAGCTGCCTGCTGGTGCAGCTGGTTAAGGAACCCAATAGACAGGCGGCCATTCTTGATTTGGTGCTCACCAACTCAGAAATGGTGGATGGAGTAAAGGTAGGAGTCACTGGGGTTCCTCACCATAACTCCATTTGGTTGAGTTGGACACTTGGGACCAGAATGCCCCTGTTTTAAAAACTGGGAAGCAAAGGGGACGGTCAGGAGGCAAAGGCAGACACAGAGCTGTGTATGTATGAGGTAGTATAGCACTATGGTTTAGGGCACTGAGCTACAAACCTGAGACCTGGGTTTGAACTCACAGCCCCACTTTCATACTGTGTGACCCTGTGCAAGTCACTTAACTTCCTTGTGCTCTCCAGCTCACACCTGGAAACAAGCTTTGGCTTAGTGTTCCTTTCCTTTCCTGGTTTCCTACCCTGAGCTCCTGGTTACCCTTACCTCCTTTCCCTTACCCTGTATATGGAGGGAGGGGTCAAGTGGGGAAAACAGGTTGTCAGGTATATTAATGAAAAAGGAAGCAGGAGGGGTATTGTTAATCTAAGGAGGGGAAGGGTACTAGAGGAAGATGAACAAAAACACTCATCCTTAATGATTACTTATGCTTTACAAGGAAAGACAGTGTACCCCTGCCTGAAAGTGCCATCAAAGGCGGCTGTCAGGAGCATTCCTGAAATGAGGTAGCCAGGTAAGCAATAATACCCAACAGGGTGGGTGGTATTGGGCTATACCGGACCGTCCAGGGCGTAATGAGGCCCCACGCCGGAGGCAGAGGGCCTTATAGCCCTGGAAGGTCCGGTATAGCCTAATACCGCCCATCCTGGAGGGTATTATTGCACTTATAAATGGGTTATAGTGACTTTTAAAAATAATTAAAATAAAATGTTACAATCAGTTAAAGTTTAGTAAAATTAATATAAATGATTGTTATTGAAAAATAGTCCCTAGTCTGGCACACTTGCCAGTACAGGGTGCTACAGTTTTAAAGTGTTTTTTTTTTACCCCATTTTTGTGCAACATTTAAGTTGCTACAGTAGTTATGGAGACTATGATGACTGAACTTATGCCAGGGACACTCCATGCTTTGAGCCCCTCCCCAATATTACAGTGGCAATCAAGTAATGAAGAAACTGCAGAGGCTAAGTTAACTTGCAGTCTTTGTAGAGAAGTGCCTAAGGGATCCGTACCATTTCCGACTGTTGAATTCCTGACAAACAAATTCCTGACACCGTATTCCGACGGGTCATTTGCCTGACATTTTTAGCCCGATAACCGCTAGACTGACTGTTTAAATTACCACAATTAAAACCCAACATGCCAGTTGTCAGGACCCTTAAGCAGAAAGTGAACGAGGGAAAGAGGGAAACTGAGGATTTTATGTGGCCCTGCTCCTCTCCAAATCAGCTGTTCAGGTTTGCTGATAGCAGAGCTTCTCCGGCTGCTGTTCAAACAAAGGAGTGGGTAGCAGAGCTTCTCCCGCTAATGGTCTCCAGTCACAGAAGCTGTTTTAGTGGGTAGCAGAGCTTTTCCGCAGCTGGAATCTCACCGGTGTGTAGTATAACTTGCAGGCACTACGAGCGATTTTATGTGGTCCTGCTCCTCCCCTAATCAGCTGTTCCGGATCCCCTTGGCAAACCTATCTTCGTGTAGCAGTCTGTTTATGTGGCTCTTCTTCCTAGATTCAAATGCTGTGGGCTACTTGCATTATTTAACGGGAAGCTGTGCTTTTCCGTAACAGCAGAAGAACAGTTTGTCTTGGGGAAGAACAACAAACTACTAGCGGTAGCAGTGTGTGGAGTGCTCCATTTCAGTTGACTCTTTCATTTTAAAATGAGGTGATAATTAAAAAATGCTGCTGTGTGTGACCAGGATGTGAGTTTTGGGTGATCGCCTGTGTTTGAAATGACTGTCCAAGCCTAATGCTGGTGGCAGTACTATGTGCACACTGCTGAGCAGTCTAGAGGTAGTTTTTCCATTTCCTGCCAGCAGTGGAGTGGGTAGGTGGCTTTCAAGGAGGCAAACTTTATTTTTAGGTAGGGGAAGAAAGTAGTATGCAAACTGCACATACAGGGCAGCTCTCGCTAAGCACTGTCTTAGTAAGAGCTTGGCTGCAAAAATGGAACCTGCTTTGAGCAAGACAGAAAGCATTAGCTCTGGTAGAAAAATGTGTAGTAGAAGAGCAGTACTTTCTTCCTTTTCTGTACCGCAGATGGACATCCATCAGTGTACAGAAAACAAAGAAAGTACCGTTGTTCTCATACACAGTAGAGCCTCCGGAGGTCAGTCTCACACAAAGTCAGTTTGATTTGGCAGTCGAGCTTCCTTTTCTACACAGCCGTGGCAACTTTTACATTTTTTATTGTGAATTCTTGAGTCTGCTGTGGAGGGGAGGGGAGATCAGCTGACAGTTTAAGACTTGCTCAGCTAGGCTTATCAACATGGCAGCAGTTGCTTTGTTGAACATTCCAGCCCTTTACTATCAGAACTATATGAGGCAACAGAGACTGGGACTAATTATTTCCAGTCTCTGTTGTCTCATATCCGGCCAGCTGATTGCCGTGTTCAGCCAATCAGGATTAACTTTTCCATTCTCCCATTTTCTAATGTTTACAGACAAAGGGTCCAGAAGGGCTTGAAGTCCTAAAAGTAGATAAAGCCCCAGGGTCATAAGGGATGCAACAAGGGTACTTAATGAATTGGCTATGAAACTGACTGAACCCCTAGTAGTGGTATTTAATAGTTCAATTCAGAGAGGGATAGTTCCAAAGACTGGACGGTAGTGGACATAGTCCTGCTCCACGGGGAGGGGGGACAGACAAAGAACTACTGGAAAATTACAGACCTGTTCAGCTTAGCTCTGTAGTGGGTAAACTGATGGAGTTGCTGATCAAAGAGGACCTTGTGGACTACTTAGACAGCAACAGTAGTAGTAGAGAGTAAACAGCATGGGTTTGTGGAAGGGAGGTCTTGTGTAATTAAACTGATAGTTTCTTTGACTTGGTAAGGGCTATGCTGTTGATTTATTTACTGTACTTCAATTTCAGCAAGGCTTTTAACTCAATGCCACACAGAAGATTGCTGAAAAGCTAGAGGACCTGGGCAGTGCTAGGACATAGTTAGAAGGCCAAGATGGGTAGGAAACTGGTTAAAGAAGAGACAGCAGAGGGTGGTGGTAAATTGGTCGAATCAGAAGAGAGAGAAGTCACGAGGGTGTCACAGGGATCTGTCCTGCGTCCCGTCCTAGTCAGTGTGCTCATCAGTGACATTGGAGAGGGCATCCGGGCAAGCTGTGTCTCTTTGCAGATGACACAAAGCTCTGCTGCAGGGTAGATAGTGAAGAAAGGATCAGGGCAATGCAGAGGGAACTACAAAGGCTAGAGAGGTGGCTCTAAGGTTTGGCAATTTAATTTCAATGCCAAAAATGCAACGCTTATGCACCTGGAAAACAAAAGTTGTGGATGGGAAGGGTTAAACTGAGCACTACAGTGAAGGAATGGGATCCGAGAGTCATCATTAGTGTATTCCTCAAACAATCAAGCCAGTGTAACAAGGCCTACAGTAAGGCTAATAGGATGCTGGGTGTATCAGAAGGGCACTGACAGCAGGAAAAAGGAGGCAGTGCTACCTCTATATAGGTCACTGGTGAGGCTACACCTGGAATACTGTGCTCAGTTCTGGAGTATTCTTCTAAGGAATTACAAGGACAGGCTGGTGACAGTGCAATGCAGGGTGACCACCATGATTCAGAACCGACAAGGCAGATCTTATGAAGATCATCTCAAGGGACAGAACATGTACTCACCAGAGACCAGGTGAGGGGGTGGGGGTGGGATGTGATAGAGACCTTCAAATTACTTAATAAAATAAACACGGTGAACCATGGGGAACTATTTAGCAGAAGTACAGAGTCAAGAAGCCGAGTTCTAGAGTGGAAACTGATGAGGGAAGGTTTAAGAGGAATGTGAGGAAGGTCTGTTTTACAGAAAGGGTAGTGGAGCCATGGAACAGTCTGCCAGCAGATGGATGGATGCCAAGACCATAAACGGTTTCAGACATGGCTGGGACAGAGTGAAGGGTTTAGTGGTTTCTTAGGTTGGTAGCAGTAGGGAAGGTGCAGGAGGAGGGGCGGACCAGGAAGGATAAAACACATATGGACAATAGGTCCTGGGGCAGATAGGGAACGCTGAGCAGAATAGATAGACTTTTGATCTTTTTCTGATGTCATTGTCTATGTTTCTACATACCAGATCTGTGCCACAGCTACCACCCACCTGCATGGTCTTCACACTTCCAGTCATTGCTGCTTGTGGCACCACTGACCTGGGTTTCGAATGAGCCTGGGATGTAGGGGACCAGCAGTAAGAAGGAGGACCATGGGTCCCTGTGGACACTCTACTCAGGGAGGGAGACTAGGGTGCTGCTGTCACCTTGGTGACCACAGGTGCTGGTGGTAAGCAGGAGTTGCTCTGCAGTGGATGGGGGCAATGCCAGATCTCAGTATGTGCATGAATCACATAGCTCCTGGACGGAAGTGCCCCTGAAGGATGGGCCAAAAGTGGAACATGGCCTAGCTGCTGCAGGATGAGGCTGGCTCTTCCCATGGGTCTCAAACAGCAGAAAATGGCACTCTTCTCTACCTGCATGAACACCAACTGCCTCACCATTGGAGGGGATGCCATGGTTATCAGGAGGATAGGATAAGTACCTGGAGAAGGCATGTAGGGTTGGTGGAAGAAGGGCTGACAGACAGACAGACAGGAACATAAAACAGATAATACTAAATAAAATGGCATCTTCAGCAACCCACTGCTATGCTCTCTCAGGTTCACCTAAATTGTTCTCCTCTACCCCTCCCTGTCCCGCTGTCATACTCTATCTCTCAGCACCTGTTTCAAGCCCTACTCTGATCCCAGCTACAAAAACTCAAACTGACATTAAGACCTTGACCCTCTGACAGCAAAATCCCCATCTTAATTGCTGCTAAATAAGCACCCGCCTGCCATTCAGACCCCAACCCATCCAATAAATGACAGCCTTGAACCCTCCTCATAACCCACATTAACTGTAACTAGCCCAGCTTGTAAACTCCTATGTACAGCCCAACACTGCAACTGAAAATAATCATGTGATGCAGCAACACCTGCACATCACAGCTTATAGGTACTAACCACTTAACGTTCTTTCAGCCTGCACCATCCCAATAATGACAGCCTCACTGGCCCCACATACAACAGCCACAGGGCCAAGTTTGCCTACTCTGTGTGGTTCAATACTGCAACCAAACAAAGAAAAAACACACTAAAATGATTTGTTCAGTGGACGTGTGCGTAGCGCTCAAGAAACATACACACTCACTGGTATTGTTCCTGTTTCTCCACCTCTGATTCTCCTGCATTTCCTCATCCCACCACAATCATGGCTAGAACCTCACCAGCCCCTGTGTTTCATAAGTAAGTAAGAAAGGCAGAGGCTTGAAATATATATATTTTGTAAAATTTTTCTTTATTAAATGGGTTTTGTTACACTTATGTCAAGAGTACATTTCATACATTTCATTATATTGCCTTAAGTTCTATGTGTATTATTGACAGTTTTTTGTAATTCACCCTGAGGTTTAAATGTTTGATATAAAGTCTTATACATTCTTTTGGTCAGAGACCATACTGAAGGTAAAGCTCCAATTCTTTTCTGTTTTAGCTCACACCTTGTTTACCCCTTAAGTGTTGTTTACTCCTTCATTTCTAATATAACCAAATGAGTAATTTCCTTTTCTCGGTTAACTCCTCCTTCTTTAATTAAATTTTCTTCCTTCAGATCTTTGGTAGTTGTTCGATCATCCCTCCCCTGCTATTTTCCCACCAACTCCACCAAACTTAAGGACAGGTGTGGATCCACCTCAGTATGATACAGAACCCACTTCTGCCATCTCATCATGTATGTTGGAGGTTTACCCTGAATTTTAGCATTAAGATTTTCTGTTTCATATAATTCAAACATGGTGGATCTTCATTCTACTACTGTTGGAATTATACTGGTCATCCATCTACGAGTAATGGACTTTTGGCCTCCAAAGACTGGGAGGCAAAAGAGTTTTTCCCATGGAGGAATGGTCAGGAAAGATCCCTAGCAGAACCTGTTCAGCTGTCAATTCTATCCCTTGTTCTATTAATTTGGTTAATTCTATTTGTAAGGATAGCCAAAGGGCATCAAACAAGGACACTCCAGAATATGTATCCCAGTGTCACCCTCGGACATCACACCTTCGCCAGCATACTCCATACCCTTCCGGAAGGAGGCCAGTCAGGATTGCCGGGCATACTCCATACTCTTCGGAAGGAATTTGATCCAGGACTGCGGGCGCTAAACAGCAGGAAAGTCATTTCCACGCAAATTCTCTCCAAAATGATAGGAATTTATCTTTACCACACTCACAGCTGATTCCTCCATTCCTCCATGGTTATTTCTAGGGGAGATCTTTGTTCCATTCCTGTAATATGGATTCTGCTGATTCCTTTGTTTGTTTCTCAGTTCCCTATATATTGTGCCTATTAAATGCTTACCCAAGTTCCCCTTATGGCTTCCATAAATAATCTGAGTAATTCTGGAGTTGGATCTTGAATTTTGGGTTGAATTGTTCGATTTCTGAGTATATGGTTCCTGACAAGGAAATAACAGAATAAATCTGATCTGCTAAGGCCATATTGGGGCTGTAATTTTTCAAAGGGAGTATCCTGAGGGACAAAACTGGAAAAGATGTGAAAGGCTAATCTTCTCCATTCTCGATGTAGAGTCCATATATATGGGTGTAAGTGAATCATCTTCTGATAATTTAATATATTTGCATATAATATGTAGTGGTCCCGCTTTGCTCACGCTTCTCCAACATTTAATTTGAGCTGTAATAACCGTTTAGGGTAGCAAGTAGCAGAGACCTTTCAGCAGAAATGAGAAGAATTTTTGATATCAAATAAATCATTCAGATGAAATTCAATATCCTTCCAAGGGGTGAATAGGATTCCGTCATCCAGATCAGGACTATCCTAAGGAAAGATGCCCTAGAGTATAATTTAAAGCTGGAAGGTTAAACTCCCTGAGCCAGGGACAATTTAAGAAATGACAGTCGTATCCTAGGACATCTTTTACCCCAAATGAACATGGAAATTAACTCATCCCATGATTTAAAATAATAAGTTGTTGGTAAATAGGGTATATTCTGAATTAGATAAAGTAATCTAGGTAGTGTACTATTCGCACTATTTCTATCCGCTGGTAGAAGGGGAAAGGAAGGTGACCATCTTTCCAGGTCATTTTGGATTATAGTCGTGAGGGGTTCATAATTTAAAATCTCCAACACTTCTGAGTTAAGAGGAATGTTAATTCCTAAGTATTTTATTTTGGTAGTGTGCTTTTAAATGGGTATTCTTTTTCAGTCTTTGGGGATAAAGTTAAAGGCCAGGATCTCTGTTTTATAGTATTTAACTTAAATCCCGCCAGTTTCTCATACTGTTTCAATATATGCCAAGCTGCCGGAATTGATTGAGATGGGGACAGCAGGGTCAAGAGAATATCATCTGCAAACATATTTATTTTATGTTTTGTTGTGCTATAGAAATCCCTCACAGAGCCTACTTTCCTCAATCTTGCCGCTAGTGGTTCCAAATATAATGCAAATAGGTACGGTGATAGGGGACACCCTGCCTTGTGCCCCTACTTAATTGAACGGTGAGGATAGGTTTCCATTAACCTCATGTAGGCCCTTGGGAAACTATATAGCTTGTTAAGAGTAGTGATAAATAAAGTCGGAAAGTGAAAAGACTCAAGAGTGCTCCACAGAAATGGCAAATAGACTCGATCAAAAGTCTTTTGGCATCTAAACTACTGAAAACAGATGGAACTTTCCTGGTCTTAATATATTCCTGTAATAGTAGAGTCCTCAGATATTATCCGTAGTATTCATGTTTTAATAAACCCTGATTGGTCAGATGATATAATCTTTGGCATTATTGATTCTAATCTAGATGCCCAAATAGCTGTATGAATCTTATAATCAACATTTAAAATGGAAATAGGTCTGTAAGCTGCCAGGTCCAAATTATCTTTATTTGGTTTAGGTATTGGAGCAATGGAGGCGTAATACCACGATGGTGGAGGAGCTCCTCTTGGGCTATCTCAGCAAATAAAGTATGATTTAAACAGTGGAGAACAGTATGTATGACCAGAAGTAAAGGAAATAAGTGTCTCACACATCTATGATACCCAGGTGTTCTAGTGTGTTTTTTTTTGACTGTAGCATTTTTCCTATAAGTTAGTGATTAGAGCTATCTAAATGTGGTGATACGGTCATATTGATATCCCTCCCATGATTAATTGACCCTGAAGGTTATCTAATAATGTGGACATAAAACCCTTCAGTATTAGAATCTTGTCTGAGGCGGAAATTAAACACTAGCCAAGGTAATTCTATGGCCGTACAGAATTCTTGTACACTTACATAACGGCCCTGGGCATCTATATGGTTTTTTTCGTACTTCCAAGGGAGTTGTTGCTAGGAATAGAATTATTGTCCCCATTTCCTGCCCTTGTGTGTGAGGAGGCTATGACCTTATATCTATCACCCCAAGCCAGTTTCTTGTGCTCTAGTTCGAGAGATGGGTTTCCTGTAGGTAGATGAGGTCTGCCTTCTGTTTGTTCAGGTATTGTTTAAGGCGAACCTTTTATAGGGTCATGGAGCCCATTTATATTTAATGAAATAATCTTGATTGGGTCAACTGACATCTTCATTTCTTTGGAACTTAACTGTCTGTTTTTTCCCTTCCTCTAGGTGGTAGAAGATTTGTATTTTCAGACCATTCCTTGCAAGGTCGGCAGTCAAAAACCAAAGTGTAAATTCAACTGTCCTGTGTATACGCAGTATAGTATTAAACATTTTATTCTGGATAAACTCTGACTCGTGTATTTTTTATCCCTTCTCCCACCCTCTCCCTATGCGGTATCCAACCTTCCAATCATCCCTTATTAAGCATGTTTTTCCTAAAGTATACCAAATTACCACATCACATATCCATTGAATTAACCAACTTATAAATAGGTTGTTCAGCAATATAGTAACATATGATCGTAACTGGGAGCCAGAAGCAGAATGCCCCCCCAGGTCTATTATCTCCCTTACTGAAGTAATATAACTGAACTATTAGTACATAATAGTTGTACTTAAACCTAGTTAACTTTAAAAAGAACTTAGTACAAAATTACTCCCATTTGGGAGGTGCTCAATAGAGCTCCCTGAAATTTCCTGTCCTTGTCTTCATTTGAAGCAGCAGAGGAGTTTGGAGCATTATAACCCATCTGGGCAAGGTAGTACCCAGAATGAGCACTATAGCCCCAAGTAGAATGGAGTTAAGTCAATTCCGTGGAGGTATCAGTGTGTCTGGCGGCATTCATGCCTTATCCGACAAGCTTCCCATCTAATGAACTAATTATATGGCTTTATTTTACTCTTTTGCCTTAAGAAAGAGGAAGACTACCTCTAGTGGGCAATGTCTGAATTGCAGCCATTTTAGGTTTCATTCATTATCTAATCTTTTAAACTATATCTCTATCTTCTCCCAACATTTTGTTTGAAGTATATCAATACTATAACTTAACAAATTCCCCAACTATCAAGTTCCATAATTCAAAATTAAATCCCTCCTCCAAATAACCCTGCGTGGTATATTTATAAAAGTTGGATGGCCCTTCATTTAGTCTTATTCTTTTCTATGCCCCATCTGCTACCATACAGGTCCAAAGAGCTACAGCTGACCTGGAAAACTGCCCCAAAACAGACATTCCAGCCCCGCATGGAACTGAATCAGCTCACCGTGGCCCTCCTCGACCAAGTTTCATTGCTTTTTCTTTTGCTCATTAACCTTAAAAAGGGGAAGCTATTCATGGATAGCCATAAAATTACAACCTGATTACCCTTTCATTGAGTTATACGCCTTCTTAATTTTGCTTTCTTGCTCCTAAAATCCTACATCATATCAGCAGGGAGTAGGCTGTAGAACCCTGCCTTACATTATACTAAATACACCAACAATTAAGTATTATATATAATGGAACATTGCTCAGTCAACATGAGTCTCAAATTATAATTGAAGCTGCTACACTCCAAATTGTCCAGGCCTTGCTGTTCAGTTGCCCACTGCTACGTAAGAGGGAATAAAACTTTGCAGTTCATATGTGCAGCAATTTTATTTACTTTGTTCTGATTATTCAGGATTTTTCCTCCTTTCGGGCACGATTACTTCAATCTTCTTATCAAGTTGGGCAGTCTGTCAGAATCAATCGTGACCAGCTTAAGACAGCCAGCTCTGGGGAAAGGAGGAGCCTGCCGATGGTAGGGGCTCAGGAGGGAGACCCCAGGAAGAAGGCAATGGTCTCTATCTTAGCTCCTTAGCTTGAGAAGATCTCCGCCATCTAGGAGCTATATGCTATCATTATTGCAAACCTGTGCTCAATTAGCCAACAAAGAAGTTAAGAATGTAGTTAAAGTATTGTTGCCTGTGCCTCTTAAAGACGCCCTCATCCGGATGCCCTCAGCCCCCCACTCACTCACCGCCCTCCCCATTACAATCTCCTGGGAACATCCTTAAGCCACAACCAAAAGAAATGAATTAGTCAGCTTCTGGTATTATTCAGGTAGGCAATGTTGGATTCCTAAATTGCTGGAGTTGCTGTAAATGTCTTTCATCTGGAGTTGTGCTGCTTGGAGTTCCTTTCTGTTCCCTTTGATTAATTTGGCCAATGCGTGATTTGACTGTTTCTGCAGTTTTTCATTAATCACTTCCTCTTCCAAACATCAGTTATAGCTTCAGTGGCAGAGTTGTAGGTGTGTTGGCCAGATGTAAGGAATACAATTAGTTTTGCAGGGTATGGGGATGCGAAACGAATCTTCTGGGCTAGAAGAGTAGGAAAGAGGGACTGTAATCTCCCTTGTTTCTGGGTCACCAGAGTGTAATCGTTGTCAAACAGCAACCTTTGTTGGCCCACATTACTCTCCCTTCTGCCAGGCCTTCCTTAATAAGGTTTTTTTGTTTGGTAACTAAGAAATCTAATCACAAAGGAACGAGGCCTTGCCTCCGGATGTGAAGGCTTTCAGGCAAAGTGCCCTGTGGGCCCTAGTCGATATCCAGGTGAAAGTCTGGTCTAGTTCAAGCAGCAACCTCAGAAGGTAATCTGCAAAGGTCCTAGGATTGTTTCCCTCCTCATTTTCTGCTGGGCCAAATATTCTTATGTTTCGTCCCTCTGACGTGATTTTTCGCGTCTTCCTGGCGGATGGAAATTGTCAGTTGTTCTGCAGCATGGTTCTCATCGCCTTCTAAATCATCTAGTCTGGTAGCATTTAAGGTGATCTGGTGGTCCGCCTCGGTGATTCGATTTTGAGAGTACTCAACTCCGCTTTTAGGTCCTGCAGCAATTCTCAAACCTCGCCCTTGACGTCCGAGATCGCTTTGTAAAATTGCATCCGAATTGGTTTCTGATTTTTTTATACAGCTCTTAGTTCTAGTAGAAGAGGTAGATTTATTTTGGTCTGTGGCTGTAAACAATCTGTTATGTTGTTCACCATCATCAGACATGCGGTCGCCTCCTCCAACATATCAGCAATTGGTTGAAATAGATTCCGTTCTGTTTTGCCATATTTTGTCTTAATTTGGCGATGTCTTAAAATATTTTACCTGCTGAATGCTAAGAATTAGTTTATTTTTTTGCAGTAAATCACCCTTTTGCACAGCTAGATGGGAGCTACTCAGTTTGTGTGCTCAGCCAGATATACCAGAACCGGAAGTCCCAGAGGCTTAAAATATTGAAGTCCAATCAATAGGTCAGCCTCTGCCATTCTAGTCCCTTTATTGGTGTAGCTAGAAATTAACATTCGTAGTTCAAACCCTTTGGTGCCACTTTGCCACCTTCTCCATATTGTAGACATGCCCATATTTGTTACACAAACCCCTTGTACACCTCACATTGCACTTCAAGAATTACATTATAAGAGGAAAACATACAGCAGAACTTAGCTTTATGTATTGAACATTATGTTTAATTCAAACAGAGCACAACCATGACAGTATTACCAATAAAGGTGGATATCAGATGGTAGGAGTAACCACAATAAATAGGCAGAGCCCAGAATGCTGCCCTCCTCTCCAGTCAACTTGGGGTATGGGTGAAAACTGGACCTGGACTGGACCAGATCAATAAAATCTGGACTGGCTGCAAGCTGTGCAAATATTGCTGGCGGACCAGTCAGGCTTTTACCTATCTAGTCATGGGGACATGAGTGGAAGCTGGCAAGGGGATGCAGGAGGGACTTGAGAAAGGTTTATATTACAAAGAGAGTGTGGCTGAGCTGTGGAACAGCTTATAAGCAGAGGTGGTGGGTGCAAGAATCATTAAAGGGCAACTCTGTGCTATAATAAAAAGCTTTAAAGGGGCAATCAGAGCACAGGACCCGCACTCAAGCATGGGGCTGATCTCAATGTGCAATTTGTGGGCAAAAACATTGTGGTTTACTTACTGTTTACTGTATTATAGTAGATTGTATCAGACTAATTTTGCTTAGTTCCAGGCTGACATCTTTTTTAATACAAATCCTAGAACCCACTGCAGCTAATATTAGACCAACAGGCAGCAGTGGAAGATTCAATAGCCTGTAGTACATGTTAGAGTTTTAGTAATCTCCATCAGATGTTTTCTGGTACAGCTTTTCTCCAGGGGCTCAGTACAGTCCTCTGTGACTGTATATAGCCCATGGAGGACAGCAGGACCAGAAAACAAAATACATAGGCCAGATATATTAGCCTGGATGCTAACGGATGTTTACCCATGCTAACCGGGGTTTGTGCCTGATTCGTGGGGATCTATATTCAGACACCTCCACAGCACAGTCAAAGCCAATTAGTGCCAGAGCACTAACTTACTGTTGCGCCTATTCAAATGAGGGATCATCCCCTGCACATGGTGCAGCAGCAAATTCAATGGTTTCTACTGGTGGTAAATGCCACCCAAATGGGTGCAGGTCACTGCCTTTGCAAACCCCTGACTTAACTGCCATTACTGCAGTCACCCACGCCCTCACCCCCAACCCCAGCCCATTGAATCAATGGATGCCCTGGTATCTAGTGACACCCTGCCCTCTGATTGCCCATTCCTGTACAAACAGTGATGTTCCTGTTGTCCATTGGCACTTCCCACTTTCTGCTCACCCGTCCCTGTAACATATCTATTGCCCCTGGTGTCTAGTGGCACCATCACCCTCCGATTGCCATCGCCATAATATTAGTGATGCCCTTGGTATCTAGATGTACCCCACCCACTGAGACCAGTCCTGGTGCCTCTTCTCCTCGTTGGCTAGCTTCCCCCCCACACTGGGCACACCACCCTGCCTCCACCCATACTTGTAGCTAGTGCCACATAGGGTCCGATATGGCAACTGGCACAGCCCTCCTTTCACCACAGTGGACAGGCATATGGAATGATAGCATGTGTACTGTCTACAGTGCACACCTCTCCATCAGTCCATAAAGTGGCCAGCCACATTGGCAAAAGGAGTGCTGTGCCGGCTGCCATAGTCAGATCCCACCCGGCACCGGCCACAGGGGTGGGGTGGAAGTAGGTGGTGTGCTTGGTGCAGGGGGCTGCTAGCTACAGGAGAGCAGGGTGACACTGAATGGGTGCTTGGTGGGTGGGGAGTACCACTAGACACCAGGGACATCACTAATATTACAACGATGGGCAATCAGAGGGTAGGGTTGCCACTGGACAGCAGGAACAGTATATAAATTATGGGGACAGGTGTTCAGAGGGTGGAGGTGCCACTAGACACCGAGGCAATCATTAATATTATGGCGCTGGGTGAATAGAGGGCAGGGGAGCCACTGGAGACCAGGGAGATCTCTAATATTATGGTGATCAGTGGGTGGGAGTGCTATTAGACACCAGGAAATTTCTGATATTATGGCAACAGGTGACTGGAAGGTGAGGCA
Organism: Neoceratodus forsteri; assembly: GCA_016271365.2. Lineage (NCBI taxonomy): Eukaryota > Metazoa > Chordata > Ceratodontiformes > Ceratodontidae > Neoceratodus > Neoceratodus forsteri. Next base: position 687,756,076 of record CM028132.1, read on the forward strand.
TGCCACTGATAGCAGGGAAATCTCTGATATTATGGCAATGGATGATCAGGGGGTGGGGGGTGCCACTGGACACCAGGAAAATACTGCATGTATCGGCACAGGTGACCAGAGGGGCGGAGGGTGCCACTGGACACCAGGGAAACATGAATATCACTAAAGCAGGTGATCAGGTTGGTGGGGCTGGTCAGCACCATACCTGAACGGTGGCTGACTGAAGGAGGGTGCATACCTGCCCCTGCTTCCCATGCATAATGGGCATGCATATGGCCCCATGGTGCCGTGCATGCCCAGTGAGCTCATTTGTATTTTTCCGCTGAACATGTGCTGTATGCATCCCGCGCTATCAGGTCTGGGGGTGAAGTTCCCTACACTTCCCTATGGACTGCATACAGCCCAGACCCATGTCAGGGCAGCACTTCTGCCTTAGCACTGTGCTGTCATGGCCCTCTATTCAGTCACATAGCGGTGCACTATCCAACTGAATATAACAACCTCTGTCGGGCACAAGGGCAAACGTATGTAAACATTTGCACCCGCTTTTGCCCATAATTGAAGATCTGGCCCCAGAGTTTATAAAAACCCAAGAAGCACTGCAAGCTATTGAATCTTCTCACTGCTGCCTACTGCTCTGATGTCATCTGCAGGGATTCTGGGATTCAGTAGTAACAGAAGATATCAGCCTATGACAAAGCAAAATTAGTCTAATATTATCTACTCTACTACAGTAAACAGTAAGTAAACCAAAATGTATTTTGCACACAAAGTTCACATTGTGACCAGCCCACACTGAATGGGGGCTTTAACACCACTAGATTTATGCAAATGACATTTTGACTTATTTTGTAGTTTTGTTATTTTTTCCCCGGCCATTGGTCTACTAAATATTGCAGATAATGCAGTAGTTACTTTACTGAGTCATTTAAAATGTATCTGACAGCCCCCTACTACCCACACAACTGCTATTTGTGACATTAGTCTGTTGTAATGGCAAGCACTATGATCTCATAAACAAAAACTCTGTGAGGTTAAAGGGACACTGTCCACCTTATACTCACTCTTTTGGCATTATTCAGAAAGCTGCCTGCACCCCTGCAGCAGTGTATAACTCGATTCAAAATACATTTGAGTAGTGGTTGGCTCAAATTTATTGTAATTTAACTTTTTGGTAGAATCTGTTTATTCAACACTTTTCCATAAAAACATTACAATACAACATTGTATCAGCACAACATGTCTAACATTTAGAGACAGCACTTCAAGCCCCATTTTGAAAGTTCACTCCAAACAGATAATCAAGCTAATACAAGGATGCTTCACATCTCTGATACTTGAGACAACAGAATATACAAACAACAAACACCCAGTACCTGACACACAGACAGATAATAGGAAAGAAGCAGCATCCTTAAATTAAATTTCTTACACTGAGGAATTAACCACAACTCCTGAGCCTAGCATTACTTCACACTATCTACCGGGTCAGCAGCCATCTCTTTTATAGAGAGTGCGAGGGACAGCAGCCATGCCTAGATTAAAAAGTAGTAGTAGTTGTAGTATTCGATTTTATTTATTTTGGGTGCTCCTTCTCCGAGGGCTCAGGGTGCCCTTACAAATACAGACAAACAGCAGACATAGCACCTGATTAGTCAATTCAACAAAATCAATAGAAAAAATTCATCAAAACAGCTCTCTAAAATGATAAAAATTCTGCTACTCATGGATCAAAGGGGCTTGAAATAGAAAGGTTTTCAGACCCCTTATAAAGCTCTCAAGGAAGGCATCTCCCGGAGGTAGCCCGGAAGAGAGTTCCAAAGAACTGGGGCTGCAGTCTCAAAGGCCATATCACCTGACGATATTACTTCATCCTGGGCACCTCCAGGAGGGCCTCCCAGCTGATCTAAGGGACCATCCCCGGTGTAGGGATGCAGAAGCTCTTCAGGTAACCAGGACCCAACCCTTGTAGGGTCTTATAGGTCAAAAGACCTATTTTAAAGGAGATGCACCAACACAACGGCAGCCAGTGCAGTTCAAGTAGGACCAGCATAATATGACATGATCTTGGCAGACCCATCAGTAGCCAGGCTGCAGCATTCTGCAGCAGATGCAGGCACCCCAGTGCACCTCCATTGACCCCTGATGTAGAGGGCATTACAATAGTCAAGCCTGGAGGTGACAAACGATGTATTAAGGTGGCCAGGTCTTCAGAAGGGACAAAAAATAAAACAATACATAGAAACATAGAAGTTGACTCAGATAAGGACCGCTAGGCCCATCCAATCTGCCCATATACCTTACCTGTATCAGTAGCCACTGACCCTACTTGGTATTGACTTTAGCTCTCCTTTCCACCTCTAGGGTTCCCTTATGCCTATCTCGTGCATGTTTGAATCCTGCCACTGTGCTTACTCCTACCACCTCCTGGGGCATCCACCACTCTTTCTGTGAGAAAGAACTTCCTCACATTACCCTTATCCTGCCTCCTCTAACTAATCTCATATCATGCCCCTTGTTCTTGTACTCTCCTGTACTGAAAGATGTCTTCCATGTGCACCTTGTTTATGCCCTTAAGATATTTGAAGGTTTCTATCATATCTCCCATTCCCGCTCTCTTCCAGTGTATACATATTGAGGTCTTTTAATCTCTCCTCATAAATCTTCTGTTGCAAGCCCCACACCATCTCAATTACCCTTCTCTGAACTGCCTCCACCCTGTCACATCCTTACAAAGATACAGCCTCCAGAACTGCACACAGTACTCCAGATGAGGTCTCACCAGTGTTTTGTATAGTGGTATCACCACCTCCCTCCTCTGCTGGTGATACTCCTTCCTATGCACCCCAACATGCTACTGGCCCTCCCTACGGCGCTGTACTCTCCTTGGCCACCTTTAGTTCATCTGAGATGCTAATCCCCAAATCCCATTCCTCCCTAGTGACTGTCGGCCACGTAAACTGAGTAAAGTCAACAACTTAAATAAGTATATTAATCAGGGCTCTCCTCAGCCCCAGCCACCAGCCCACCTAACTCTAACCTTATTGTCACCTGTTCTAGAGGGGAGAATGAGTCCAAGTACCTACCCTACTGTTGTTCAAACTTGTCAGACCATCCCTTTAGGTCATCGTCCTAATGCTCCAGTTGAAGTATGTTAAGAAGGAGTCCTTCACATCTACACCATGGGGCACATAAGGAAACCCATATTTTGAATACAGTGCCTCACCACAACAAAATTGGCAATTTTAATCCATTTTAGTGAAAACTGTAACTCTGTTGGTCTGCTGGCATTTGCGGCCGGATATCATAACATGCTCAAAGCATGCAACAGCTGTAAACTACTGCCAAAGTGTATGGTAGGCTCATCTATGGACAAGTCTGGCCCATTTTGACTGAGTTCAGCTAAACACTGCTTGTGATAGTACAAAGCAGGCTGAACTTGGCAAAGTATTTCATTTTTAAAACTGAGCACCCTAACTTGTTTAAATCCCGGTCTGAAAGTGAGTCGTGATACCAGGCATGGCATGCTAATGCACATGCTCAGACTGAACTCATCCATGGACGAGTTTAGCAGGTGCTCACCAGCAGTTTACAACTGTGAGCATGCTTTTGAGTATGCTTTGGTGTCTGGCAGCTGTAAAGGCCAGTGAACCAATGGAGGTACAGTATTCACTAAAATGGATTAGAATTGCAAATGAATTTGAGCCAGCCACTTCTCAAATGTCTTTTGATCGAGTTATACATTGCTGCAGGGCTGCAGGCACTTTTCTGAATAATACCCAAAAAAAAAGTAAATACAGTACATTGCAGGCAGTAACCCTTCAAAGATCACCTTTCCCTGGTATGAGTGCTCATAGCTACAAAGGACCCATATAGGCTCAGGGTGGCAAGGCTACACACAAAAAAAAATTTTATATGGTGGATTTTGGGAGGAAGGGATTTATCTATTCTGAGGAGCCGAATCGCTGATCCCTTCCACTTCCTGGTTTGGAATCTCACCCCCCACGCTTCCCATACTCTACATCACAACTTGCTAGCATGGAGGGCACGCCCATAGGCATGTTTGAGTACGCCCCTGTGCAAGCATGTTGTGATGTAAAAGTATGGGAAAGCATGGGTATGTGTCTCAAACCGGGAAGTGGAAGGACATGATTTGGCTCCTTGAAACTAGAATACGATCCTTCCCTCCTGAAAATACCACCACAGAAAAATGTATTTCTATAGCGCCGAACTCGAGCCAGGTAAGGGTCCTTTGTGGCCTTCGGGAGGGTATTTTGCAACAGCGCACAAAAGGTGCTTCTGAACGGGAGAGGCAAATGCTTTTCATTCAGACTGTTTTGTATGGACTGCCAAGATGCACTGTAATTTCTGTAAACCTTGCAAAGGAACGCTGACAATAAAAACAAATATTCTCTAACAAATTATAACAACTGGAACGTCCTATTTATGAAAGTACATGTGTACATGTGTTTAAAGAGCAGTTCACACCTTTGGGAAAACTTTGGGAACATAGTATTTGGACACAATTCAGTTGGTATTATAGGGCACAGTAACACCTCTATAGTTAGGGTTGAGTAGGCTGTTTTATGTTAAACCCCAGTTTGTGCTGTAATAACTTTGGTGCCCAGTCCAGATTTTACTGATGAGGTCCAGAGGTCTCGGGACAGATTTTCAGTCCCAAAATTGGCGCAGGTGCAGGGAAAAACTGATGCAAGTAGGGCTTCACTTGCAGAGCCACTGTTTTCTGCATGCACCGTATTTTCTGATGGGTGTCAGTTTACAACTGGCTCCTCAATTCTGACAGCTTGTGGCATTTTTTTTTTGGTGCAGCTACACCAAAATGCTAAGTCTGATGGACCAGACATAAGGGCTCAATTCTTGGAAGGCTGAGTCAAACCCTGTGCTGCCCAGAAACACTTTGTTGCATGGTGTGTCTGATTCTTGAAGGTTGCGTGCCTTTGCGGCACTTTACCCTGTTTACAATGGCTTGCACCAAATACTTTTCTGTTATGTATGAGACATATTTACATTGTTTTTGTTTTTATCATCGGACATCCCTTCATCCCTACGTGATGATTGTGCCTGTCTTGTATATTCCTGTATATCCTCGCGTGATATTTTGATACACTTTGTACTTGTATTGTGACTGTCAAATTACCTTGTTCAGATGTACAGTTGTATTTTGTACTCTCCCAGGTTGTGCCTGAAAATAGGCAGGCTTACTGCCTAGTGAACACCTGGTCACCAGTAAGCATTAATCACCCGACAGGCGAGGGCTCTACGGTGGATTAATGCCAGCTAGGGATTGGTGCAGGGGCGAAGCCCGAGGGGTTCCAACCCCAGTGGGCATTAATCACCAGTAGAGCTTCGACTTCGAGGGTGATTCACGCGCTTGTAACATGGCAAGCGCGACGGAAGTAGTCTCGGAATACTGGAGGAGATGCTAATGAGGAGCGGTTCCAGAGACTGACAATGTTTGCAGGGTAACTGTGGTCTCTTTGGCTGTTTTCAGCTGACTCTGCTACTGTGAGAACGTGACGGTCATGGCGCACGCCACATTCTTTTTAGATAGTGGTGAATATTACTCACCGAGAAGACGAGAAGATTGCGTGCGAGACACATATCTTTGTATACTACTTTGTCCATTGTGACCGGCCGCTTTTGCTGTCCTGCTCAATGCTGGCTGCCGATCACGGACTGGAGCAGTGCAGTCTGGGACATACTCTCTGCCCCTACCCACAACCAGCTCACAAATGCTGCCGTTTTTTCCCTCCGGGTGACATCAGCGACAGTGGAATTGCTGGTACTAACGGTGAATGGGTTGCAGTAGGTGATGGCTTGAGTGTGGTTGCCACCATGGTGCGTGAGTGTATGTAAGGGTGCTGGACAGAGGAGCGGGTAACAGCATTCGGGTGGATATGGGGCGGCGCCTACATCAGGGTGTGGTATGCATGCACTCAGTTCGAGGGGCTACTGATCCTGCAGGCTCAGATCCAAACAGGCTGTGACGGCGCGGTGCGCTGGAGGCGACCGCGGCGGGCTATGGCTCTCGGCGCCGTGGGTGGCCTGAGGGGGTGACCGAGTGGGCGGCTCCCTCTACTGTCGCTGTGGCCACAGGTGGTACTAACCGCGAGCGCAACTGTGGGTTAATACCTGCTCAGTTTGTGTCACCTGTGCCACTTCCGCCAGCGGCTGCTCCATTTCACTGCTCTCTGTATGCCATGTTACAAAAGCTAATAAATAAACCACTTGAGGTGTCACAGTTAGACCAGCCAAAGCTGGTCTAACTTGCCCTATGTGACACGAGGGGCTTGGGGCTTGAGAATCCTGACTGTCGCCATGGGAATGCCGCAGAGCCCCATGCGCTGTGCATTCAGTGCACCCGGGCTTGTGGCATTGAAATCTTTTGAGAATCAAGCCCAACATCTCCCACAGCTGTGCCTGCTGCCCATTCAGAACTCAGGCTGAAAATAGTAAAGTCCATAGGTGCAAAGCATTTATCCTGCACCAGCCATCTGGAGGGACTTAGTTCCAGGAGGGCTGAAAATCCAGCCTGGTTTTCACCAAGTCCCATCACCTTGTATACCCTAGCACAACTTGATCATTCTGTCACTTCTAAGTGTATAACTTGTATTTTAGTTTTAACATGTTGTTATACTTATTGCTGCACTTTCCCCATTGCCCTCTTCCCAGTAGGTATCTGGAAACCAAAGCAGTTGTTCCAGCTACCTACGTCGTTCCTGGTAAAACTTTGAAAATACAAGTCTGGGCGTATGCCGCTTGCATTACTTACTGCACCCCATGGCCCCTTTAATTCTTGCGTGGAAGCATACCTCTCGACTGTTCCACATTAGAAGGAACAAGTTCTTCATTTCACCTCAAAAGACCTCTCTGTTCCACATTGAGTGGGTACACTGTGTCACATTTTTCACTGCAATTTTAAAGCAGAAAGCCAAACAATGAATATGAAAAATGGGTTGCTCAAAATAAACAGAAAACGTTTTCCACATTTTGAAGTAAAATGTTCTACCGTGGGGTGAAAGAAGGTTGAGGGCTACAGTTTGTGTGGAAGTAACTGAATGCAGTACTACTAGTAGTAGTAATAGTAAACGCCTGAGTAAAACTATGGGTAAAACACAGATACCGTTAAATAAAGGCTATCCGTATTGCCGATTATCTCAAAAAAGGGTGACGTCTGAAACCGGTATATACAGACAGTAAAACGGCAAATCAACCTTCAAGCTTATCTTGAAGTAGACATGCATACCACACAGACTTTTGAAACAGATGTATCAAATTACCACGGAAATAGTATAGCATAAGAAATAAGTACATCTATGTCTTATGCTATGCGACTTTTAAGGTAATTTGATACATCTGTTTCAAAAGTCTTAGTCTATGCATGTCTACTTACATAAGCGTGAAGGCTGATTTGTCGTTTACTGTCTATATATACCGGTTTCAAATTCAGACGTTACTCTTCTTAAGATAACCGGCAATATGGGTAGCCTTATTAAACGGGGATATGCGAGTACCGTAGCTTCATCCTCCTGCGGACGTCACGCGCTTGCCTAATAATGCCACGTGTTCAAGGAACTGCTGCTGACTCGAGAGAGCAAGGAGGGAGCATAGGATTTTGTTGCAGAATCGGGGCAGATTGGGGAACATCATGTTGTTCGTCGGTACCCTTCTATTCTTCTTAGAGGCTTACTGCCTTCTCGCACACAAAGCAGATGTTAAAGCAAGTGACGAATCACATGAAGAACAAGGAGAAGTCAAAATTGAAGTTCTGCTCCTTCCAAACGACTGCACTCGAAAAAGTAAGAAGGGCGACCTGTTGAATGCCCATTATGATGGCTATTTGGCGGCGGACGGGTCCCAGTTTTACTGCAGGTACGTGTTCCATACTAGCTTTTAGTCCAAAGCAACATTCCTGGGACAACTGATCTGTTAAAGGAAGAAAATGTGTTACCATTTGGCATGTTGCCACCATTTGTTTTAAATGATAGATCAAATATTGCGTGCTACCGACTTGAAGAGTTAGAGCTGCTAGGAAGGTCTCGTAGGTAGGTAGGCTACATGGCTTTATAAGCTTCTAGGTGTTTATTGTTAATTTAAATACGCTTTAAAAGTTAAGATCATACCTCTCAACCTTTTGTCCCCAAATGTGGAACATTGCCTCTCAAAATGTGGAACAAATGAGCAAAATGTGGAACACTTAATCAAATCTTTACCTAAGAAGCTCAGAACACAGTTAAATTGTTTGCATTTGTGTTCAGAAAGTCTGTTATTAATTGAATAATATATGTTTTGCATTATTTACTAGAGATTTTCCTTTAAAATGTTAACACTGAATGTGGGACAAGTCCTCACAATGTGGAACAAGGAGATTTTGTGAAGTAAAATGAGGAACGTTCCTTGTAATGTGGTACAGTTGAGAGGTATGGTTAAGATGTATTGTAGTTATTAAACTGCTTCATGCGTGTGATCTTAGAATCTTGAACTTTTAAGAGAGGTACCTGAGCGGAGCGGATCTACTTTTTTCCCTAGGTGTTGGCATTTCCTTTCAAAGTTCAAATTAGGCTAAAACAGCTACCGCTTGCAGGCCCAAGGGATGCTACTTGCTTGATATAGGCACCCCAACACTTCCCAGACTTGGGGTATTTGGAGATGGAAAGTTTGTGGAGGGGAGCGATTACAGTCCAGAAATAAGACAGGAAAAACAGTACCTGATTCTCCACGGGTGATCATGATGATGGCTGGACTCCCATCGGGATGCCCACGGACCTTTAGAACGCTGAGATGGTACCCAGTGGATGAAAAATGCAGACACTTTACCAGCCTGGCCAACTTCACACAGAGGCCTCTGTAGACTGTCTTCACTAGGCAGACTCTTCACGACTTACTCGGTTCTCTGGTTCCCGCTATTCTGGATTCCACAGTTCCAGAAGTAAACCGCAGATTAGCCCAGGTTGGGAGGGGTGCAGTAATGGCTGCCAGCCCTGACGTCCAAATCCAGAGGAACCGCACTCCAGTAGTGGCTGCTATTTATACAAGTACACACCAGAGTTGTTTACCCAGTGCTTTATTTGCCAGTATAAGTGTGTACAGAGACCAATCCACTGCCAGAATGCCCGGTGCTTTGTGTTGAGAAACCCTTCATCAGGGGCAGCAACTTTTTAGCAGCAGCAACAGTTTCTTCAAACACAAGAGGAAAATGGCGAAGTTGCAAAAAGGGATACCATTTAACGAACAGTTAAATTAGAACAGTCACTCCATGTTGCTCAGGACCGGTGGTCACATTAAGCTACATGGGTGTTCTAGACTGAGGGGTCCCAATGAACTGTTAAATAGTACTCTGGACCCAGGGGCCACATTTGCATAAGATATTCAGGCGTCCAGACAGTCCAAGCACAGTAACGCGAGGCCGAATAAAACACTACGCAGCAGTTTCATTAAACATCTGTCTCCCAGCTTCACTCTTTCTTAGCAGGAGCTCTGACCTTCAAGGGGGCTACAGCGCACATATGGCCCCTCACCATCTACTCCTCCTGCACAAGCTTTTAATTCTGATTACTACCCCATATGATCTAACGAGGTTTCCCTTTTTCCACGAGCAGTAAGCCACCAAATGACAAGGGTAGAAGTGAGACCTTTCAACACAATCCAGCATCTGATCACTGATGCTGTGCCATTGCTCTGAGCATCCCAGGGAATTTTCTGTGGCGATCCAAGGTTTGGGCAAACTCTTTATGCAGTGATCCCAGTCCATAACAGCCTCTTTTATGGGGCTCAGCTGATCTGCCATGAGAATGAGAACACAGCCTGCCACTCTGTCTCCTGCCCTAACGACCAACCCACAGGTCTTTATGGACTCTCCCTTCCTGGAGCTCCTCAGCTTACAGTGGTATCCTCATTCAGGTGACCCTGGACTGGCTGCCACCTTGGTCCGAGCACAATTTGGACATGCCACCATTAGCCTGCGCACCCAGATCCCTTGGCCAATAACTGGCCCAGCCACAAGCCTCACATCTAGATCCAAGCTACATTCATCCCAGGATTTTGCCTTCTACCTGGTTCCCTCATCTCATGTCTCTTGATTTAGCAGCAGCAATTTTCCCGTTAAAGAGCTCCTGACATAGCTGTCTCTTTTTTTTTTTTGGATCCTGATACCTTGTGACAGGTTTTTAATAGGACAGCTGTTAATGTGCATTTTACAGTTCCTGTTTTTGTTCTGAGTGCAATAGTCATGCCACCCACTCCCCCTATGGTTTCCCATGGTGCCACCGGGCTGCCTGGCTAAATCCGAAACTTACATCATTTGTAGGTGTTCTTCTGGGAACTTAGCTCACACTCTGAGACTGAAAATGAAGGTGGCTGAAAAAAGACCGCTAAAGTCCTTTCTGTTTCTGAGCATGTTACCATTTCCTCCCACTAAGGACCCTGCTTCTTTCCATTGCGGTTTAAAAAAAATCTGCTGGCTGAAAACCCGATCCGGCAAATTGAGGCTCAGTTTGAGAATACTCCTTCTACTTCAGTTTAAAACACTGGCGCTTCTATTTTATGCACTGTCTGACATCTGCTCTAGCTACCCTTCCCCTAATACTGTATGTGCAGTTAGCAGTCATGTATAGAAAACTAAGATCATGGTGGTCCCAAAGTATCCTTAAGATTTCACAAACAGGGTGTCTGTCACCTGCTAACATCAGCAACACCGATGTGGACAAAACAACCAATGTAATGGGGACAAACGCCAGTCGGCTGATTTACCCGATACCCAGGTTTGCTCCATTGCCTGTTCTATGCAAGGATCTAAGTCAGCATAGAGATATGTCTGGAACACCCTGATCTTAGTTTTCTGTGCCCGCACTGCCAACTGCACATATTAAGAAAAGGTAGTGAGGCAGATGTCAGACAGTACATAAAATAGAAGCACTCTGGTGTTTTGAAACTGAAGAATAAATGAGGGTTCCCAAACTGCGCTTCAGGTTGCTCCATCAGTTTGTAGCCAGTCGTTCTTTTTTGTTGCCTTTTTTTTCCACTGGCAATGGAAAGAAGGTCCTAGTTGGGAGGAACTGTAACATGCTCAGAGACGGAAACAATTTCTTTGGTCTTTTCATTCAGCCGCCTGCCAGTTCCAGAGTGTGAGCTACTGCCCTGAAGAACACACTACAAATGACGTGAATTTCGATGAAGTCAGGCAACCCGTGGCAAATCAGTGGAAAACCATAGGGGGAGTGGTGGCATGACCATTGCACTTCAGAACAAAGAACAGGAACTGTAAATGCACAGTAAAAGCTGTCCTTTAAAAACCTGTCACAAGGTGTCAGGATCCACAAAAAGACAGCTATGTCAGGAGCTCTTTAAGGAGGCTCTGCAATCCAGCTCAAAAGCACTGAGGCTTCAACAAAAAGGCAGCCGCCACCTTCTTGTCGCCTTTTCTTGTAGCTCTAACACTTGTTTAAAAAAAAAACGACATGGCTGAGCCGGGCGGACACCCCTTCCCGACCTCCTCCTCCTTGGCTCTCCTCACGAATCTTCTCTTGTCAGCCTTGAACTCTCTTTTATAGTCTCAGCTATCCTTGGCGCCTAAACTATCTGTCCAGTTAGAAACCGGCTCTCACTGGTGCCAGCCTTGGGACCACTCTGGTGCCCTGCGGATGTGTCCTAATTCACTGATTTACACTGTGCCCCCAAAGGTACCAGCTGGCACTGAAAACTACTGCCCGATAAAAGCAGCGCTGCTCACTTGAGAGCTGGCAGCCGTGCATGCACCTGATGCGGATCCACCATCGCTAAAAACAAATATTTATTTTAAATCTTTCTCTTGCAGGAGTTCTGAGTCCGGCTGAACCCAGGACACAGAGCAGCCGCTCTGTTAAATTTTCTTCCTGCGGCGACTGCATGTCTTTGTGTCCACCATCTTCAGGGTTTTAAATAATTGATTAGCAGTTTTTTCTTGGGACAATACTAACTGTACAGAACATATTATTTATATAGATTTTCTAGAAGTGTTATGTTTGTTAAACAGTGAGGAAGTGCTATGCATTTCACAATGTTTTAGCACTTTTATGAGCAAAACGCTAATCAATTTTTAGAGATAAATAAAACCCTGATCTTAATTATTTTATTTATTTACAAAATGGGGCAGTCCTGAGCCCAGCCACCCAAAATTGGACCCGAGACCACCACTTCACCCACCGGAGGTGCCGACAGACACTCCGCCCAACCCACCAAGAGGCTGAGACAGCAGGACTGTGCAGCCACAAGCCAGACTCACGGGTTGCAGGGTGCGAATCCCACCCAAAGTCACAGCCAGCCAGTGCTGCGGGGACCATCGGAGCCGTGGGCTTCAAATGGGTAAGCCCACTTTGGGGGCTTACAGATAAATAGCTATGTCCCTTGTGGTTCACCTTGAATCCTTTAATTACTAAATGCCTTTGCTAACATAAGAAATTTTACCAGTTATAAAATCTACGTTGTTTGCTCTGTTTGGAAAAGTAGGATGACGCTGCAGTGCTACATGCCCAGTAGGAGTGTTTTAGGGTCTAGAAAGACTAGGCTTGAGCCCCAACCCCTTTTGTCCAGAGAAAAATCAGATAGGCTTGGGGTCAGTTTTTTGAATTTGGGAAACTTTATTTGGGGCTAATGGATAAAGTATAGATGGTACCCATTCTGAGAGTGTTATCTCTTTCAGGTACCTTGGTGTAGCCCCTTGACCCTTCTCTGAGTTTGCACTGCACATATCTAATATCTATAAATCTGTGAATACCAGGTTTGGCTTGGCCTATAGAACAAAGTATGCCCTGACATCCTCTGCCCAAATTGCCATTGCTCATGACATTCATCTTCCCAGCCTTATCTGCTCTGTCACCTACTCCCACACCTCAAAGCAAACCTCCAGAAATGAGATGTTGCTTACAGTAGCATATATTGCTTTGTCCTTGCCTCAAACCAGCTTACCCACTATTGCCAACTAATATGTTGGGTTAAACTGGCGATCTCCTGGAGCATATCGTTTTTCTTGCACTGGGTGCCTTACTTGTGAAATTCTTAGGATTGAGGTACCTTCCTCCTTAGCTGCCCTGCTAAAACCCCTGACCTGACTTCCCCCTCTGATTAGGTGACCTTTCCCTTCTGGGTGCTCTCTGGCATACTACCAGTATGGGGTTTGGGTCTTCTCCACTTCGCACCATTACTGGAACTCCCTCCTGGTTGCCTTCTGGCAAGCCCTCCCATGCCTGTTTCAGAAGGGAACTTACCACTACCTAATGGTCTCTTGAGTCTCTTACCTGCTTCTTCCTCCCTGAATAATATACTGGCTGTGTGCAGTTTGTTACTCCTGCTAAGAAAGTGTTTTGCTGAATTTGTTTATCTTGATGAATCTTATTACTTCTGTACTTTATCGTGTGTTGTTTTTTGTTGCAATATACTGTCCCTTTGCTACCTCGATCAGGGTTATGCTCTGATAAATTCATGCCTGGGGGTAGCAGCCTCGGTCTTACTGTCCATAGAATTGTGTTTATCGGAGCACAACCCACACCCTGGAGTGTGTGTTTGCACTTTATAGTGAGAAATAATGAAACGGCTTTAAAAAAAAAAAAAAAAATCATAACTCAAAATAAGCATTGTTTATATTTTAACTAGTCCTTCCACATCAGAGTTGTTACCACTGTAGTTTCACAATACTACAATTAACAATAGTACACGTTTTCTTAATGTATTTTGTTTTCATTAAATATGAATTCTTTTGTTATCTGAACCCTTGCTGGGTGTTGGCCCTCATTTAGTCATCTGTGGAAGTGTGGGTTTTGGCGAAGGACACAGCAGGCAGAATTTAAGTTGAAGTCTTGCAGGATGGCACAATTGTTGCTTTTGGCAGTCTTTAGACACTTAAATGCAAGATAATAAAGCGGTTATTTCCCGTCTAGCTACTTCTGAAGATTGGCTTTTTGCCTTCATGAGTGAAGCCTGGCTACTGGTCATTGGCTCCCACTTGCAAGGTTACACTAGGAAGACCTTTGCTAAGGAGGGTCTCGACAATCTTTGCACTTCTCCATGAGTTCAGTCTAGCCAGAAGCAAATGGCTCCAGTGCACCAGAGTCTGCCAGCTCCCTCATGGCTAGCTAGCACTCCCTTAGTGCTTTTTTGATGAGCTTCAGCCAAAGCCTGTCATGTTCCTCTGTTCAGTGGTCCATCCCTTCTACCAAAGGCGGCCGCAACTGAACAACTCAACCTGCTGTTCATCTCCTATCGCTCACTTTTAGCTTTGCATACAGTTTTTCTCCTGCCTCGTAGAAACCTAGAATTTGGCCCGCACATGAGGGCCGCTTGGCTCCATCCAGTCTGCCCATTTTTCCCTCGTACATTACCACAGACCATACTTGACCTACAGCTCTTTATCCCTCCTTTCATTTCCACTATGATTCCCTTGTGCCTATCCCAAGCATTCTTGAACCCCATCACTGTTTCCCCCACCACCTCCTCAGTAGAAGGCTGTTCCAGGAATCCATCACTCTTTCTGTGAGGAAGTATTTTCTCACATCTCACCTGAGTCTACCCCTCCAGCATCATACCATGCCCCCTTGTTCTTGAGCACCTTTTTTTTTTTTTCTCTGAAAATATTTCTCCTGTAAATATCTTACAGGGATACATAAGGTAAGGTCTCTGTCATCAAAAATAAATAAATAAAAATATTCCCCTCCCTCCTTTCTTCCTGGGTGTACATACTTGAGGTCCATTAGTCTCTCCTTGTAGGGCTTTGATGCAGGCCCTGCAGCATTTAGATGCCCTTCTCTGGACTGTCTCCATCTCTGTCATTCTGAGATGTATTACCCAGAAATGGACCTGAGTATTAGAGGTGGGGTGTTACTGGCCCGATCTATATACAGAGTAATGCGCGCCTCTCTATGCCAGCATCCCACTAGCCCTCCCGACTGCCTTGTTGCACTGGCTACCACCAGGTCATCAGATATGTTTACCCAGGTCTCTTCCTTTCCCGTTTAGTAGTCACCAATACCAGTCCACCCATTTTGTACTCTGCCCCTGGGTTTCTGTGCCCAAAGTGCATTATTTTGCACTTTTTCACATTGAAACCCAGCTGCCATCCTTGACCACTCCTGGTTTTGCCAGGTCTCTGGCCCCGAGTGTCCACCTTGTTGCAGATTTTGGTGTCGTTCACAGAAACAGACCTTCCTTCTATCTCTCTGCTTATAAAGACATTAAAGAGGACAGACCCAGCACTGATCCGAAGGCACCCTGCTGGTCACCTGCCCCTCAGTGAACTTTGTTTACCACCACTGTCTGTCGCCTGTCCCTAACCAATTTCTTATCCAGTTTACTCAGTTTGCACACCCTGAGATAGCCAGCTTGCTTACTAGTCTCCTATGGAGCTGTGTCAAAAGTCTACTGAAATCTAGGTAGGCTACGTCCACCAATCCACCCTGATCTAATTCCTTTGTCACCCAGTCAGAGAAATCCATCAGACTCGTTTGACATAATCCTCTCCCTATGTGGAACTCATATTGCCTCAGGTCCTGTAACCCATTGGATTCAAGGTATTCACAATCCTTTCTTTCAACACTGATTCCATTAACTTTCCCACCACCCATGCCAGTCTCTTCCTGTTATCACTTTTGTGTTGTTGGACCACATCTACCCTCCTCCAGTCCTCCAGAACCACTTTTATTTCTAGTGAGCAGTTAAAGAGGACTGTTGGAAGTGCAGCTAGTACTTCCCTGAGCTACCCTTGGATGCACCCTGTTTGGCCCCATTGCTTTATCCACTTTCAGATTAGTGAGCCTTCAGGATTCTAACCTCCGATAATCTACTAGAGTCCACCTCCCTCCAAAACTTTTGTTACTTTTTTGTGGCCCTCCTTCTCCGTCTCTGTGAACACTGAGCAAAAGTATTTGTTCATGATCTCTGCCTTTTCCTGGTCCCGACTGCACAGTTCCTCCTTCCCTTTACGTGCTTAAAAATGCCTTGTTCCATTTCATTATCTCCTGGGCTATTCTGTTTCAGTTTGCACGTGGTACCTCCTGCTTCCCTCTGTTTCCCCTGATACACCGCTCTGTCCTCCTCCTCTACGTCTCCTTATGTCTTCTGAATACTACACTTTACCTTTTTCAACCGTCTTTTGAGAACCTGAGTGGTCTCTTTATGTTTCTTGCCAGCATAAGCAACATCTTGTGATAGTATGAAATGTAGAGGTGTCAGTGTTGACAAATACAGGGCTCGCTTTAGTAGGTGCATCCCTCATTCCCCAATTAGCCAGTATGCTAGCTGACACAGAATTATGTAAAGTACCACCAACCTGAAGAAATATGCCGCTGCAATCAGAGACAAGCTCGTCATGCAGCAGTACAGGTAACCGCCTCCCGTGCATTGCCTTTCCTGGTGAAACATTTCAATAAACATGGCCAGGCGGGAGAGCAAACCGCTGTTTGCGTTGTGATGTCACCTTGCCATCCACGGTCCCTGCCTGAAGGTGGGAGGAGGCGCTTTCCTCACCTGCCTCCTCTACATCCGCTGTCTCCATCTCGAATGTTTCTCCCACCTCGTGAAGCATTCCACAGCTTAAGCTCTGTCGGGCTGCAGTATTAGGTGCCTGAAGGCACTTTTATTCTAAGCGTGAGCGATCAGCGTGGCCGGATCCTGCCTGCCAGCAGCGGGTGCTTAATCTCTGTGTCAGCCTGTATCCTCTCATCCTTTAATGTGGCACACTGGGGCCCACCCAGTGTGCCAAATCCTGCTGTGGTGTTTCCGACACTGGGATGCCCACTCCTGGTGTTGAATGCACACCCCCGTATCCTCCAACCTCGGGTGCCCAATCCCGGGTGGTATTAATCCCCACCCCGATCCCTCCATGTACTCTGGCACACTGGGAGGCCACCCCAGGTGCTGAAATCCTTAGTTTCCCTGTAAAAAAAAAAGCAGAGGCCCATAGCGTCTTTTTTTTTTTTTTTTTAGATTAAAAAAGAAAATGGTCCCTCGTCGTTGTACGCCCTCCCCAAACCACACCCTCCCTCGTGCACCCCATCCACCCCCTTACTCCTACTAACCTCACGGAGGTCAGGAGCAGCGATTTTCAGTAGACCGGGAACACATCTGCATTCTTCAAAAGCCGACTGCAAACTGAAGAAATGACAGTTAGTCCTATAATGGCACTAAATGGAGGAGTTTCAGTTTAGGTTGATATCTCAGCCATTTCTGGGAGTTTGGCCCCAATTTTCAACATGGGGTTCTTGGTACTCCACCTCATGAACACAGACACTGTCATTTTGTTATTGGTCACAAAGGTAATTTAGCAGTTACTGCAGATCACCTTTTGGGACCAGTTAATGAAATGACAGTGCCACCATTCATGAGGGTGGGCTCCCAAAAAGCCTATATTGCAAATTTCGTGAAAAATTCCAAGAAATTACTGTTACGGTGTGCATTAGCAGTTTCCACGCATGCTCGTAACTCATTCAGCCCTGCACCTCCTTATGAACAGTACAGCTGTCATTTCACATCCTACCCGAAATGTTTTTCCCACATCTGGCACACAGTGAATACGGTCGCTGTGGAAATCAATGTTAGGACAGATAAAAAAATCACAGTGCCACTGTTCATGAGTAGAGAATCCCAAAATGCCTATGTTGAAAATTTGGTCAAAAATTCCCAAGATAATTGCATTATGCAGTTTCCATGCACGCTCGTGACTTCACCAGTTTTTCATATTTTCACTCCAGATTTTCAACATTGCCATTTTTTTTTTTTTTTTTTTCACCTGCAGCTGTCATTTTCACATCCTGCCGAAATGTGTGTGCACACCTGTGGCACAGTAGCTGTACCAAAATCACCTTTTGGCTAACAAACTAATAAGTGCCACTGTTCATGAGGTGGGGTCACAAAAAAGTATATGCTGAAAATTTGGGTGAAAATGAAACACACTCCTGGACGTTTTGGGTTTCCAGCAGTAGCGCCCCACCCTGTAGAGGCTGACAGGCATCAGGGGTGTGACTTGGGATTGTTGGCTGTAATGCTCATGCATTCCACCACCACCCCACCCTGCAGCCAGTGACATGCATCAAGGTGTGCCTCGATCTCTTGATTTAAAGTTCACCCCATTCTCCTGTGCACCCATCTCAGCCTATTTCCTTACAGAATGGGGTGGCGCAAAACCAAGACCCAATGCACACCGTAGCAGTGAGTGTCTGTAAGAAGTGGGTGAGATGAAATGACGTGATCGTTATAGCCCGACGACTAAAACACACAGTGCCTGTCAGTCTCTGCAGGGTGAAGGTGGGTTGGAGTGAGTTTAGTACTTCACTGCCATTCCTATTATGCATCTCTCTCTCTCTCCAACTCCTGCACTACCAATGCCAATACCAGCAAGACAACATTCGGCATTGACAAATGCTTGTTCCTCTTGCTTTTACTCACTTGTTTGACACAGTGGTTTTGTTACCTTTATTATGCTCCATTTGGATTTGCCCACTGTTCTACCAAGCCACCCCCTTTCCAGGTCATCCCTGAGGCATTCACCCATTTTATAAAATCTGCCTTCCTGAGGTTCAGGATAGCTTGGTGGAAGACACCAGAAGAAAGGACTGCTGTGTGACTGGACTTCTCTGCTGGGACTAAAGAAGAATAACTCTTATACTTGGACCTTTAATTTTAGAGTAAAAATAACAAACAAAAAAAGTGTGTTTTTGTCTGAGTTAACTGAACTGAATGGTTATCTGAACAGTTATCTAGGTATAAATCTCAGGTGATTGAAAGGACTTAATAACTGAGGTTTAAATTACTTGTAGAAAGATCTAGTAAATAGGGAGTGGCTTAGCTAGAAGGAAGCTACATTTAGACTGCCTTACAAAGATTCTGCTAATAGTTGGCAGAAGACACCAGGAGAAAAGGACTGCTGTGTGACTGAACTTCTCTACTGGGACTGTTTGGCCTCCCCACCCAAAGCTAGTTCTATTTTTATAGGCACAGGATTTGACTGACAACAGGAACTTCCTGTTTGGGAGCAAGAGTGAGTGATCACAGAACCACCAAAGACCCACCATCCTAGAAGGGCAGAGTAGCTCTCTGGCCCCTCTAGCTGCTGGAGGTCTGCCTCTGAGCAAGTAAGGGGTCTACTAGAAATATAGGATATTCTTGTCTTGGAACAGGACAGTCGGGAGCTTAAAGGCACACAGGCAGAAAGTAAGGGAGAGAGAGAGACAGAGAGAAAAAAAAACAGAGGAAAGAGTAAGGATTGCAAACAGTTAGGGGTCAGAAATAAGACATGATTGGAGTGGTGCAGTGCAGTGGCTGTGGAGCAGCAGTCTTCCGGAGGCGTTCTGGAGGATCGGTGTTGTCCCATCTGCAGGCACCTCTCTGGGCTAAGGAGGAGGTTGCTCATCTCAGGCTGAGTTGGCCAGGATTTGTGGGACCTTCTCTTCCATCCAGGGACCACCAGTGCCACTGCCGTTGCCTCAGAGGTTGCCAAGAAAGAGGCGGTTGGACCACAGTGGGCTCAGGGAGGGAGGGTGGTGGAACAGGGTGCATCCCTCCATGTGTATCTCTCACAATTCCTATGCCATTCTGGCAAGTGTGGTTCCTCTATGGAGGCACCCAGTGGAGACCAAGGAGGATGCTGGGAACCTCCACAAAGGAGACCCACAGGAGGTGTGGGGGACCCTGCAGGGAAGAAACAAACTCCTGGTGGGGGACTCCATTGTGGAAGAAGGTAGAACTGGGGAGGAAGGGGAGAGGAGGTAAGGTGCCTGCCTGGTGCCATGGCTTGGAGGGACAGGGAGCGAATCCTCAGGATTACGGAGCAGCTTCACAGGGAGGGAGCTGGATGTCATTGTCCACCTAGGGACAAATGACCTGGCTAAGAAAGGATTAGAGAAGTGCAGGAAGAGTTTGTGGAATTGGAGAGGGCCTTAGTCAAGTAGCATGCCGCAGTAACCTTCTCGGGAGGTGCTGCCCATCTATGGCATAGGAGAGGCTAGGGTGTTCCGCACCATGGATTCAATCAGTGGTTGAAAAACTAGTGTGGAGCTCAGGGATTTGGCTTCATTGGGGACTGAGGGTCCACCTGGAGTGATGCAAGCCTATACTGGCATGATGGGCTGCATCTGTCCGGGAGGGGAACCAGGATCCTAGGTGATAGGTTTAAATGCTTCATTGGCAAACATTTAAACTAGCCAAGGGGAAGGCACTGGAAAGGAGCAAGGAAATCTGGCGCCCCAAAATAATCCACAGTAGTAGTCACGGCAAACACCAACATAGAGGTGTCGATAGGGAGAAGGGCAGGGTAAATGGAGAAAGTGACAAAGGCAAGAAAGACAGGGATGGGGCAAAGGGAGTAAGGCCATCAGGAAATGGAGGTAATGAGTACCAATGCCCGTAGTCTGGGCAGCAAGCTCCCTGAGCTGGTGGCCTTGATGGAAGAGGGATGCCTGGATATCGTAGCAGTCACAGAAACATGGTACACAGAGAACCGTAACTGGGATGTTAACATACCAGGGTACATAACCTACAGGAGAGACAGGCAGGGAGAAGAGGGAAGGATAGCTCTCTATGTAAAGGAAGGGATAAGCAACTGAACAAAAGAGTAAACAGGGAGGAGAGAGGCACTGTGGGTCACCTTGGAGACTGGAAGGGCACCACAATACGCTAGAAGTTGTGTACAGACCCCAATGTCAGGGGAGGAATGGACAAGGATATGATAGAAGGCATTCTTAGAATGGCAGACAAAGGAGATACTGTTGATGGGAGACCTGAATATGACAGATGTTAACTGGAGCACATTTACTGCAGCCACATCCAAGAGCAAGGCCATTCTTGATGCCCTACAGGTGGCAGGCCTCAGACAGCTAATTTGGAACCCACTCGTGAGGGAGCAATCTTAGACCTCGTGCTCTCAAATGGGGGGCAGTGAGAGGATCTCGGATCTAGAAGTGGGTTGCCATCTGGGGACAAGTGACCATCAAACAGTGTGGTTCACGTTAAACTCAGTTACAGAGTCAAGCCATACAAAAGTGAGGATACTGGACTTTAGGAGGGCTGACTTTGGCAAGATGGAGAGTGCCTCAGAAAAGCACTAGCAAGCAGGCTAGAAGGAGGTGTGGAGCAACAATGGGGAATCATCAAAACTGCCATCACAGAGGCAACAAGCCTTTGTGTGAAACAAATAAATCAAAGCGAAAGAAAAAGCCACTATGGTTCTCAAAAGAGGTGGCTGTGAAAGTCAGGAAGAAAAGATAGCATTCGAAGTATAAGGAAACACAGAAGGAGCAGGACAGAGCTGTACCAGTTAAGGCAGAAGGAAGCAGGGAGGAAGTCAGAATAGCAAGGCCCAAACTGAGGAAAAGATAGCCAACTCAGTTAAGAAGGGATAAAACCTTTTCTAGGTATATCAGCGGCGAAGAAAGACAAAGGGAGGGATAGTGGAGCTGAATAGAATGAGCGGTGGGTGGGCAGAGGGACGAGTGAAAAAGCAGGTACTGAGCGAATATTTCTGCTCAGTATTCACAAAAGAGAGGGGGAAGTGCCTAATCCAATTAACAGAAGCACTCTTGATAGGGGTCGATCCCAGTCCTTTCACAGAAGAAGGTTCTGCAAGAACTCCTAAAACTGAAGGTGGACAAAGCAATGGGTCCTGATGAATTCACCCCAGAATTCTAAAAAGAATTAAGGGAGAAACTAGTAAAGCCATTGGCTACTCTTTTACTAAATCATGGGAGGATGGTGTGGTACCGAGGACTGGAGTAAGGCGGATGTGATTCCCCTTCACAAAAGTGGGACCAAGACAGAGGCAGGAAACTACAGACCTGTCAGTCTGACCTCTGTGGTAGGGAAAGTGATGGAGTCACTTCTGAAGGAAAGAACAGTTGAGTACCTAGAGGCCAGTGGAGCACAGGACCCAAGGCATGGGTTCCAGCGGAAGGTCATGTCAGAATCTAATAGATTTCTTTGACTGGGTGACCAAAGTAGTAGACCAGGGAGGGGATGTGGACATAGCCTACCTAGACTTTAGCAAGGCATTTGACACAGTCCCACACAAAGATTAATAGTCAAATTAACCAGCCTGGGAGTGGGTCCCAGGGTGGTAGCCTGGTAAAACATTGGCTGTACAACAGGACACAGAAGGTAATTGTAAATGGAGTCCACTCTGAAGAAAGAGGGATTACTAGTGGGGTACCGCAGGGGTTCAGTATTAGGTCCAGTCCTTTTAATGTCTTCATCAGTGACATTGCAGAGGGACTGGAAGGAAAAGCATGCTTTTGCAGATGACACAAAGATCTGCAACAGGGTTGATACACAAGGAGGCGTGGAAAGGATGAAAAGGGACTTGGCAAGGTTGGAGGAATGGTCAGAAGTATGACAGCTAGTATTCAATGCAAAGAAGTGCAAAATAATGCACCTGGGAAACAAGAACCCAGGGAAGAATACACAATGGGTGGGGAGGTAGCAACAACAACAAAAAGGAAAGGGACCTGGGTAGTCATATCAGATGACCTTAAGGTTAGCAAGCAATATGAGAAGGCAGTAGGGAGGGCTGGGGTATACTGGGATGTATAGGGAGAGGCATCAGCAGCAGAAAACAGGAAGTTGTTATCCCTCTGTACAGACAGTTGGTGAGACCCCATCTGGAATACTGTGTCCAGTTTTGGAGACCCCATCTCCGCAAGGACATAGACAGGATGGAGGTAGTCCAGGAGGGCAACTAAAATGGTGCAGGGTCTGCAAGAGAAGCCGTATGAGGAGAGACTAAAGGAGCTTAATATGTATACCCTTGAGGAAAGAAGGGAGAGGGGACATGATAGAAACATTTAAGTACCTCAGTGGAATCAACAAAGTCCAAGAGGGTAGCATCTTTCAGAAAAAGAGGCGTGCAAGAACAAGGAGACACAATTTAAAGATAGGAGGGCAGTTCAGGGCAACATGAGGAAGTATTATTTCACAGAGAGGGTAATGGATGCATGGAACAGCCTTTCTGAGGAGGTTGTGGGGTCTAAAACTGTGGGAGAATTCAAGAATGCATGGGACAGACATAAGGCAATTCTTGTGGGGGTAGGAAGAAATAGGCTGTTGGTTAACTAGGATCTGCAGCCTATCCTGTAGGTAGGGAAATGGGCAGACTAGATGGGCCAAGCAGTCCTTATCTGCCATCAAAGTCTATGTTTCTATGTTTCTTATGTGGTTTGATTCTTCAGCCATCCTTTTATTGAACCACACGTACAGTGATCACTGGTCCCCAGGTGGTAGTGAGTATAAGGTCCAGTATTGACTTAACATGAATAGGTTCACTGGCTAGTTGCCTGAGGAACACCCCTGCAGAGAGTCCAGGATGTCCCTGCCCTACCTGGAAGCCTTTGCTGGGTGGCTCCTGTCTGCATCTGGCAGGTTGAAGTCTCCCACCAGCAGCACTTCCCCTTTTCTGCCATCTTGACAATGGCTTCCACCACTGCCTTATCTGATTCCTCTCCCTGTATTGGAGTTCTTTAGATCACTCCCATGTGAATAGTGGCTCCTGTCCCCATCTCCAGGGTGACCCACAGTACCTCTGCCTCTCCTTGCATTCCCTGTATCTCTGTAGCTTTTACACTTTCCATCACATGAAGCACCACACACACACCTGCTTTCCTTCCCACCTGGTCTTTCCTGAACAGGTACAGCCTGGTATGACTATGTCCCAGGCATGGTTTCACTGCATCATGACTATAGATAATGGCCACACGTAGCCATGTTGTCCTCTGCCATGATGCCCTCTAGATCAGGAATCTTATTTCCTTATATTCTCTCTCTCTCTCTCTCTCTCTCTCTCTCTCAGCAGTCTGTCTTGCAGTTCTGTACCTGACTGATTAGAAGCTGCTGAGAGAGCATTTTTATAACTGAAACACATCATCTGTCAAATTCAAATTTTAAATCAATATTCAGTGTACCAAACTACTTAAAAGAAACATAATAAATGGCACCAGTCCTGCATGTTTTTCTGTTACAAGTTTATGGATCTGTTTGGAGGGCCTCTTATGAATAAGAGTGTCTCCCCTCACACATTCTTAGGACCAAGGGACTGCAAACCGAAGATGAGCAGTTCCATGGTCTTGAGGATGTAAAAGGCAACACTCCTATCCAAAAAGGCCTTCAGACAGACCCATAAAATTATTATAGATTGCTAACTGCATATAAAAACAAAACAAAAAACACCTGTTTAAATACAGTTTACGGCACAAGCGGTCAGCGAGAAGCCTGTTACAGTGGCTCAGTGTGTGAGGTATCGCAACTGAAGGGAGGGCTGTGATTGCAGAAGCATCCCGACCAATCTGTAGTAATATTTTGTGTGCAAGTCTTCCAGGAAATTATAAAATCTCTTGCTGTCAGTATTTAGGTTGGGGGCTGTTCACTTCAGCGGATGCGGGTGTTAAGCATTGCGCCCATGTGCTGCAGCTCTCCTCTTTCCTGGGCCACTGCCAACCCACTGGAGTGAGAGCAATTAAGCATACTATACCATACATACATTTGTAACACGGCTCTGGTCGGGTGTACAAAGCAGCAGCGATAGGCGCAATGGTGACAACTGACTGAAACCGGCGGGTATTAAGCCAGAGCATAGCGCCTGCTCGGTCAGTACCAGCTGTGGCCATGGAGGCTGCAGAGGTAGCAGCCGCTCGGCAGTACCTAGATCTGCCAGGGGCGAGAGGGTGCACTGAGGTATCAATTTCAAGTGAGACAGGCGAGAAGTGAGAAATCAGGAAGCGTGCCTGCGAACAGTGCTACGCGGTGGAGCAGCGCGGTGGACCGTAACATCCAGAGCGGCGGTCGGATGCACCGCCAGTCGGGCGAGAGGATCGCTGCCTCCTCTGTGGTACAGGAAACCGCTCCAGTCGTGAATCTGTTAGCAGCGATGCCGTAGTACTACCTCACCCATGCAGCTGTTGTTGACTTTGGACAGTCCGGAGCTCCCCAACTACAGGCAGACAGGCAGGGACGACGACAAATTCCACAGCAGTTGGAGCCGCGAATCATTGCTGTGCGCTCCAGCATAAGATTGTAGCAGTGTACCCTAATAAAAAATTGTTTTCCACACTGACTCCCCCCCTGTGTTCGTACAGCTGCGGCTGTAACGAGATAAAGCGTCATGTACGGGCAGAAGGTGATACCCATGTATGACATGCGGTAACAGAGGTTGAAGCGCTGCGAGAGAGCCTCTATTAGCAAGCATTGGTCACTTCTGTTGGCTGTACCGGGTGATTAATGCCCAGCTGGCATTAATCCACCGGAGAGCCCTCAGCTGGCGATGATTAATGCTTACATATACATGAGTTCCTACAGGAGTTAATGTTGCTGTCATCAGGCAGATGAGAAGATGCTTAAATAAAACAACAAAACATAGAAACAGAAACATGATGGCAGAAAAGGACTGCCTGGGCCACCCAGTCTGCCCAATTGTAAAACAATCAGCATGTCTTCATTTCCATAATTGGGGGTTGAAAGATGGACAGACAGAAGAGATGAGTCCTCCTGGGTGATCAGTCCAGGCGAGACAGTAAGAAATACAGATAGGACAGAAGCTGCATAGCTAATATAAAGAAAAAGTTATGCGTGTGTGTTTAGCTTATTTTTTTCTTCATTCTTCAGAATGTGGTTTCTGAACTGAAACAACGCATACTATTTTGTTTAACCATTGCCTTGGGAAGGCCTTATCATGACAGCACCATTTACAATTTATAACTCTGGGCCCTTATTTGTAGGCCACAAGCGATGGAGGACCACCCTTCACACATCGTCCTCTGTGATTGCGGTGGAAGGGGTGTAAGCGACTATGGCAGGTCGCTAGGCAATTGTCAAGACCGAGAATTTCTTATGGTGTTGCCAGCAGCACACTACCATCTGCGTTACAGAGTTTTATAAAAGTAGTGGAGGTCTCGCTGCAACTGCGGGTCAGCAGGGAGTTTGGGAGGCGTGGTCTGCTGTAAGAAACTAGTGAGGTCTGTGGGTAAAGGAGGCGGATAGGAGGAGGGTGAGCAGTTTGGGAGGGAGAGCGACTAAATTTAAAACAGTTCACAGCATTAAATGTGTAGTTTTGTGGTTCAATTGTTGAATGTAGCGGCATGTCAAGCCAAATCAGTTTATACAGATTCAGTTGGTGATACATTGATTTGTAGCGTAATGCAGACATGGGTATTGGCACTTTGTATGTATTGTGCTATAAAAAAAAAAAAGTAAGGCTGGTATATCCTCCCAGCCAGTCAGATTGCAGAACTGTCCCTACCCATTTAATAAAATACTGTGTTACAAACCTCTATCCACATTTGCTTTTTTCTAATTACTTATTCTTTTTATTTTTTTATTTTAGTCTTTGGTAACCAGGTAAGGCCCACTAGGCACGCGTGCCTGTTTTCAGGAGTGACCTGGGAGCACTAAGCGGTTAAGTGACTTGCTCAGAGTCGCACAGTATGCAAGTGGAGGTTGTGAGAATCAAACTCGGGTCTGGTCTGCTGGATGTATCCAGCTCGTTCACCCTTGTTCCTCTAACCTCTAGGCTGTACTGCCAGCCCAATTACTGTCTATAATTTTTAATAAGAGTGGGATTTAAAGAGACTTGGAGACAGTTCAGTATATGAACTCATTGTTCAGTTATGGAACTCATAGTTCAGTTATGTAAACTTTAACTTTTGTGTCTAAACTGTAAAAATTCAGCTACTTTTCTGTGAGGACACTAACTGCTTGAAATGATGCAGTTGTACTACAGGCATGTGCAGCTTCAGCAGTGCGAGTTTTGACTGACAGCTGTCAGTTGCACATGACCAGTCGTAACCAAAAATTACAGCACATTTATTCAGCTAATAAAAATGTTCACTAGTAATTTTAATAGGTGTTAACACACCAGATGGGTTTACTTGTGTGGGGCTATGGTCCTGACATCTGCCAAGCGTCTCAAGTGGTTGTGGTGGGGCTTGAGCCTGGCAGCCCCTCTGCAGCTTCATGGCTGTTGTATTTCCGGGACCTCTGCCCATGTGTTTGGAGTAGGGCCAAGGTCTGACTGCTGTGTCGCGCCTCCTAGCACACTGAGGAAGCTTGGCGGTTCTGGTGACTTAAAAAGGCTGCTAAATTGTAAATAAAAAAAAAAAAAAAAAAAAAGATGGCAGCTGTGTGCCCAGTGCACATGTGTGGCCGCGGGAATGTAAATTTAAAAGACCCGCAGCTCCATTGCTAGTTTTGACCATACGCCAATATTAAGTATTCCCTGGCTCCAGGAGTGGAAAGCTGGGGACGGTTGCAATGGAGACCGGAAAGTCTTCGTTCAAAGGGAAATGTTTTAGCCCTCACAAGGGTATATACTGTACAGTTCCGTTTATCGAACTGGTCTGGTGACATGTTTGTGGTTTGTAAAAATGGGGTTGTCTGCTAAGTGGACTAGGACATGGGAGAAAATGTACAGTGATCATGAACACTGTCCTATCATTTTGTTTGTCTTTGGAACAAAAGGTACAGGTTTGGTGGGTGGTGAATCAGTGCTGTTAGGGTTTTTTTTTTTCCCTATGCTTGTGTTCACATGTGGTTGCTAAGTGCTTTTGTACTGTAGATGTGGTCACACTTTATTTGTGAATCTTGGTAAGAACTGCTTCATTGTGATTTGTTGTAGGCTCTGAACTCGTTTATTTGCAGTTTGGATCTCAGACTTCTCAACAGCATCAGCTGTACTGGATCACAGTCGGGTTGATTTTTTGAGCCTCAGCAAGCATGTATCAAAACTAGCCACTGCCTCTGAATTTGTTGGAATTGGTGCAACTTGAGAGTCATTGTCTGATTCAGCATTTTCTGTACAGACGTTTGAAGTTTTCAAGAATGCCCTGACCACAGGGCTGGATCTTAGATGTCGTGTTGGGAGGTAAATAAAGACATCTAATGCTGCCATCCCTAGTTTCAATAATCGCAACTCAGGATGGGCTGGTGAATTGTTGGCTAGAAGAACAGCATTCAGCGGCAGATTAAGTGACATAAAGTGGTGTTGTACTAAGGGACAAAATGATCCTTGTACCAATTCAGAAACAGTGTGGCATTCATCCATGCGTTCTTCTGATTGGCATAAATCATAAGCAATGCAAGCATGTTAACATGCCTGAAACACTTCTGGTCACGAGTTTTCCGATCATAAAAGGGGCAGTTTATGTGAACCACTAGCGTTCACACAAGCTAGAACAGTAAACCGTCCTTCTTGTTTCTTGAACCCCAGGGCATCTTTTTTGTACTGTGTGCTAAAGTTTTGTCCAGAAGGCACCTCAGTACAACCCAGTGTCGTCTGCATTATAAATTTGTTGTGCAGACAGACTCTCACTTTAATAAAATCAGTGAGCTGTTGTATGAAGTGAATTATTCCTTCATCCGCAGCACTTAATCGATTCACCACACAACCTCAGTTGTCTAATGCTGTGGCGTATTTTTGGAAAGGATCAAGCCATCCATCATTGGCTACAAAACTGCCTCTGTCCCACCAAGCCTGTCATGAAGTGGACTGCTTTTTCTTATAAGAGGGGCCAGAGATAGGGTACTCTTTCCCTCTCTTGAAAACCATAGGTATACAGCCTCATCTACTAAGTCATCCTTACTGCCTCATGGTCTTTCTCTTCTCCAGACCAAATAGCCCTTCCATGGACATGGCAAACTGTTGTAACTTTTCCTTTCTATCTTTAATGTCACTTATTGTTGACTTGCCTATCCCATACTTGGCTGCAAGCGCTTATTGCTCTTTCCCCATTCTCAATCCGATTTGAGAATCCTCAGTTTTGTTGCAGTCTTAACACAATCTGCTTACGCTTTGTGCAGCTCATTCCGCTCTTTCCATTCGTCGCTAAGAACACAGAACACAGAGAGTGTAAATTTTCACTGTAAACGGAAGCATCACTTAAGTGAACATGTGATGTGAGACTACCAATAAGAGCACAGAATCTAATTGCAGAGAAGAGCTGTGTACTGTACTGTACCTAATTAGAAAGAGGTAAGGAGGCGGGGCTGAATTGACAGTGCAGGGATGCATGATATCACAAATGCAGGTCGCAATACACTGCAGTCTGCACAATCATTAGTTTGCTACCCACGATAAAAAGGCAAAACAAAGGCGACATGATGTTGGTTCGTTAATAGGAGTTTTGGTTAACCGGTTCGTTAAGTGAGACTGTACTGTATTAAAACTGAGGGCCAGACTGTCTGGGGCCTAAAATGAAGATAAAATGGTCGCCCAAGAACTGCAACACCCGGGCTGCTGGGTAAAGTGACAGGGCATTGAGGTTGCCGGAAAAATGGCAGCCAATCAGAAGAGGGGCTGCCAGAATCTATAAATAGGACTGATTTTGCCACCCAAAACAGCTGAGCTGAAGTGTGTGTGTGAGGGAAAAGAATATGGAGGGCTGCTGAGCAAATTCCTTGCACTTGTGCTCCTGGTGGTTTGGCCATTGAGTTTAAAGAGAATTCCCAAGTTGTGTGCAGGAGGCATAGCGACTGGGTTAAGCAGCTGAGATTTTCTGACTCTGCTCCCTGGTGAATCCTGGGTTGTGGGGGCCATGTTTCTGAACCTGAAAGATTTGTGAACCCATATACAGATTGTCCACCTGGGAACAGAAGTAGGAGGTTGTTCAGGAAAGAGGTTTGGTTTATTTTTGTTTTAACTGAAGTATTTGAATAGTTTTGTACTTGAAATTAGTTCTGTGTGTTTAAAATTACTAGTTTGAATTAAAACTGTTACTTGAGCTGTGATATTGTAACTGTTGGAGCTTGTGTGCTGGTTGTGGGAACACTTGTTTGGTAGTGATAATTAGTGTGAAATTTAAATGTGATGTTTGCCTGGTGGGTAGAGCCCTCCCACCGACCCTGTTTTTGTAGGCTTTCTGAAATACTGAAAAGCCACTGGGGGTTGGGATTGAAGGGCTGTGCATTTCTGCCTGTGACTGAAATTTGAAGCTACAGGAACTGGTGGTCCTGTGACATCATCTGATACCTGATGTTTGCATACACACACTG
The DNA here is from genome assembly GCA_016271365.2 of Neoceratodus forsteri. Taxonomy (NCBI): domain Eukaryota; kingdom Metazoa; phylum Chordata; order Ceratodontiformes; family Ceratodontidae; genus Neoceratodus; species Neoceratodus forsteri. Next base: position 687,786,070 of record CM028132.1, read on the forward strand.
TTAGCGGGACTGGACACACACTGGACTGTATGTGTTTGTGAGACTTGGGAACATTATTGGTGGGGTTGAAATTGGGTTTGTAAACAACTGCAGTCAGTATAGAGAGACACTTATTCAGGGGAAGGGACTGAGAAAAGGTGTGTGTGTGCCATTATGAACAGAGAGGGACAAACAGGGTGGCCATGTTCCACCATGGCAGGCATCTTCGAAGGCTGTAGGCTGCACAGGCTGTGGGTTGCAGTAATTCTCAATTGGGCCTGGAGAGGGAGGCTGCCCAGTCTGTAGACAGCTGTCTTATATCAGGAGTGAAGTGTATTGGTTAAGGAGTAAACTGGGGAGTTGGGGTGTGTCCAAGGATAAGGGATGTGGATATGGCGGCAGAAGGGTGGGGCTGAGGGAGGCTGGCCAACACTCAGAAATTACAGACGTTATGTTACAGCAAGCAGGAAGGGGATATTAGGGACGAGGACCCTTAGATAGGGATGTTGGCGTTAAGGGAAAGCGTCACGAGGTAAACATTCGAATATAAAGAGTGGAGGGAAGAGTCAAGAGGGGCTGTTGTGGGGATGCCTAGAAGAGCAGACATTGAGAAGGAGGGGCTGTTGTGGGAAGCCTAAAGAGCAGACTGTGGGAAGGAGCTCCTAAGGAGAACAGGGCAAGAGGGAGGAAGAGGGGCAGTCGGGAGGGGACACAGGTTACTTGATGGAGGCTGGCATAGAGTGTTACAATAAATTTGAGCTACTAAGCAACCTAGAGAGGGAGGAAGGGGTTGGTGGAAATGAGGAAACTGATATAGAGGCTGGGGAGGGAGTCGGATACCCATAGGGCACCACAGACTAACAATGGAAAGGATAGCAATAGTCCCAGAGGGAGAAGGAAACATAAATGTTAAGCAGATGGAGGAGTTGCAACATATTGCAGACACAGGGAGGAGAAACACGACTGGAGAGAGACTGGGAGACAAGGAAGGGGGGTCTGTACCAGGATGGGGCCCTAAGTAAGGGGACCCACAGAGGCCTCTGGAGTAGGGTACTATTACAAGGGGAGGATGGCGGTGTGGGGAAGGGAAACCATCAGGGCCAGGAGAAATGGTTCGGATAAGAGAGGGGTTAAAGGGACACCTATTCAGAGGGTCTGAGCTAAGTGGACAAAATAACAAGGAAGGCAGAAGGGGGGTAACAAGGGGTCTCTAATAAAGCGGGTAGACTCCCATGGAATTGAGATCATAGATGGGGTTGAGGTGCATAGTGAGGTAACCATAATGATGATGGCAGTGTTAAGGTTCTGTTGTTAGGAAACTCGATGATTAGGGATATCCATTGGGAGGGACGGGGGTGGATGCCATAGCCAGGTGACAGTAGTGAGAGTGTCTGGGCTGACGGTGCACAGAGCAAAATTCATGGTGTACAAACTGGTTAGGGATTGTTGAGGAAACTGGATTTCCTGGTGCATTGGGAACTAACGATCTAGAGGAAAATAGCGATTTGGAAATCAAGCAGGGTTCAGAACTTGCCAGAGTCTGTGGGATAATGGATGCAGCATTTCCTTTTCAGAGATATTGCGGTACCAAAGGCCTCGGAGAAAAATGAAGATCACAGAGGTTAATGACTGGCTTAGGATGTGGGGTGATGAAAGTGGGTTAGTGGTGTTAGGGAACTGGAAAGAAGCTTGCGAGAATAAGGGACTGTATGCCAAGGACATGCTTCATCTTGCCCTGTTAGGAAGAACTCCTTCAAACAAAGGTGGCTGACTACATTCAAGAAAGGTGGGTTTAAACTTGTGAGAGGGAGGGTAAGGAGGGGCTGACCAAAGCCCTCTCCTCCAGATGAGGAGTAGCCTTCAAACCCAGGGGGGAACAGACTGGGGAGGAGGTTTCAGGAGGAGCAGAGGAGGATGGAAGTATAAGGAACCCGGGTGGGGTTCAACAAAGGGATCAGGGTGGGGGTGGTGTTAGTAAATGCCAGGGCTTGGGGAAACAAGTTGCAAGAGTTCCAGGCCATGCTGTTCGAAGGGGTTGGACGTGGGCGATCTGGGAAGCATGGGCCAACAAAACCATGACTGGGACCTAAGCGTGTGGGGTACACTGTGCTTAGGAAGGATAGAAAGCAGGGCAGAGGGTGGACTGGCTATGTTCATTAGAGATGACATAGAAAGTGCTAGGGTAGAAGAGGCAGAGGGAAACGTGGAGGCCTTATGGGTCACCACGACACCCAGCAGGAGAGGTAAAGCTGAGTGTAGTACATAGGGCCCCGGGATGGGTGATGTTCTGGTGGATGGTTTGCTGGCCAGCATCATTGCCCAGTGTGGACCAAAAGGGAGGGAGGGTGTTGATGGGGACCTTAATGTGCCATGTACAAACTGGGGAACCATGTCCTCTAAGGTGGCCAAGGAGCAGAGGCTGCTGGATGGCTCCAGGATGTGTTCTTAACACAGCAGTGATGGAGCCCACAAGGGAGGGTATGTCCTGGACGTGGTTCTGGCGGATGGGGATCTGTAGGGACCTGGTTGTGAGGATCCTGACTAGAGCAACCACAATACTGTCTGGTTTCAAATAAGCATGGGGGAGGGAGAGATCTAGGGCACTGACAGTGGACTTCAGGGGCAGACTTTGTGGGCATGGGAAATATTGTGAAGGATCACATGAAGGGATTGCAGCAATGACAAATGTGGAAAAGAGATGTGAAGTCATAAGCGGGGACTTCAGCAGAGGCAGTCAGGACCTGCGCTAAGGTGAAGCGTGGGGAGCAGGTCACATACACCATGCTGGTGGTCCAGTGAGATTCAGGTAGCAGTCAGAGAAAAGAAGGCTGCCTACAAAAATATAAAACAATGAGAAGGGATAGGGGAAAAGGAAGTGTACCATCTTGCATCTAGAAAAGCCACCCAGATGTGCGGGAGGCAAAGTCAGTAAGAGCAGCGGCTGGCACAGGGATCTGAGGGAGGGGAAGGGGTTCTTCCAGTACATTGGGGAGTGAAGAAAAACTAAGGGACATCTCAGCAGATTGAGATCAGAAGGAGGGTGGGTGGAAGAGGCGAGGACCAGGCAGAGGTATTAAGCAGGTTCTTCGCCTCTGTGTTGACTAGGGAGGGTGGGATATCTGCAGAGAAGGCACGATGGGGATAGAAGTAGTAGTGAGTGGGATCAGGGGCAACAGAAATAGAGCAAGGAGGAGAGATTACGCAGGGTGTCGCATCAGGATAAGGATAAAAAGGACAGTAAGGTGGAGGGACAGATGATGCTATCTCCACGAAAGGGTGTGGTTAGCCTTAAGGTCCTAAAGAAGATAAATCTCCTCGGCTGGATGGCAGTCATCCAGAGTACTATGGGAATTGGCGGACATACTGGCTGCACCCTGGCAGAGCTCTTCAACAGGTTGCTTGAGAGCGGGGGGTACCTAGGGATTGGCGAGAGGCACATGTGCCAATCCATAAAGGGGGTCGGCGAAGTAGCTGGTAACTAGAGACCCATCAGTTTGACCCGGTGGTGGGAAAATTTAATGGAAGTACACTAAAAAGCGATTGGGGTGTACTTGGAGGAGGTATGAGGTCTGGATAGTCAGCAACATGGGTTTGTGCCAGGTAGATCATGTCAAACCAATCTTGTGGAGTTCTACGAATGGGTAACATCAGAACTGGACAGGGAAAGCCTGTGGATGTATTATTCTTGGACTTCAGCAAGGCGTTTGACTCTGTCCCCACAATGGTCTGGTGGAGAAACTGACGGGGTTGGGAGTAGGCATTTTGATGGTCAGATGGATTGAAAACTGGCTAGCTGCACTCAGAGTAGTGGTCGGTGGGGAGCTTCGAACCCTAGAGAAGTCGGTAGTGGGGTACCGCGGGGCTCGGTCCTGGGTCCAATCCTGTTTAATGCATACATATCGGATGTATACTGTGTACGGTACTGGAGGCCAGACTTAAAGAGGGCATACAGCCCCTGGAGAGAGGTACAGAGGAGGGCAACTAAGATGATCACGAGGACTAGATTTGACTTATGAGGACAGACTTGAGGAGTTCTGCCCGTTTTCATTGGAGGAGAGGAGGACGGGGACATGATTGAGATCTTCAAGTACCTCAAGGAATAAATAGGGTAAACACGGAGGGATCTTTAGACTAAAGTAGGGAGGTATCACCAGAGGGCATGGTTTGAAGTTGGAAGGTGGAAGGGTAAGGGAGAAAGAGGAGGAGGTTTTTCACTGAGAGGGTGGTGGATCCTTGGAACGCACTGCCTGGTGAGCTGGTTCAGAGATGCACAGTGGAGGGCTTCAAGAGGGTGGGACAGTCACAGAAAGCGGATGTATCAGATGATGGCCTGGCCTGGGAGGGATGGGTGATAGGGGTTTCTGGAACACGGTGGGGGAGGGCCTCTGTACCCAACTGGGATCTGAGGTTTGAGCAGACTCGATGACCATAAGGCCTAATCTGCTGGCAATTAGTATGTTAGCTGCTGTGCCCTCCGTGATGGAGAAATTGTTTTGGTGAGTGAAAATCTGGCAAGGGAGACTGAGTGCTGAGGCAAGTGACTGTAAAGGGCCCAGCATTGCTTTGAAAACAGAGACCCAGAGAGAGAGCACTGGGGTTAAAAGACTAAGAAAGCATCTAGCTGAGACTGTGTGACCAGGGTGCAACAGAGAGTCTAGGGGACCACATTTATCGTTTTCCCAGGACTGAAGAAGAGCAGACCAGTAGGAAGATGGCAACAGGCATGCCTGTGTGAAAACTGTATACAGAGGCCCCAGGGGTGAAGACTAGCATGCCCTTAAATCTCTTCAGGCTTCAAAATCTGCAACCTCGTAGTGCACCACCATCTAGAGACCTCCACTGTACCATGCAGCTGCCTTTTTGACTGAAACCCAGAATGCAGAAAAATACCCTTTGGAACTGCAGAACTGTAAGTATCCCGAGCTGTGGCTTTGGGAGTCTTATTAGCTAGCTAGCTAGCTAGCTAGCTAATTAGGATACAGGGGTAAGGTCTGGGCTGGACTGCTTCACATTCAAAGTTGTGCTCAGGCAGAGAATCCCAGGGTCCCATATTCAAAGTCCCAGGCTGAGCCGGCCCGGTGGCACTGAGGGTGAGGCGCTGGGACGCCACACCTCGTGCTTTGCTGGTGACTCGGGTTCAGGAGCGACCTTGGGGTGCCCGGCGTGGGGGTGAGGGTGAGGGTGGAGAAGGATCGAGCATGCCGATGGGCAGCTCTCCTCTCCAAGGGTGGGTTGGTGCCCCCGTGGTTCGCTCCCACCAGGTGGAAGATCCGATTGGGTAGCTTAGGCTGAGAGGGCAGCACACAGTTTTACTGGAGGAAGGGGCTGAGCTGGCTCCACAGGGTGCAGTGGCGTGTCTCCACGTGCGGCCGTGTGCTGGGGCCTCGGGGGTAGGTAGGGAAGAAAACCTGTAAAACACCTCTATGTCCCTGTCGCCATTTGGCAGGAGGAGGCAACGGGACCAAATAGCAATAATAAAAATAAAATAAAAGTTCCAGGCTGCATTACATGCCTGTGCTGCGCAGTTGAGATGCGCTGGCACAAAATAATGGTATATTCAAAAGTTGCCCATGGGATGCGGTCACACATGTGCAGCTGAATATCACAAACATGCCGAGATTGTGCAGTGGGAGATGCGCGGCAGGTGACCTGACCCGATGGCTGAGCATAGGGAAATGTGTGATAGGGATGGCCACATGCGGTGCAAGTGCAGTATCAACCAGAATACCCAAATGGCCTCATTGCACAGTCAGCGCCCAAACAGCACATTGCATCTCATTACTGGAGTGTATTCTGGCCATTTGCATACTCAACATACACAATTCCAGCTTTGCAGGGCTGCCCGCCACTCCACAAAGATGAACAGGAGATACTACAGTCTAGTAGGCAGGTGTGCTGAAATGTTTGTATGTGGGTAGGTGGGCTGCATTGGCCTGATCACAGTGCTATTACCCGTGTCCATATACAGAGTCGGACTAGGGTACAGGGTGCTCACCTGGTCATGCAACAGGGAGGGCACAGGGTGACACACACTGAGTGGTATAACACAGCAAAGTGATACATTAGCTATGTTTGCAGCCTACAGTCACCTTCTGTGCCCCACACCCCCACATGATAGGAACATGGTGATGCATGCAAGGAATGTCGGTGTTTAGAAGGTGACCAGGTACCCGAGTGTGGGTCTCACCTTGACCACTCCAGGTAACCCAGTGGGCCAGTCTGACACTGGCCATGTATGTGCCCATGGTTGCCGCATGCCCAACACTGGAGGGGTCGGGTGTCCGTGAGGCATGCCTATGTTACCCCTGGCTGCAGGTTGCGCCACCCCTGCGCTGCCCACTGTTGTGCTATATCCAGCACTGGAACCCCACCCAGACCCACCACAGTGTCCCTGTGGCGGTGTCACCGCATGGTAGGCATCGGTGTCATGTCTGTAGCTCCCTGTTTTGTGGGCCTGGCACGGGCACACTGTGCGCCCTATGGTGTACCACAGTGAGTGTGTGCCACAGGTCAGTCTCTGGCTCGTGACATGCTGCCTCTAGTACCGCCATGCTACCTGGGCTCTGTTGCTCCAGACATCACCCAGGGTGCATGCCACCACTGGATGGCACCCTGCAGGCCTCATGGGTGCAAGCCACGCCCTGGTACATGTGCTGTAATGTGGCCATTTGCTCTGCCGGTGAGCTAGGGGTCACCCGACAGCACTGGCATGTGGCTGCTGGGTGTCCACGTCCTGGGTGTGGTGTGGGGATGGCTCTCTGGGCGGTGCTGGTAGTGTCCGGCACCTGTGGCTTGGGTGCTGTCCTGGCGGACTGCAGTGTGTGGGTGCCTGGTGCTCGTCCTGGTGCACCTCCATGGGCTATCTCAGGATGGCTTGCCTGTGGGTGGCTGGCTGATTTAGGTCATCCTTTTGTCTGCCTAATTTTGCACGACACATTTCTGAGATACGTGGCAGATCGCATCACATTTTGGCTGAATATCACGGATCGCTGGCATATTCATGTACACACCCTTTCTCTCTCCTAAGCTGGTCTCTGGGCTTCCATACTGATGGGATGTACCTCCTGATGCTATCATGCAGGCAGGTGTAACCCCAACCCCTGCCTTTTGCAAAGCGACAGGTGGCATGCTGTTGAAGCTGACAGCAGTACCTGATGGGCACTGGGTTCGGTAAGGACTAGGCTACTCGGCATAGGGGCACCCAAGTAAATCCGAACACAGGAAGCAATAACTGTGTCCAAAACCAGGAATGGGATTCTACAGTGTGGCTTTTATTCACATCCAAACTGAACAAACAAAGCATAGACTGACTCCACGGGCTACATTCCTGGTAATGCAGATTAGAGATAACAGAACACTTCTTCACTATTCCAGCCCTCAGGCTCTGAACCCACCAGGCACACAGCCCGGACTTGCCGCATAGCTTTGGGTACACAGCCCAACTTGTACACTACTTGTTTTTTCTTTTCACCTGGCCTGGCTCCCCGCTGGCCACTTGATCAGCGGTACATATGGGAATGAACCAGTTTTCCTGTTGATGGCTCCCCAAACCACCTTAGAGCCTTCAACTCCTAAGGAAATTTTCCTTCCAATCCTACGTCTGGTACTTCCCTCATCACTGGCTAAGTGCATGAGGCAAAGTAGAAATCCACGAGTAAATCCGTAGAGGTGGACCTGGTTACTAAAGATTGGGGGGTCTCCACCTCCAGCTCCCAGAATCCATACCCGGCCATTTCTCTGGATACTAAACAACTCTTTTGAAAGCTTGGCAATGTAGATTACTGGGTAGAGCGTATGTCACATCTCCTCTACATGTCTTGACTTTCCCTCTGTGCTGGACTTGAACATACTTTTACTTTTGGCTAAGCCTATTACTCTAGGCCTCCCACTGCTTCAGTAGTCAATCCCCACTTTAACACAGTTCAGTGTGAAACATGGGCCCTTTAGAAAGAGCAGAACTCACCCTTTGGTTGCAGGTGCCCCACAGGAAAATCAGCGAAATCTTCTTGTACCCCACACGTAGACAAAATAAGGCAGCTTCTTTCTCCAGCAGTAGCCAGGGGTTGCCCTGGAATAGCAAACAAACCTTCCTGCCCCATCTCCTGAGGGATGGGGCACAGAGACTAATATCAGCAGTCTCCACCACTAAAAAAAAAAAAAAAACAAAAAAAAAAAAAACAACTTACTGTGTCTCTCTTTAGCGGAACACACACCTTTCCCTAAATGTAGCCCTATTTCAGGGCTGAGGCTCCAGCGCCTGAGCACAGAGCTGCTGTGCTCCTCACACCAATCTCCAACTGTAGACTGCTACCAACTGACTGTTCAAACCTCCCAACATTCTACTCTAACTCCTTCTGCAGATTCCATTGTGGCTCATGCAGCTGCGATAGTTCTATGGTGATGTCATCCCTCAGTCTCAGCTGAGACTTAGAGAGAGTGAGACAGTGTGAAATCCATTTAAGTGGAGTTTCACAAGTTGCCTTCCCTGCCTACCACTAAGTCTTAACTGGGATTCTAGTAACCCGGTAGCAGGGTTACACAAGCACCACAACTCTGCAGCCTGGATATCCTCCCCTCCACTTCCTGTGCACCAAGTTTACTTCCTGCCTTCCAAGAAGCAGGTGCTCTCTAACAGAGCTCTGTCTCCTCTTAGCAAGGCTGAAGACATTAAGACTGTAAGTTTCATTTTATTTTTCTTTGGATATCCTCAAAGTTGGACATGAGCAACATTACAGAAGCTCTTTTTCTGTTTGGTTCCAGTCTCAGCCTTGCAGCTGTACTGACTAGCCACTGTCTCTTCATGGCAGGGCTGAAGCCATCAGACTGTAAGTCTCATTTTATATTTTTCTTTGCATACCCTCCACATTGGATGAGCAGTATTACAAAGGCTCTTTTTGTGTTTGGTTCCAGTCTCAGCCTTGCACGCTGTACAGACTGGCCCACATTCCTAACCAGAGTTTTTCTTCATGGCAAAAACTCAGTTAATGCATCGGTTAGGGTTGTTCTACAGGGACAAAAGTGAGGAAATTCAGTGTTAGGATTGCTACCTTGCACCCAAAACCACCCGCCCCCACCAGCGGGCATCAGGGTGTGCGTTAGGGGTCATTAGCCCTAATTCTCACCCCATTCCATGTGTAAATAAGCTGAGGTGGTGCAGTATAGGAGAATGAGGTGAGAGTTGGGCCTGGAGACCCCAGCGCCCAGTGCCTGTTGGTGGGGGCAGGGTGGTAGGGGTGCAAAGGTGGCAACCCTAACACGGATTCCTCGCTTTTATAGCTGTGGAACAACCCAAACTGATGCATTAAACGGATTTTTTGCCATGAAATTCCCTTCTTTTTGAGAATGTGCACTATAAGTCGTGAATAGTATGTGGTCTGCGTAATACCATAACAGTGAGTGAAACGCTAATGGTAAGTGTAACACCAACAAACATGAATGCAAATGCAAGCTCTAACTGTTATGGTACGCATAGCGGAAATGGAAATGCAAGTGGTAATGGAAATGGTATTGCAAGCGGTAACAGTGACACAAATGCAAACGTGAAAGGCAGCAGTAATGGTAGCGGTAAATGTAACCGCAAATGCTAATAGTCATAGTAAAAGTGATGCAAATGTAAATAGAAACAGAAATGGTAAGAAATCGAGCATAAGCATAAACCGTTATGCAAGCGTTGAGGAAAGCGGTAACAGCAAGCTGATGTAAGGCAAAAGTAGCGAAAAGTCTGCATCTCACTTCGTTTCTGAGATTTATTTATTTATTTATTTAAATTTTGGTAACGGGTAGGCCCACTGAGACTTTGAAGGTCCCTTTTTCAGAGCGACCGAGGTTAGTTACATGTACCTAGAGAGGAAAAGAAACCAATGCTTTTGAAGTACACTACAGCATATGGTACATTGATCATGTATATATGTCACAGAAGTAAACATTACAACAATTGACATACGTAAATTATCGTTCAAACATCCTTATTAGTTTTACATTCATGAGTAAATGGAAAAGCGTAAGTGCAGTCCAGTACATTTTGTCCTTCCTTACTGTCTTTTCATCCCTTTTGTCTGTATTTACATGAGTTATCCCTTGGCAGAGGTACCTTATGAGTTCGGAACCTGCAATGAAACCCATGGCTGAAGTGTAGTTTTAACTGTTTCTTGTACCCCTCAAGAGAGTACAGTCCTGGATCTCTCTCTGGAGATTGTTCCAGAGTGTAGGAAGGGTTATTCTAGGTGACCGTTGACCTGTAGTTGATCTGGCTCTTGGGGGTTCTAGTAGCTTGCGTTCTGTCGACCTGAGCTCCCACCTGTTTGCTTTTGGGGCTAGCAGATTTCTCAGGCTGGGGGGCACATCAGGTTGCTGCAGTTTGAAAGCCAAGCACAGGGAGGGATAAATGAGTCTTGCTTCAAGGGGTAGCCAATTTAATGCTTGTAGCACATCGCAGTGGTGCTCCATTCTTTGGTGGCCGAAACAGCTAATTCTGTGGTACAGCGTGCTCAGACTTGCCTCTTCAGCTGCCCTCAGTGCTTGAAGCATTGTTGCACCATAGAACAGGATGGGAATGATGGTCCCGTTGCTGACTGCAATCCTTGTTTCTTTGGTCAGGTAGGGGCTCAGTCTGTATAAGAGTCCAGGTTTTGGTTTACTGTTATTGTTAGGTGGTCTGTGTGTTTCCTGAAGGAGATTTCCTGGTCAACCAACATTCCCAGATATTTGATATTGTCCACCACTTCAATCCCTGTTCCATTTGAGGTAGAGAGTGATAGAAGATTAGCCTGGTGTGGGTCTAGTTTTTGGGGCCAAAGAGCATGGCTTTTGTTTTTGTTTTGTATGGGACCAGCCATTTGCCTGGAACTAGTCTTCTAGTGTTGAGAAATCATGTTTCAGCTCAATTCAGTGATTCTGAGTCCTTGCCGGTTCTGTACAGTACTGCATCATCTGCATATAGTGTGACCTTTGCTCCCCACAGTGTAGGGTTAGGTTGTTGGTGAATAAGGAGAATAACAGAGGGCCTAGGATGGAACACCGTCCGACACTGGATGTTCATCTGATTTAGCACCGTTCCACGGATCATTTGCGTCCTGCCGTGGAGGTAGCTGGAGAGCCATTTAGGGCCAGTGTGTCAAGTCCTAGACCACCCAGGTGTCCTAGGAGCAGCTTGTGGTTGACTAGATCGAGCACTCGTTAGATCAATGAAGACTGTTCAAGGAGTTTGTTTTGGTCCAGAGCTTCATGCACATCAGTGATGAAACTTAACAGTGCCATGTTTCTTTCTGAAACCATGCTGTTGGTCTGTTTGCAGGTTGCGCATTTCCAGGTACTCCTTGACCTGTTTGTAGACCACCTTCTCAAGTAACTTGCTTAGGGTGCAGAGAATGGAGATTGGTCTGAAATTTTCCACGTCCTCCTGTGGCCCGCTTTTGGGAATTGGGATCACAGAGCAACCTTCCATAAGGCGGGT